>QRFJ01001847.1:206906-264406 GCA_006176705.1 Cocos nucifera | reverse complement strand
TAGTGGAGGGGTGGGGAGGCTTGGGAAGTCTACGAGGATCGTGTGTGTGGTGTCGTCTGGGGTGTCCTCGCTGGTGTCAGCATTGTCGCCGACCTTTGCGGCTGAGTCCAGGCAGATGCCTGGGTGGGACTAATCTTTCATTCATGTCGACTAATCTTTCTACTTGCACATGTGACAACTTGACAAGGAGAGGATTGCGGTGATAATGAGGGAGAAGGGCATTGATAATTGGTTATGAGTCTTCTGACTTTATTGAGATAAAAGAGCAGTTGGATGTGCAGTTGAAGGAGGGACTCTTGTTTACAGTATTTTCTTTGATCGGTGTCTACGATGTTTTCTTATTAAGTAATTGGATTCATGAAAGAAGTATCTTAGGACTAATGCTTCAGCCCTCCGTGTTGCAGAACATGTTACCTTTATTGCAATATAGACATTTTTTTTTAATTTTCTGGTTAAATGGAATGTAGAGTAGACCTCAATGGGCAGTTTCAGGTATGTGAAATCAGGCCAGATGTTTAAACTTCTGGCTTCACTAGACAATTCTGCCTGCAAAAGTGAAAGCTAAGATTGATCAAGGTGAGGCAAGGGCATTTTCTGATGTGTTTTTGCAATTTGCCTTTGCAGTGTCGTTGAAGCCAGAGCTTTTTGAAGGATTGCGTTTTGACTTTACAAAGGGCCTAAATCAAAAGTTTTCACTCAGCCACAGGTGGTTTGGTTTGTGCTGCATACAATACATGTGCTTTGCTGCCCTTTTTTTTATAAAGATTTTAAAACTTTGGCTTGGCAACCTTCTATTAGTGTTTTCATGGGATCCATGGAAGTTCCTTCACAGTCTTCTGATACTATCAAAGTCCCCACCGCACATTATGAATTTGGTGCGAATTTTCTGGACCCAAAGGTTAGTTTTCTTGTATTTTATGGCCAGATGATGTCTTTGGAGCTTGACATCTTGTTGATTGATAACTGAAGTGTGGAAACTTTCATGGCATTTATACAGTTAATGCTTGTTGGAAGGGTGCTTACAGATGGAAGACTGAATGCAAGAGTCAAATGTGATCTGACTGATAACCTGACTTTGAAAATCAATGCACAGGTGCTCCACAGTAAATTTTTAATGATTTAATGTCATTTAACAAGAAAATTTTTATTGGTTTATATACTCTTGACTGTTGGTTTAGTGACACATGTTTCATTTGGCCAGCTCACTAATGAGCCACACTTCTCTCAAGGCATGTTTAACTTTGATTACAAGGTTTGTTCCTCAACTCCCTCTTACCATTAAATGGTTTAGCTTGGTGTTTCAATAATAGCAGAGCTCTCCCTTTAAGGCTTGATTTTGTTTCTGGTTGCCTTCATTGTCTATTGAAGCTTCAGCAATGTCTGATCCACATCACAGTCTATTTGCTGATTCACTAGTATGTATTGTGGACTTTATTGAAAGATTAATGATTACAACAAAATACTTTGCCATCTAAGAAAAAATAGGAAGAGAAGTACCAATTATTTTATCTCTATAACTCTAGGCTTTATAGTGAACGATTATGCTCATGTCTGCTTCATACTCTAATATATAGTAATGTAGGATTTCTCCTTCTATAAGTTCACGTTCATGGTGTATGTGCTTGATGAAATTTTTACTACTGAAGTTCATAAATAGGACATAAGGCCTGTTTACCACAATAATACCTCAGATCCTTAACAGTTGACCTATACCCATTGAATTTAGCTTACCTCCTCCAATCATTTGGTAGCAATGGCAGTATCAGAATCAATCTTGTAGGTGACATTGTGCATGGCAGTCAATAGTTTCTTATCCAGGTTTATTCATGGGAGACTATATTGGAACCCTAAGTTGATGTAGTAAGCTTCCAAGACATGCAATTGATTTAATGAACAAATGAGGGATTGCATGATAGTATTTTATGACAGTAAACATACATGGATGTTTATACTTGCATTACGTGCTAGATGCAATTCCTTGCCTATTTAGCAATCCAACCTCTCCTCAATAATATTTATATACGTAGTTCGCGATTTGCCTGCCTGATCTTGGCCTTGGCAGTCATCATTATAGGATACAAGAAGCCTATTAAAGGGTACCTCTCACTATCTATAGCCTTGAGCACTTGATATGGAGATGTGAGTGCCCTAACTACTCCTTCAGCTTGCTTGTAGAATTGCTTGCTTGTCACTCTGCTTTTCCAATGGCTTCCTTCCATGCCACTGTAGACATATCTTCTTTCCAGTCTATGGTCCGAACATCTGGTGTAGGCATGCCTTCTTCTCAATAAGGCTGTTAAGTGCAATGTAGTGTCGCAAACTCAATAAGGCTGTTAAGTGCAATGTAGTGTGGCAAAGTGGGTGACTGCTAGTCTCAATGTGTCACCCCTGATGTGCTTTCTCATCAGAGCCGACACCTATGTTTGGTTATATATGAACTTAGTGACGGCTTGGGCTATCCTCACCACCTGTCTCACCCTGCCACCCTGCAGATCTTGTCTGTGTCCATTAGTATTAGGTCTATGTAGTGGGTGGTGCATGGGGCTCAGAAAATATATGACCTTTTGATCATCAAAATATCCCCAGCAGTCTTGTACTGCAGTCTATTATCAGTGCCCATTGGCAGAACATGCTTCTCCCCTATTTGATCAATGACCTACTCTATCAAGGTCGGGATATATTAGGCATCGTGTGCCTTATCAGAAGCATCAACCTATGGAAGAGTATCTTCTTGTCAAAATATATCAAAAAATTGATGATGCTTTGTCTACTGGGTCTTGTCCAACCATTACACACCAATGTCAACTCATTAGCGTCCTACTTGCTGTGGTAGGAGGCTCCCATCTCTCTTTCTCTCCCTTGTTATAACCAAGCAACTCACCATAGATATTGCTTAGTTCGGGAGGCTTGACACCCTAACCGACTTTCTAGGTTGGAGTGGGACCAAGAAGCAATGGCTCTACATATATCCCTTTTCTTATCCTCACTAGCATGAAATCAATTCTTTGCTGCCTTGAGTTTTTGCTGGGGAAGGTGTGTGGATCTAAATCATGAATGGTGGTCCCTGCTAGTATATTTTTGACCTTCTTTCCCTTCCAGTAAAAGCCCCAAATATAGATGCTATTTGACCACCATCCTTACCAAAAACCTCACACTAATTTGTTCCTTTTATAACCTGGATCTGCACCTATGGACCTTGAATTAGAACACTCCCTTGTAGTGTGAAGGCCCAAAGTATGCCCTTTGCCTAGCAACCTCCTTCCTCTGCCACTGATTGTTCAGTTTGTCCTGTATGGCAACTTGAATCTAGGTCTCCATGTCATTGCATCTAATGCCTCGTAGTCTTCTGGATACCTAGAATGACATAACAGTGTCTTAGCTGCTAGATTATCAATTTTGGTCCATTTCTCTGCACCTTTTTGTTGCCTTCCCTGAAGTCATGAAAGTGCTTCTTCAGTTGTTGAACCTCTTGTGGACATTTCTCATACACAATCACACTGGGATAACCATTAGCCAAATGCCACTTCATTCTTGTCACTTGACCTTTCTCTACTCTGCATCACACTGCCCCCACCTCCAATGATGCTGCTCATTACATTATGCTCCCAACTAGTGTCAGCACCCTCATCCATCTTTGTCCTTTGTGAATCCATTTCTGCAAGTTTGACAACCACACATCATAAACTACCTCTTTATTACAACAAATTATATAAACTGCATCTACACTTTTAAAATATAAAAATATTGTATAATTTTAAACATAGTATTGATTTTTATAATTTAATTTTATGTAATACATGTGGTAATTTATAAAACAATGGCAAGTTGTCCAGAAAATGTCCTAATTACCGATACATATTGCCAGATTTTTTTTAATTTTTTAGTTGAATTAATAACTTTTAAGATATCAAAAACTTAAAAAAATGATATTTTACATTGCAAAAAATGGCTGAATTACTTCAGAGATTTAAATTATCTATGCAAAATACTATTTTTTAATATTTTCTGATTGGTTCAATATTTTTAATTAATTCTTGATTAAAAATTAATATTTAACTATAAATATATAAAATTAATTTTTAATTGGATTGGTGTAGAATTCTACCGAAGTACTATGTATATCTTTTAATCCTGTGGGTATGCCTTAATCATTACTTCATTTTGAAATTCATTTGAATTTGGGCTTAGGTTTGGATAATCATAAGCATGTCAAAATTAAACAAACCGCTTCTAGAAAAGATGGCAAGCAAACATGCATGCCCCCAAAAACATGCTACTAATTTTTAATATCATTCATTGTTTTTATTTTTAAACTGAAAATATTTTTTACTATAAAAATTACATAATCAACAAAAAATTATGATTTTTTTTCTTCATTGTACAGATTACCCTTATATCTACTACGTATCTTGAAATCATGCCAAAATATCCAAAATTTTGGCATGACATTCCCTTCTTTGCCTTTTTTCTGCCTATTTTAGGTATCAAAAAGCAAAAAGGAAAATGAAGAGAAGGGAGAGGATTATACCTAATCGTGGCTTGGATTGGGCTCAAAACCACAAATAATCTGTTTTTCTTTGATTTTCCTTACTTTCCACCCTTCCCTTTACATTCTCTGCAAAAAACAGAGAAGAAAGGCATTAGGATGCCTTCTCCTCCCTTTTTATCTACTGGAGGGCTTCAAATTGACTGGAACCAAGCTGTATTGAGTGACATTGCTCGGTTCTGACTGGTTTGGCTTGAATCTAGAACCGAACTAGCAAACCGAGCCGCTTCCATGTTGATTTTGTTTGGAATGCCCCAAAGCTGGTGGTTTGGTCGCTTTTGCAAACCTTGGTGAAACATCGATATGGATGTCATGTATCAGATATATTATGGCGCATAACCTTGATATGAAAAACCTCGGAGGAAATAGGATATGCATACAACAGGAATATAGTAGTAAATAATTTACCATGTAACCTTTGTCTGTTGACTTGCATTCTTGGGCTCCACTCCTATAGGCTCTCTCTCTCTCTCTCTCTCTCTCTCTCTCTTCTGGTTAGGGCAAACTTAATAATGATAAATGCCCAAGGGAGTTTGTGTTACCTTAATGGTTTGTGGACCTGGGTGTTGAATGTGCTCTACGTGACAATCTCAACCCATAGCCTGTTACCTGACAGATCTACCAAACATAAAGGACATGTTTAGAATATTTGTATTCCATCCTTTCTTGTACTTGATACCTTCTTTTCTAAATAAATTGATAGTTATGGGAAGTATATGACACGTATTAACCGTATATGAGTTGTATCAATATGTATCAGATGTGGACACAGCTAAGCTAAGGAATTATCCATGCTTTACAACATGCATGCTTTTAGGTTACAGGTGTTGCACTGGTAACTGTTTATACATAAATTCTGTTTTTAACTTGCTATTCCTATTTGCTACTTTACTGATGATCCTGTCGCAAATCTTCTCAGCAAATGTTACCTAGTGGCCTGAGTCTACTTGTCTTACGCTGTTCTTGTAGTTTGCATCTTAGTGTGTATTCCCTCGATATATACAAGCATAATCCAACCACATCCCCCTGATCCAAAGTTTTTTATCCTCATAATCATAGAAATATTGTGGCCGACAATCATATCAATCTGGAATGTGTATTTAGCTGTTTGTAATGTTATGAACTATAAGGCTTGTTAAAAAGTATAACTGGCTAGATCTGATCATGTAAGGCTATTGTTCCCATTTCCTAGGGCATCTATTGTTTTATGACATTGTTGCTTCTTTATTTTCAAACTCTGGTAAAACAGTGTGTGACTTGAAGGTCCATGGATGCCTCACAACATAGCCAACGTGTTTTTTACAGTCTGTCATGCCACTCTGGAGTTAATACAAATTACATTTTCCTGTTGGTGCAGGGCAAGGATTACAGGTCTCAGTTTCAAATAGGGAACAATGCCTTTTATGGGGCCAATTATATCCAGGTAGTGATCTACTATGCCATGTAGCGTATCTTGATATTTCCTTTTTCTTTCTTTCTTTTTTTTAAAATAAATGTTTTGTGCTGCATTGCTGATTGGTTGAGCACCTTAATCTGTTTGTATGAAACATTTCTCCCACTCTTTAATGTTATTAGAGTCCCTTTTAGCTCCTTTACTTGATGATGTTGCTTGACAATTGAGGTTGCATTGTCCTTTATCTCCCAATGGGGAAGACTTAAAAATAGTAATATTTACTGCTGCATCAATTTGTTCATTTCTACTGTTTGTGTTTATTTTAGCTCTCAAAGATTGATGGCTAAGCCTGTGATATGGTAATGTATACTTATGGCTTTTATTTGATGCATTTCAGTCTTGTTTCATTCATGGGAAATTTCATAGTTTGTTTGCAGCGGTTTTCTGTGGATGCTTGTTATTTGCTTTGCTTTCTTTGGCTTGTGGTGTTCTAATGTTTAAATACTTCTATCTGTGCACCACTATTAATGTATGTACATTCAGGAAGCTACCAAGTTGTAACTTATTTCTGAGATTTCAGATGCTTGTACAAGTTGATATTCATAAAAGTACTATAGTTGCTGCTTTAAGATTTAGAATAAAGGATTTGCAGAGTCTTGGAAAAATTTTTGCTTTAACAAGAGGAAAGTAAAAACTATAAATTCATGATGGGATGGCTCTTTAAATCTCCAATCCTTTTAGATTAATCCTACCATCTTTTTTTGTTTTTCTGTTCAAACCATTTTTTCATTGGCTAATAAAAGAGTATTTATTCTAGTGAGACAACAACAAATGAATGGGATTTTCTTATAGGTGATTAGTTAAGTTTTAAGATTTATGTATTTGAGACAAAATTTGTAAACTAAGTTTGGAAATCATGTAGGGAAATTTTGGAGTTCCAATGTACAGGAGATGATATGGAAATAATGGGAACATGGTTCATTGCATCATGCTGAACTGTACGGGTGGCCCACTGGTATGGTTCCAGTGTGGAATTCGGAATACTGGCAGGAAGGGGAAGGAAAGAGATGAAAAGAGAGAGAGAGGGGAAGGGAAGGAAAGTGAGAGGGAGAGAGACCCTTTAGAGGTCGACAAAGGCTGCTGCACCTATTAGAGGGCTAGCAAGGAGGGGGGGGAGGAAGAAGGAAGAGAAGGAAGAGAGAGAGAGAGAGAGACGGGGAGGGAAGAAGAGGGATAGGGAGATAGAGCCTCTGGAGGCTTGTGGAGGCCTGAATTAGCCTATTGAAATTGGGGCGAAAGCCTCTATTTCAATTTTTTTTGTTGGGTATTGGGTCGTCGGTGGCCATTGCCGGCATCTCCACCAGCCTTCCTTTATTTCTGTCCCTCTCTCTCCCTCTCCCCCCGCTCTCTCTCTCTCTTCTTCTCTGGTTCTCCTTCTCCCCCACTTTTGTTTCCATGTTGGTTTGGGCCCAGTATGATCTGCACCACCAGTTGGCTGGCATGGGGTTCAGTTCCGAGTCAGTGAACCTTGAATAGGAATATATAAAATATGTAGATTGAAGAGTAGAACTTAAAAACTAAACTAGGCACTTAAAATGTATTTTGCAATAATCCATGAAATACTTGGAAAATCTTCTAGAAATTAAAAGTCTGTCTTTGGTGGCAAATAGTGACTAAAAATATCTTGGAAAGTCAAAATATTTATCAAATAATTGAGAAAATTGCATGATTAGGATGTTGTACATTATTTCATTAAAAATTAATTTTTTTGGGGTAAATTCTCTTGGCAACTGGAAGCAATTGATATTACATCTGTTCATAGACAAAACATGCATGGGTATGTGAATGTACTTGTATGAGGAATGCCTGACATAATTGATATGGCTTATCAAGACATAAAATGTCTTAGTTCCTTTTAGTTCTTCATGTATTAAATGGTCAGGTGAAATATCCATCCACATATATGTCAATGAAACTTCAGGTGTTAAAAGCTATAAAATTAACTGTAGTTGGTCAGCATAGAACCAATATGATTATTTGAATGCCCATTTGCTTGGATATTGAATTATCAGTTGCTCAATATTTGCTTGATTTGGACAATGTGTTTTTTCTTTGATGTTTGAATTGCAGTTGCTCTCTCATGGAATTAATTTCTGAGTTAAAATTTTAAACTAGAATATTGCCTATGGGCCAGTGGTCTGATCCTATGATTGGCTACTGTTGTTCATCTCAATAGAATTCTTCAAATTTGGAGACTCAACAGATGCAATAACCTCGGTCGGTGTTGTGTATGCTATACATGGAAATTTTGCCATTTTTGAAGAAATTACAAAGAGTTATCTTACTATTCTTCTCTTTATTTTAGTTCCAAGTAACAATTATCTTGCATTCTGACCCATTTATTTTCTGCTTTTTTCTGCAGAGTGTTTCACCACATTTATCCTTGGGTAGTGAAGTTTTTTGGCTTGGTCATCAAAGGAAGTCTGGTGTTGGTTTTGCAGCTCGATATGACACAGATAAGATGGTAAATTTTGCTTTCCTTTTCTTTTTCCCCCTTTTTGATACCTTCTTATGTGGTTTGCATTTTTTATCATTCTATTGTGTAACCCTTAGATATTACCATTATAAAATTATGAGGAAAGCCTTTTAATTTATTGTATCTGGTGCATTGAGTAAATGGTGTATCTACAGTAGAAGTTTTTACTTTAGTTGACGAGTACATCATTGCAATTATGGTGGCTTTAAGAGTATAACTTTGTGTAGATTGTTCCAAAGTTTAATTAAACATTTTTAGTTGGCATTTGTGCAAATCCAATTACTACAGATTTCAAAAGTGTCTTAATTATTATAAATCATTGATAAACTATAGTTTAAGCATCTTGATTTTTGGTTGAGCATTCCATTCACTTGTTTGCTGTTTGTATTGGGTTGATATGAAAGAAAAGCAATGCATTTTGGTGAAAGGTAAAGTGACAATTTGGATTTTTGTTTATCAGTCAATACAAACATAGTGTTAAAGTCTTGACCATTTATCACAATCAAATTCTTTAAAGGTAGTACGGTAGTATGTTTGATGAATAAGACTAGGCAAATTTTGCTTGTTAAATGTTATACATAATCAAAGAAATAAAATATGTATTTTCTAAGAATAATATCAAAACTAAAAATTAAAATTTACTGTTTGCATCATCATAACCCTACTAATAAATCATCACAAATGCCTGCTTGAAAGCAATATCAATTGAGAGATAACCCATAAATCAAATGAAGTGTCTGTGATGCATGGAATGTATATACTTAAGTAACCCATAAAAGTTATATAATTTGTCTAATAACCCAGAAGTAGTAAACTCCAATGGTTGCACAATTATTCTTTGGGTTTAATGTCAATATTATTATAGTCCCAACCAAGGGTCTCTTGCTTCTGTCTTAGGATGGTATGGAACTAGGATGAGGAAATGGGTAGTGACCAAAACAGTCATTGACAACAAGAATAAAAATGAAAAAAAATACATCTTGGTCCGTCCTTGTTCAAGAGAACAGGTGTCCTGCACCAGTGCTATGTGCCATTTTCTTCCTAGAACCATACGATATTAGTGGGATATGCTGGTACTTGTGAGACATGAAGCCATGGTCCAAACATAGATTTAGAGAAATTATGAAAAACACTAGCAGGATATAGAGAAACTAGAAACACAAAAGAAGCAATGCAGTTGGCTAATAAGTTGGATGGTTGGGATCAAGGATGGGGAAACTCCTTTCCTTTTTGGACCAAAGCGAAAAGGTTAGAGAGTTTTTTTCCTCCTCTTATCTTTTTGGAAAGACGGAGAACCATGAATCTTCTATTGAACATGGTGATCGGTTGAAATTTGAAGCAGATTCACGCTCCACAAGGGCTTATTAATGTTGTCCTTGTCAGCTCATCAAAGCCATCCACATTTTTCATTGTGATATTTCTTCTCGATCGAAACCAGTTTGCATGCGAATTCTTTGAAGGGGTGGGGCATGTGAGAAAGAGATCGATTTAACATAAGTTTAAAATTCTGTACACAGTATTTGAATTAATGACTATGATTTAAAGTGGATTAGTATTTAAATAAATTTTTAATAATGTTGTGCATGCAAATTTGGGATGTGTCCGGAGATTCTTTTGGCATTTGTTAGGGAAATTTTCTACAAGGGGTAAGGGTAGTTGGATGTGAAATCAGGAAACTGAGATCATGATCTCGATGGGTAATTTTTCCCAATGCAATCCAATCTGTGGGGGCTCTCCAAACAAGTGACAAGGGACAGCACATATGAGGAAGAGATTGGTTTACAATAGGCTTAGGATTTGATAAATGTGGGGCTATTATCTAGGTTAATGGCTATAATTATGCTTTAAGTCTTAGTATGGAATCCCATGCCTGGACTTTATAGGTATGGGTCGATATGTCCCTATACCTGCACATGGTGTGTTGTTGGAGTCAGCACAACACCCTGCATCATGGGTTGATGCTGGTGCACTCTGAGCTGCTGTATTGTGCCAGTTTAGAGGATGCCCATGGAATTGGTATCTTGATCAGTAGCTTTATTTAGACATGATTACTGTTTAGACCATTTTTTGATCATGGTGTGCATGGAGATTCGATATTGGAATGTGACTAGGATGTAGAATGGTGGTGCATGGGAGTTAAAGTAGGATGTCTCATGAGTTTATTTCTTTTATTTCTCAGTCTTCTCATAATTTTTGCTCTAGAATGACTTTCAGATATAATTTTGTAATGACTAGTTAGGTGCTACACTTGTTAGATTCTAAGATCGTGTGCTAGGGGTCATGGCAACCGCTGCATACTTATAGCGAACTTTCTCCACAAGCATGCAAGGCATCTCATCATGATATTATAAAGTAACAACGGAACAAAATTCAAATAATTAATGTTCAACCTTAATCCAAATAACTAAATCAAATGTTTTACTTTTATGAAATAAAATTCTATAGTTTTTCATCAATTTCAATAAATCCTAATCTAAAATAAAGATATCAAATTCTGCTTCTAATTTGCTCTCCCATATAAAATCCCTAGGTCAAGCTAGTCTACTGAATCTGTAAAAATAGTAAAATATAGAGTAATGAGTTAGACAGTCCAGTAAGTAATGTACATTTTAGCTAGATGAATTCAACAATAATAATATACTAAAAATAAGCATGTAAGGTGCATCAATTCAAAATATACAACACTAATCAAATAAGATCCATGTAAATTCATTTTCATTCATAAATCGATTTCTTTCAAAACATCATATTCATCTCTACGGTCATAAACTAAATCAAAGTATTAGCTATGGGTGTAAACGAGTCGAGCTACTTGTGAGCTATTTGAGCTCAACTCAAGTTCAAGCTTGACTCGACTCGGTTATTATCGAGCTCGAGTCGAGTTCAAGTAGCTCAAATAACTTTTTAAGTCGAGCTTGAGCAGTAGGATACTTGGCTTGAAAGCTCGCGAGCTTACTCGAATTTATCTATATTTTTAATAATATTATTTTTATATGTAATATATATAATATATGTATTATTAGTAAGATAAAGCTCAGATTTCGAGCTTGAGTATGGCTCGGTTCATATTCGAGTCGAGTCAACTCGATCCCAAGCTTTGTCTATTTTGAGTTGAGCTTGGGATATTAAGGCTCGGTTGAGTTCAAGTTGAGCTTCGAGCCCGAGTATTTTGAGTCGAATCGAGCTCGAGCTTTCAGTTACTCGACTTGGCTTGGCTCGATTGCGCCCCTGGTATCAATGCATAACCTTCATTGGTAGGGTATCAAATTACTAGTATTTAATCACTCCATTGGTAGGATATTAAAATACCAGCACACAATCCTTACTGGAAGGATATCAAATACTAGCATTTAATCACCTCACTGATAGGATATCAAAGTATCAGTGCACAACCCTCACTAGTAGGTATCAAAGTATCAGCATTTAACCGCTCCATTGGTAGGGTATCAAAATACCGGCATTTAACCTCTACTGGTGGGGTTTGATGCATAATCAAATCGTGAGTCAAAATCTATCTCAAATCAAAATATTTTTTCATATTCTAATTTGAAAAGTCATAAATCAGACGACATTGAAATCAGTCAATATAATCTATGGCAAATTTAGTATGTTCGATCATAAATCATTTAACATTACAGAAAAGATCATATTCAGTAATTCAAACTACCATGCATTAGATTCATAAATCATGAATAATTCAATATAGAAAATATTTTATAATTTATCGATAAATCTAGAAAAGTGAAACATTACTTATCTCACATGTACTCCAACAAATCCACATAATTTCATAATTTTTTTTAAAAATCTTCAATTCATAGATCACATCGCAGTATCTTACTGTTAGACATCATTTTGTCAAGATAATTACACTCCTATATATAATTAAGTCCAATTATCAGAAAGGATACGAATAATCAAGGAAGACAAGATTCATAGGTAGTTGCATCTAATGGTCCAGGTCAGTTAGTCATCTAACTTCATCTAATCAAGGACCATACTAAGATATAGGTAGTTCAATAAAGATTAAGGGTGATCAAATTAGTAATATTCGACAATAGTTACAGTGGAGGTTGGTACGGTGCTCATTGATTAGAGGTCAGTTGGGTCCATAGAGATCAAATAAATCAAATATGATGGTATCCGGATTTAGCCAAGGTGGGTGCGAGCATGTTGTCCGGCGATCGCGGATCAGGATCCTTCACTAAATTTGTCAGAAACATCGAAATAAAGTTCTTTACTCGATTAATCTTAGATAGATAAAATCCATGTAGGAAGAAACAATCTAGAGAGAGAAAATGGGATTTTTCCAGAGAGAGAAAGTGGCAAGGGAGAGGAAGGAGAAACTCTCTTCTCTTTTTCTTTCTTTCCCTTTTTTTCCTTTTTTTCTTTTTCTTTTCTTTTCTTTTGTTCCTCTTCTTCCTTTTTCTTCTTGTTGGTTCTTGGCAAAAATAGGGGTTTGTTTGTTCTCTGGATTGGAGCACTGCCAGCACGGCTATGGCCGACGGCAGTTGGGGCTGCAACGATGGAGTCCAAAAGTTCTAGACTGGCGGTTGGTGGTGGTTACCGGTGTCGGAAAAACCAGAAAGAGGAGGGGCGGAAGCAAGGAAAAAATAGGAGATTCTCTTTTTCAATTTTTCTAGCGAAACCAGTGGGCATTGTCTAACACAATGGGAAGAAGGAAAAAAAGAGACGAAGGAGGGACAGAGCTTACCTTAGGCTCCAGCGGGCTCTGTAACCCGATTTTCGGCAAGCATGGTGATGACTTTCGAAGAGAAATTCCGGTGATCCCCTTCGATTTGGGCCTTAGTCCTTGATGGGAAGAAGAGGGAAACCCTTTTCCCTTTAAATAGGGATGGAGGGGAGGAGTTAAACTCCTCCATGATGGTGGATTTTCGACTCCATTTAGGAGTTGTTCAGGATAAGAAGACTCCTTACGGGAGTCTTCTCTCAAATTTTTTTTCTTTTTTTTTGGGCTAGTGCTTTAGGATTTGTGCGGTGTATTACAATTGTACCAAATATGGGATTGATTTTGAGTAATAATTGCAACCAAGGTTTTATATACCGGTACCGGACATCGTGCTGGTTACTGATTGGTACGGTACAGTATCGGTCCGTATTGATAATAAAAAATTCAAAAAAGTCCATCTAACAGCCCAAAAAAAAGACCGAACCGGACTGAACGGGCTGTATCGGTCCGTACCGTATTGAACCGGACGGTTTCCTATTTTTTTTATTATTTTTCTAGGTCCCGATTTTCACGTGCGAAGTGGGTCGGTTGGGTGCCGGTTCGGTTCGGAACACCCCGAACCGGGCGGTTTGGGTCGGTTCCGTAAATCTTGATTGCAACAAATATGGTATTCCCTCCAGCTTTTATATAATTCACTAGTTCAATATGTTATAAAAATACCTGAACCATGGAATTTTTCATTGCATTTTAAGTTTGGAAAAAACTTTAGGATACTTTTTTATTTTCCTAGGGGCAAGTGCTAGAATTGATGTATATCAATTTAGCCATTATTGATACACAAAAACATGCACATATGCATTCATATGTGTCTATGAAACGATATCTGAGAATACATGGGCATTTGTGGGAGGCCACAACTACAAAGAAGTGCCAAGGTGATTGATGAAGAAAAGTAGCTAAGATATCATTATTGTAACATTGGTCTGCAACTTGCTTAGAGCGGGGCATCATGCAGTACAATTTAGTAATGCTAGTATCAAGGTTTGACCCTATACAAGTACCATGTTGGTATGGTGTTGGTAGGGGTGTAATTGAGCCAAGCCAAGTGGTTAGAAACTTGAGCTCGATTTGATTCAAAATACTTAGACTCAAAACTCTACTCGATCAAAGAGAAGCAATAATTGAGATTGACTTGACTCGACTCGAATATCAACTCACCCATACTCAAGCTCAAGTCTAAGCTCAAATTTGAGCCTTGGTCATAATCAAAAATATAGTTAAAAGTTAGGATTTAGGTCATATTAAAAAAATATAAATATTATATTTTAAAATATTAAATTAATATGTATCATAAATAAAATATAATATTATTTAAAATAAATATACTCGATTAGTCTTGCAAGTCTTCGAGCCGAATATTTTGCTACTTGAACTTGAGTAGGTTGCAAGCTGCTTGTCTCATTTGCACCCTCTAACTCTATGTTTAATTGGGATCATGAGAGGAAGGATGGATGGAGTTGGAAGGATGGATGACCTTCATCTATCGTTTGCTTTAAAAAGTTCTAGGAAACATGGATGAAAAGGAGAGGTTACCCATCCATCTTGCCCTACTAATTTGTATCCTCCTAATTTGGGAGGATGCAAGGAAGGATGGATGAAGTATGTAAAGGGTAGATTTCGATGTTGACAAAATTATCCTTCATTAATTTTTTTGACAAAATTCCAACTTGTTCACTTTTTCATTCATTTTATTTATATATATTTTTTATTTACCTATATTATCTATGGTATACTATTAAATTTTATTAATTATTATTTTTAATTTTAGTACATAATTTCCATAAGTAAATAATGACAATTGTCTCTATTTTTTATTTATATTCACTATTTTAGTTAACTATTTGTATAAAATTAATTAACTATTTAAATTAAATTATACATTAATTAGTTATTTATAAATAAATTTATCCGTATATTATTAATTTATAAAATTATTTATTAAATTAAAATTAAATATTTATATAAATTTTATATAATTATAAATTATAAAATTATAAGTGTATATATTATCCTACTTTTTTTTTTTTGCATAAATAAGGGTTATAAGTTGATAATAATTATGCTTTTTTAATCAAAGGGTGGTTTAGTAAAATTATCTACAAATATCATCCATCCTTTTATGCCACTTATACCAAACAAAAAGGAAAATCATTCCCATCTATTCTTCCATGTTTCACCAAACACACGGGAGGATGGATGGATCTTCCATGCATCCTCTCCATCTATCTTTCCTTTAATCCATCCTTCATATCAAACGGTGGGTAAGTGTTAGTATGCTATGTACAAGGCTCAGTTAGCCTACCAAGACTTGGTATGCCTCCTGTACTCAGTCTTGGTTCAGTGCCGGTATGCACAATATGCTTGATATGTGGCAATATACATTGGTATGACGAACCATGGTTAGTATACCATGATGAAGGCAGAAATGTTGTTGGAACTTGGAAGTGCACTTCTGCTTTTGAAGAAAGCCTAGAGCAAATTTGTGGTTGGGACTAATTTCAGCAACGTTGAATTGCAAGTTCATGAGGCTGGCTGGTATTGGGTTAACCAACTTCATTATTAGAGAAGTTGACAAATTAACTATGAGCTGATTATCAACAACATACTGTTGCATGTGATGGAAAACAATGAGGTGAAGCCACCTTCATTATTAGAGAAGTTGACAAATTAACCTTGAGCTGATTATCGGCGACATAGACTGCTGCATGTGATGGACAGCAAGAGCCACCAGAAATGTGCATATAGGGCATGCCAGGTGCAAGAAAGGGCACTGCAAGAGGATTCATGATGATGGTGGTAACTGGGGTTCATGTTAACGATCTTAGGATGGTAAAGGCAAGTCTAAAACCAACCAAGGTGCAAAAAATTAATGCATGTTGGATAGTTCTTTTTAGTCTTGGAGCTATGTGGATATGTAAGCAATGGAATAATATATTGTTTATGCTCAACATATCAGTAGAAGTGTGACGAATGAATGGATAATCATACCCAAACATGAGGTTTTGTTGATTGTGAGGCAAGTTGATTGAAGGTCACCAAGTATGTGGACTTGAAGAGTATCGGAGAATACCTGATGAGAGCACAAATTTTAGAGGTTCTATCAAACAAGATATTCATTCTAAAGAATTCCAAAGACTAGTCAGATGAACAAAAGTAAAGAAGCCATCTATAAGGATGGTGAACTAAACTTGGGTAGGGTTTGTAAACCGCATGTGGGTTTAAGATTGTAAGGTCCAAAATGCATCTTACTTGCAATTTAGTAGACATAAACAAGAAATGAAGAAGAATAACCCAGACTGGGCAAAGCATTTGTAATTGAAGAATGTGTAAAAGAGATCTCAGGCTCTCTATATAGGCAAAATGGAGAGCAGGAAGGGTCAAGGACATATCTGAAAGGACAAGTAGGTTCAATTCACTGCCAGATGGTTAAAAATGTTGACTACCATCAAAGAGGTAAAATAAGGACTCAGGTAATACTGAACATAGTTGTGCCTTGGAATTCAAATAGGATATTGGCATAGGGACATTTTTCCATGATATGTCATTGGGCTCATCAAGTTCATGGTCGGGAAATATCCAGAAGCTCCAAAGTAACTAAATTTAGCACAAGTAGGCTTGCAAAAGTTAGAAAAGTGATGAATGGTGTGAATTTCTTGTTCGACTGTCACAGTGCATACTTTATACCCACACATAACTATGTTTTTTTATTACATGAAGGGGAATTCTTATACCCCCTCCTCCCAAAAAACACTGGCACAAAATAGAACAAAGCAAAACAAAATCCCTTTCCGAATAATACCACCATTTGTATGTTCTTACACTGTTCTGATGGGTCTAAATTGGATCATATTTGCAGCTAAACTTTCGTACATCAGGAATTTGTATCTTAAAAGATTTTTGGTTATGCTGTTGGAGGGTGGTTTGTTGATTTATGTTATGATGGATGTTAGACCAATTTGTGTAGGTTGCAACAGGGCAAGTTGCCAGCACTGGAATAGTTGCACTAAGCTATGTTCAAAAAGTTTCAGAGAAGGTCATATTTCTTGTAGTCAGAGGAAAATCTTGTTGTTAATATTCTACTTTGACTATATAACCTTATACTTACTTTCTGTCTGGCAGGTTTCCCTTGCATCTGATTTCATGTACAATCTTATGACAAGAGATGTGACTTCAAGTTTTGGTTATGATTACATCCTTAGACAGGTGTCTTCTTGATTGCTGTTAAATTTGAGGCCCTTTGTTTATCACTCCACATTTTTCACCTATCTTGTTTGCCACCTAGAGAAATTTACTAGATACGTTGTTGCTATGGTTTAAAAATCATTGGATGAAGTGGTTCTTGTACTTTCTGAATTATAAGCTAATATGCTTTTCATCATTTTGATTTTTGCACTTGTTCTAGTTTTGCTCCTATCTGAATTCTACAGTTTATCCATCAACATAAATAAATTTCTTCAGCTTTTTGTCATTTTATTCCATTGGATATGCATCATTTCATTCCTTATTCTGATCTTGTTCAGTTGCTTGAGATATTGCTTAATGTATTGCCATCATACCCTTCCTCTCTCTCATGGACAAAACGACTCCTGTGCTATCTGAAATATGGGATGCTAACATATATGTAAATGATTTTTGTTAATGGTTTTATTTCTGTTTGATAATGTGGCATACCTATTAATTATTTGTGCCATTTCTGGATGAAACCAGCCACTATTTATCTTTACTCGACATCCTAGGAAAAGTGTGGATTAGCAGAGTTTGCCTGTAAAAACATCATGTTTAATTTAACTTAAAATGCCTTTTCATCCATGTCTTCTAGAGGAGATCTGGATTCAGAATAGCATATATGCAGGTGCTTCAAAAGTACTATTGATTTCCACTATGAATCTTAAAAACATGGTGAATCCTTGAAGGATATAAAAGATTCAACAAAAATGAACTAAAAGATCCTCTAGTTTTTCTGACTTCAAGCAAGACCTTGTTTTCCCCTTTTGAGGTTCTTAAGCTATTTTCAGCTTTGTTTAGAAAGTATTTCTCTGTGGAGATCTTTATATAAATTGCTGAAACTATTCAATGAAATGTATAATACTTACTAGGACTAAATTTTATCTCAATAGCTTTATGGTGAAAGGGAATTATGCAAAACATATCAAATGAGTTGTGGAAACAGGTGAGCAGTGGATTTTTTTCACCAAAGAAAATGCAGCTGTGCATATGCAAGACAGAGCAACTGATATGGCTGCTTCTTTCTAGGGATTGCATGAGGTGGATCATGGATGTCATAGTCTTATAAATGGCAAATAGAATATCTGCACAATTGCTATTCATACACAAACTTAGAAAGGTGTAAGGTAGATCAACGCATGTTCTCATTGAAATAATTAAAAGGCCTTGAGGTTTAAGCATAATGCGTTTTCTCATTCTTTAATTTTTTTTTAAAAAGAATATGATAAGGGAAACTATGTGAAAAAATGGAAGTCTGGTGGAATGTTGTCCCCTAAGGTCAAATATTGGTTTCTTCCTTCTTTGTCTTAATCTCCCTGGTTGAGGAGTTTGACTATAGAAATGACAAGTAAGGTTTCACCCACCAACCGACCTCTTCTATGATATTCTGGGCCCTAGGTCTAGGGGAACATGGTTCCTTAATATGAAATCATGGCTGCTTCATTCTTTGACTTAATCTCCCTTGCTGCAAGAGCTTCAACTGATAAGTGAGAAGTTAGGTCTCCTTACTTGCCAAGAGGCCTTTTCAGTTTTATCTTGGGCCACATTCTTGTTCAAATACATCTTGATCCACAATGTAGTACCAATTAAGAGGGTTGGCACCATGTTGACAGATGGTCATTTAGCTTTCTCCTACATCTTTGGATCATGTCTTGATTCTTAACACTGACCCCATCTAGATGGGTCAAGCTTCATCAAGGTCAAGATAAATGCAAAAGAAAGGACATTAATGTATTGTCTGAATTCATTTATCCACCTTCCATAAATAAGGAAACAACATCGATTGTTTCATAACCGAAGGGACTGTCGTCATAACCGAAGGGACTGTCGTCCTATGTTCTTCCTCTTCTTTCATGTAAGGCTTGTAAATTGTAATGTTTAATGAATGATAATGGGTTATCAATTCCTAAGTTTGGTATTCAACGGTGCATATAGAATCATCAGACAGCACTCAAGAAGGACCATTCTTCTCATGGAGAAATAAAGGCTATATTATCTTCTCTTTCTAGATACTCCAGTTGTTCTGTCTCTTGCCTAATTGAATTCAAAATTTGTGAAGGAAAAGATGTCTTTCGTTTGAATGGAAGGAAAAGCAGAATAGGCATTTCTCTTCCACTCTCATCTTCACTCCTATACTTCTGTGGCTGAGACTGCACGAGTTCAACCACATATATATAAAAACTGTTGTACTTTGCAAACACTTTTAGAAGTACTTGAAGGATTGTTGCAACCCAAATCTATTTTTCTTTTTTTTCAGTTTGCAGTAGTGTGAATACCAAACAATTTTGTCCTTTCTGCCTAGTGCTATCAGTGAGAGGGAAACCTCTGTCATTTCAATTTCTAGTGTGATTTGATCAACTTTCTTAGTTGCAGTACAGACATACCTTGAAGTAGAATAGATCTTTCTTTCTAATTTTTTTCTGGCTATGCATCAATCACTCATTTCTTTATTACTACAAGAGGTTTCAAATTTTTCCACCTTTTCTTTTTTGACTTGAGCTTTGTTTCCTGTAGTGCTTTTTATATCCTGTATGTTATGGTGATTTCTGAACCCTGAACACTTACAATTTTCATGGGCATCTCTATTTAACAAATATCTCTTACTGCAAAAAGCATTTTCCATTGTATTTTAAGCATCACACTTTTGACGCTAAGCGTGTGGAGGGAAAAATCAACATTTTTAGATCCAGTTCTTAATTTAACATGTTTTTGAAATAAAACTTTTATCATTGCTGTGACATGAAAAATACTAGTTATTAACAAATGTGAGATTTTATCATGTATGGTCAAGGGCTTCCGTTAATTTTACTTGAGATAATATCCTTGCATAGGTCATTGAATTACTTAAGATTTTACAAACAAATCTTGATTGTTGAATATTTTCTTGGTTTGACAGGACCGGATGAGAAATACGACTGTTATTTTTTTGGAGAAATTGCAATCTGTTCGCATCTTATATCGAGTCAGTTGAGGATGACACTTTTGGTAGATGTTTAGAATTGTCCTTCATTCTGACCAAATATGGCCTTGAAATTTCATCTTTCATTTGGGTTAAGATCCCTCCTCTGTTCTTGTTAAATCTAAAATATACATTTTTGTTCTTAAGATCTCATCGCAAATTAGGTCATCAGTCACCATAATCAGCATCTACTGGAGGATCTTTTGTGATCTAATGATATTTGCTAAGATATATGCTGAAGAGTTGTTGCAAAATTGTGCAACATCTTGTTTTATTTTGGATGGGAAGTGGAATCCGATCCATCTGAGACATGTCTGTGACATTCTGTTAGGATTCAACTTGAAGATCTGAGTAATTCAATGGAGAAATTAGAAGAGCCTCTTGCATGTACGTGGTCTTATGAGAGTATTATTAATCATAAGGAAAATATCAGGACACTTAAAGATTTGATAAGGATGCTGAATATTCTTAATTATCCGATTAATAACAATTATTGCTCGATTCGAGACTTAAAGAGATTATCCTTCTTCCTTCAATGATCATTATCCTGTCTGAAAAGTATGACATTTAGTGTTGGTATCTTTATTGGACATGTTTGCTTGTAGTATTATCCAAGAGTTGATTGGGTATGATGTGTTCAATGTTATCGGGAGCTGTCTCTACTCATTTGATGATATAGGGACACGAGATCTTATGATAAATTGCCTATCAGCTTTTGAATTTCCAGTTGTGGAGATTAGATATAAAAATTCACATAAGCCAGCTCGTTACCATGAGTGATTGATCAAATTTTCGATGGGTCATGAGATTATATTTTTCCAGCTATTTAGGCCTTCCGCAAACAAGTTTCTGGCATTGCATTGTCTGCAGCAGGTGATTGGCCAAAATAAATGAATCTCACAATTATATTGCTCCCGGAGAACTCTTCTTCTTCTGAGACTGGTGCTTAAAAATTTGCCCTCTAGTTATGGGTTCAACTCTGTACCATGCTATTCTACAATCTATTATTAATTTTCAAAATTCAAGTAAAGCTTTTTCTCAAAATTCCAAGATTGAAAGGCATTTTTTTACTGCCTAGAATACTTGTCATAGAACACTTCCAACCTATCTACTCATACAGCTTTTGACTTGCACTTTTTATTTTGATGGAGCTCACTGATGGTGATAACCTTTAGGTTCCTATTTGTAACGTTCGTAGATGGGTGGTACTTTCTAGGGCTGTTAATGGACCAGGCTGGTCCTAGCGGCCTGATGATCCAGCCTGAGGCAAAGTGGGCTAGGGCTCAGAATTTCAACTTGAAAGCTTGATCTGTCCCAAAATATAGAGGGCCTGATTTATTCAGGGCTGAATTCTGAACACAAAATATACAGGGGCCTGACTTGGGCTGGGCCTGGCTAGAAATATTACATACAGTTGGGTCGGGCCTGGGCCTGGGACCCTTGGGCTTGATTTGAGCTGGGTTGGGCTCTGTTCTGAGCTCTAGAATCCGGGCTTGTTTCGGGCCTAGGCTTGACATGGCCCATTGACAGCCTTAGTACTTTCTCATTTTAATACCTTTTTATGGAAATTAACTGCTGTTTCATGTAGCAATTGTCATTCTTCTGCTTTGCCGCACCTACTAAGTTGACAGCTTACGGGCTTCCTCACAGGCATATGCTGTAAACAGCAAATATATTCATTTGTGAGGGAGTAAAAATTTAGAGATATGGACTGCATCTAGTATTAGGTATATTGACAAAGTTTAGTTACTAAAAGTAATGGATATTGCCTATACTCATTCTAATTTTGTCACCATCCATCCTTGTCTAGGGAGTGGTTGGTGTGCGCATAGAATAACCTTTGACTAGAAATTCACTATAGAATGCAATGTAAATTATGTAATTGTCAGGCGCTAATAGAATCAGTGATTTTATCCATCAATGTCCAACATAGGCCCCTAGATTCTCTATGTGACTTTGTCCTTCAAGGGCAAGAAAATAGAAAATATCCCTTTATCTTCATGCCTATGTTCCATGAAATGGTTCAGACCATCCAAACATTATTACTTCATGGCTTAATCTCTGACTTGCACAAGCCAAGTATGTAGAAATTAATTGCGACTGCCATATGTTCTGTTTCTTAAGCAACTCTCGGACTATTTAATGTCAACTGATACCATTAATATTGAGGGTGAGCGTTGGTGCAATGGTAAGGTTGCTTCATTGTGACTTGGAGGTCATAGGTTCAAAATGCATAAATGGCCTCTCAGCATACAAGGGTAAGGCTATATACATCTAACCATCCCTATGTACTACTATATTCTTACCGGCACCAGAGTTTGGTGGGAGTCTTGTGCACTAGACCGCCCTCTTTATTTTTGATACTAGTAATATTCTTATCATGGACTACCACCAAGCTCTTGTTCTTTTATTAGCCCTTAGTTTTATAAGGGGAAGTTAAGGAATGAGAGGTTATTGGGTTTGTCCTCTTTTGATAGATTTATTGTTTTCTTTTGGCATTTGCTAGAGTGCTCCTTTATGGTATTTTATTATAAAAGGCATTTAAGACATTATCCTACCATCAATTTTTATATTTTATTTTTTTCTAAAAATAATATTTTATTATTTTTTAATTCTTCTTCTTCCTTGTAACTTCTCCTCGTTGTTGCCTGCCTCCCCACCACTGCATGTCGACCCCCTTCCTCCGCCACCCACCTCTCCACCGCTCACCTCCTTGCTGCCGCACACCGTCCCCCCTCCTTCGCCACCTCTCTACTACTCACCTCCCCATCACTGCATGCCGCCCCCTGCTCCTCTGCCCACCTCTCTATTGCTCGGCCCACCGTTGCATGCTGCCACCTTCCTTCTCCCATCACTCCATTGCTAGGGCCCGTGGCTCGCCTCCCCGCCGCCACACACTGTATGCCGCCCCTTCCTCCTTTTGCCCTCCGTAAAGATCCAAGCTCCCCTCTTCCTCCTTTGTGGTGGTCAGAACACCCTATCGCCCCCAAACTCCCCTCCCTCTCCTTTTCCTTCACCCTTGGTGACAACCTCGACACCTGCTCCTCCAACCTCGGTGCATGCGCCCCCCGCCCCCTCCCCCCCACAAGAAGGAAAAAAAAAAATCCTTCTCTGGCCTTCCCCAACTCCACCATCCACCCCTATCGAGAAATCACAATTTGGGAGAGGGATGGGGTGAAGGCTTTTGACAAAAAAAAATCCTGACATTCAATTTAATTAAAGGACTTGACATCTATTTCAATGTTCAAACAAGTCTGATCTTTGATATATTTACTGCACCAGTCACACACATTGGTGCTCCAACTGGTTGCTGATGGAGAAATCCAAGCCATCCATTTTTAATCCGACGGCTAGAAATAGGTTAGTTATAAAAAAACTAAACTATCTTTTGGAGCACCGTAATGAAACCCTTTTCTTTTACATATCCCGTCACTAATGCTCTACAAGGGAGTTGGTTTCTTGACTGAACGATGACCACCACTTTCACCAATGCTTCTCAAGTCATAGTTTCCTTTTCATGGAAAAGTGATGCTAAACCCTGATAACTCAGTGAGATTCATTCATCTGGTATTTGTTGCTTTTAGCTGCATGTCATATTATAGAGACTTTGATTAAAATGTAGACAAAATTTCTAATTGAATGCAAGCAAGGCATGCAAAATACACATCTTCTATATGTATGTTGTCACCTTATGTGCTATGCTGTGGCTACTTGTAACAAAGATATCAAAGATATGTGCAGCTGGTGATTCATGCCATAGTTTTGCCGCTGCATCAAGATGACATGATTCGTATACATTGAAACTTCCAATTTTTGATATTTCATCAGTAAATTAGAGGTTGAATGATAGAATGGCTAAAACTTTATCCTTCATTAATCCACATGAAATTTTGGTACAGTGTCGTTTAAGGGGAAAATTTGATTCAGCTGGTTGTGTGGTGGCTAAAACTTTATCCTTCATTAATCCACATGAAATTTTGGTACAGTGTCGTTTAAGGGGAAAATTTGATTCAGCTGGTTGTGTGGCTGCTTATCTTGAGGAGCGACTTAATATGGGTGTCAATTTTATTCTTTCTGCAGAGGTAAGCATGACATAATTTTGATGCCTTCCTAGAACTTCAGTTTTATTGCCTCCATTGTATTTTCCCATGTTTAATATATTTTTTTCAATTTCTTTACACTCCCAGTGAAAAAGATGAATTTAATAGATCTTTTTGTCCACCTTGATATACTTGCAAAATATTTTGCTTTGGTTTGATCCCAGTGCTTGTAAACCCTCTGGCATTTGTTGCTCTTAATCTCTTATCCATGGATCGGAATGTTGCAGATTAATCATCCGAAGAAAGACTACAAATTTGGGTTTGGTATGACTGTAGGAGAGTAAAGCTTCTTGTAACATTTGTTCACCAGAATTAATGGTTCTCTGCTAGCTGGTATTGCCGGCCGGGCATTGTTAGGTTTCATGGATTGTCTGGGCTGAGAATTCTCAACAACAGTTCATCAAGTTCTGCCTGAATGTTTATTGGTGTTGAAGGTTCATAGAAAAAACAAACACATTTTTGTAATTTTATTAGTTGATTTCCAGCATTTAGGTGAAGTCATTTGGTGGCCATTTGATAATTAAGGCATTCTTAGGCCATGATTCTTTGTTCATCACTGATGGAACAAGTTGTATAACAAAGTTAATCAAAGATGGGTTATCCTGGTCTTTCATTTAGATATTCTAATTCTGCAGAAGTTTTGCCTATAAATCAGAAAACTCTTCTTGGCTTGGGCTTCTGTATGCTATTTACTTATTTGCAGTTGGGTAGTTCTCCCTATAATGGATTGAAATATGGGTGGTGTTTCTCAATGCATGCAGAATATAGTTCTTATCATTGATAGCTCTGTCATGACCAGTTATGGTTCCCTCATCATGGGTAATTTTAGATGGACAATTAAATTTTAAAGGAATCTGGACAATGTGACAGGATCTTTATAGTGTAGATATTTGTCTTGGCATGTCTAGAGTATTGAGGTCTGAATTTTTAATGATATATTTTAGATCAAGTCAATTATGATAATCCATGGTTGATCGTCAACTTGGAGTAATTAAAATTGCATTATTTAGAATATTAATTAAGTTCTTTTCAAATATTTGATACCTAAGGAATGCAGTGAATTTAATCGAGAGCAGGTGATGACATATTTTTCAACACAAGTCCATCAGTTACTAAAAAAATATATATTTGGGCAAACGCGTTTTGATAAAGAATTCACTCACCGGTTGTCTGGTGTTATCCTTTTCTACTCCGAGGACAAAAGATTGAAGCACCACCGCTACAAAAGAAGAAGAAGAAGAATACAGAAAACTAGTCCAATTCTTATCTGCATCAAATGGTGCAGATTCGCCTTTTTGTGTGCACGTGCTCTTATTCACTCCTTTCAAATTCTTGTCTTTCAAAATAAAACTTAACTAGAACTAACATTCTTAATTTATGAAATGGAACTTAATTTGGCATCAGGGTCGTAAGGTTGAGATGGCATCCTAGCTCCTTGGTTAAAATTTCATAATATGCGCAACGTGCGCATCTGTTATCCCGCATGGAGAAATAATTTTGTCAATGGGGGCTCGGTTACAGCGCATGCAATGAATATTGGTATATCCCAGTTTGAAGAGGTTTTCTTTCCGTATTTTTGTATATTATCTTTCAAGTTTTTGTTTTTGATTTTGTTTTTTGATAATTAAAAGGGTTTTGACTCGACTTTGCTAAGACCCATTAATCTTATGTACTCTGAGTTTCTTTTAAAGAATATATATATATATATATATAAGACGTGAATCCAGAGCCTTTGCTAATGATATGCTATTTGCAACGAATTAACCATCTAGGTGGTCAAAGTCCTGTAGATCTGAAGTATCAGGGCTTGAGATTAACCCAAACTCCTCATTTCAATCTTCCCCTTTGTCCCTTAGCACCATTACATAACCCCAAAAGCCCACTCAAAACTCTGCCATTTTGGTCTGATGAAAATAGCATCCTGAAGGCCAACCATTGGGCAAAACAAAGCCAGGTTCACTGGACTACTTTTAGCCCTTCTTCTATAGGTTACTATTTCAGTCTTGCAATAGCCCGGGTGCACGCCGTTTGTTCTAGAACTCGCATATAGGCATCTATCTCAGTTTTTGATACATTCTGATAGTAACATCATCGGCCACCCACCAGTTTCAAGCCTCCCATTCCTGAGGTCCTCCAAAAATCTGTCCAGAAACTTCTCCATTTCTCTTCATCCAAATTATCGATGTCATTCAGTTCGTTTCTGATTTTTTTCATTAGGTAACCTCCGATAACAAGGTGCTTGTGTTACTTCTAAATATTAAGGTATAAGACTTTCATCACGAGATGCAGCAGTGGTTGTGTAACTCCTTTGACGCCATCGGATTAGCGTCCAGGCATGTTATGGCATCGTGGTAGCCCTTGCGGTTCAATCTTGAACTACGTTGGTTGTCTTGCAAGAAAGCTGCATTGATATGAGTATGTTGTTCATCTTATCAAATTATTTTTGAAATTTATTAAAAATTTCTTTCATTTATAAATGTCTTGTTATGATGATAGTAATTTCTTTTGGTTATTTTTATATTGTTATGATGTCTTTCAAAAGCCAATCCTTCTGTTGGCTTCAGTGACCACCACAAGCCTGCACGAAGAGATGAAAGAAGCTAATGTCTTCGTGCAGCTTGAGTAAAAGCTTGTCAATAAAGGACTTCATAACGGGTCTGGAATTGTCTGCTTATTGCTTCCCATCAACTACTACTGCCCAAAGAAAGAGCAGGCCTAGGTTATCTATTAGCAACATGAAACCCGGCCACTCATTAGTACTTAAATGCATTGGAATATTGTCTTGATTTTATTTACTTACTCGTTTATGTAGTGTTTGCCCTTATGGAGTTTGTATCATCATATATTATGTAGTAATTGTCCCTATTTTGGTTGTGGGTGTTGGTGCAACAGTAAGATTTTTTTATTTTTTTTGGTAAAAAACAGTAAGGTTATTCAATTAGTTAGGATGTCATAGTTTCGAAACCTGTAGCGGTGGAAGCCGTGTGCATTAAGACATTTTTTTCTTTTCATTCATCATCTATTGTTATAGCTTTTCTTTCATAAAAATCTATTTAGAAAAGAAAATACCATAAAGAATGCTTAGATCTTGCCATCTCCCCCATTTCACCCTAGGGAGGAAAATGATGTCACATTGGTGGCAAGTAGAATGCATGACTTGGAAAGGTGAGGGAAAATTAATGACATGGAGCAAGGGATACACAGTTTTTAATAATTTTTATTTGCATTTACATATAGAGTAATGCAAGAGCAATGAAGAAATTTCAGCAAAAATGTAATTATAATATCGAAGTGGCCAAGTAGTTAATATGGGTCCGTGATTCTCCTAGATTAGTGGTGGAAATGTGTATCTTTAAAGGAGCAATCATTACTTTATTCATGTGCAAAATGAACTTGAAATATGGTCAAATTTGAAATTAAACTTTTAGACTAAAAGGCAAACATGTCCTTTATCATTTCTCATCTGTTCTTGACCTATGGCTAAACATATCCATGGTCTAGTCAATGCCATTGGGCTATGCAATTTTCTATTTATTTGATAATTGCAAGTGGACTCATAGCGATCCATCTCCTTGGGCTATCCTTCAACAAACCGGAGAGAGGGAGCAAGATTCTATATTTATGGTTGTTAATGTTGCAAGTCTCCTTATGTTAGTTGTCCGTCGACATGAAGCTCGGACTTGGATTGAGGGCACTTCCTCCTTTACAAACTTATAATGAAAGTCCACATTCATTGAAGATACTCTGGTGGGGGATCCTTCGATGCTTAAGTTAGCTAGAACTTGAGAATCATGAAGAAAAAAGAAAAAAGATAAGAGAGTGAGAGAGTTTTGGCATTATTATTCTTTTTCTTGCTTAACTTAGGATCCCTTCATTATCTCTTTATATAGAGGTGAAGCGATAGGCTATTACGCTTGAATCCGATAGGCCATTAGACCTTGATTTGGTAGGTTGCTAAGCTTTGATCTAGTATGCTGTTAGGATAGGAAATTTGCCTATTAACCTATAAATTATGGTTGTTGTCATGGGCGTTAGTCGTGGATTCTATCTACGTCCCAGAAATTGCAAAGCGTTGTGCAATATCATGGGAATTCTATTGGGTCGACCTTGTCGTTCAATAGTCCAATGGCTTGAGATCGGGATTGCACTGAGATGGCATCTTAGTGTGAATTCAAGGCCAACCGAGTATGTATGAGGTTGTAATTGTTAGAAGTGTGCTCTAGAAGTCAATTGTTGACTGACACATATATATTCCAGAACTTGTATTTGTACTTGTAATTCTTTTATTATCAATAAAGGCATTCTTTTTTTAATCATGTTTATGTGTCCATGATTTATCCTAGAAATTAATAAAGATGATTTTATATATTCTTAAGATATTAAGAATTTAAGACATACATTATTAGTGGTTAGTTTCTAAATGCTTTCAATCATAGAATCATCATGGAGGATAGTGATTGATCTCATCAAGATCGGTGCATGGATCACCTTTCTTTCGGACAGATGGGTCTTTATTTTGTAGCATAGAAACATTGGGATAAGAGTGCAGATAGTTGTTAGAGAACAACTTGTACTGAGCATGACCATCACGAGAAACTACTTGGATGTTTGCTTGATCATCAGTGGTTCTTTTTGATGCTGTAGTAGTATGACTAGTCCTTTGACCTATAGTATATTGGTTATTCGCAACGAGGCTACTAGATTTGACTACACGTTCTCTTGATCCCTAGCCATTTAGGTCCTTGCTATGTACGTTAGCTTTAGTGGGTTTAGGTTCACTATTTGAAGTAGGATGTATCTAGATGGAATCTATTGATTTTAGTACAAAAGAAGAAGTTTTATGCAATTAGCAAGATTGAGTTCAGGAAGCCTTCGACCAAAGCATGTGTAAATACTGAAAAGGAGTTTTCACGAGATTTACAAATGAACTCAAGTGGAGCCAATCTGGTATATGACTAATGATGGAATTTGACGAGTTCTTCATGACCTCCATCTAGTCGGAACTCATGATAGAAGAACTGAATCATATGTTAATTATACTTAGGCATTCATATTTTTTTATTCTACTGGATTGCCATAACATACTACTAAATATCATTGGTGGATTGTGAGAACTTACTAAGATTATTTTTGGATCAACGATTCTTGTTGGATTAAGCCAAAATTTTCTGGTCCATCAAAATAAGTTTCAATAATATAGTATTAGAGATCATGGTATATCTTACTACCAGATATAATAAAACCTGAGGGATCACATACAAAAGAAGCTCAACTTGATCAATGATTTGAATCATGTTTGAATTATCAATTGGATTGATGATTCAAATTTTGAAAACTGCAAATTTATAAATATTACAGATTTGGTAGCTGCTAATTATTAGCATGCTGATTTTATTACAGGCATTGTAATTTAATTAGAGACTGATTAAATTATAAATTAAGTCATAATTAATTTAATTTAGATTTAATTTAATTTAATAATTAATTAGATTTAATTATCTAAATCAGATTTAGATTTCAATTCTAAAAAATTCAGGTTTGATAGCCTTTCAAATTCGATTCTATTTGGTCTCCATTTGGACTCAATTTGAATCAAATTGAACCTAACCTTAAGAGCCCAGGTTCTCTGGCCTTCTCTCTCTCTCTCTCTCCTTGGCTGACCAAAAACAAGGATGGGGCATTGAGAAATCATGTTCCTCCTCTAGGTATGCGTGCGTGAGGGGTTTTGAGGTTGTTCCCAACTTCCTTGATTAGTTAGGTCTCCTATTTAGATAGAGATAAAACCTAACTAATTTGAACTGATCCTAATCTGATTAGGAGTTAGTTTTCGGTGACAAAATGACCTCTAGGGCATGGAAATTAAATAAGAAAAATTATGGGCACGAGCATAGAGTTTTGCTTCTCTTTTTGCTGCAAGAAAATTTTTGCCGCTCATCTTCCTCTTTATTTCTCCCCTTCCATGCCCACTTCTCTCCCTCTTCTAGATCTGATCTGGGAGAAAAAAGAGAGATCTTTTGAGATAAAAGAAAAGGGATCAAGAAAGGTTTTGATACTTCTGATTTTGGTTTAATCCTCTAAAGGTTGCAGCAATCTATTTCGAGAAATAGATTCAGATTCAAGCTGAAGAATGAAGCCTGTAAGAGAGCTAGCACCCTGGGGGTTTTGGAGTTTTGATCGAAAAGAGCTCTGTGTGGATACTAGTAGAGACCAGGCACTTGCATGGCTATGACAGGAGCCCTGGAGATCCGATCGATCTAGTAGAAGAAAGGAGGAGGGAAAAGCATCAGGTATACATTCTACCTTTCTATTTTTAATTGTAGATCTAAATAAAAAATTATTTATGTATGTTAGATGATTCTGAGGGTGATTATGGTTTAGAATCAGCATGTATCATATTTTAAAAATTATTTTAAGATATGCTTCCATTATGATTATTGTAATCGATTATAACTGCATGCAAATCACCTATTTTCTAATAGTGGTATCAGAGCCACACCATTCTAACATGCTTTAAATAAATTTTAGATCTAAAATTAAGTTGTTTAGGATCTGATTTATTGTTTATGTATATGATATGTAAAAGAAAATCAAATTTGAAATAATTAGAATACATGTTTTGTAAGATCCTAGGTATGTGTATGTGATGCATGTTTTTGATCTAGAATTTGTTTTTCAATGTATATAGTTAATATATATTTTTAATTAATTTCAGATTATAAAAATTATATATTTGATGTATAGATTTCACACACATGATCTAAAATTTAATTTCTGCAAAATCCTAGATCTGAAACCCTAAGAACTATTGCATGAAACCCTAAATTATGGCTTGTGAGTCTGCTCAGTCGACTTAGGTTCAGTTCGAGCTGACTCGAGTTCTAAGCGATTCGGCTTATCTTTTTAGAGTTGAATTGAGTCCCTGGTGGGTTGAATCATTTGCATATGAGTTGACTCAATCCGAGCAGGTCAAAGTCCATAATTTTTGATCATCATAGATGAGCCGACTCGAGTCTCAAGATGAGTCAACTCGTGTCTGCTGATATTAGAATTGTATATGATACAATTAAGTTAGTTTAGATTAAAAAATTTATTTTGACATCTGAACTAAACCATGTTCATAATGCACTTAATTAATAATTAAGACTTAAAATTAAAAGATCTAAAATTATGAATTTAAGATCTAAACTTCAATGCATAAAACATGGGTTAAGGATATGGGTAGCTCAATTAGGTCTAGATTTGAGTGGTTGATCAAACCAATCAAATATTGATTAGGATTAGGTCAAATATACTCATGATCAATCCAATTAGTTGTAGTATGGTCAGATCAATTAACAGCCACATGTTATCGATCAAATCTAAAAGACCTAGTTTGGCTCAATGGTTCGAGCCTGAATTGTAGGTTAACCTGACCAATTCTTATTAACCAATTGGTGTCTAAGGTAAGTCCGACAATCTTGATCGATGGTCTTTAATTGGGAGCTACTTGCATGGATTAAGTGCATGGTGAGTTAATGACATATCCTTCCCATCGATCTCACTTACATGGCTAATTTAGTTGATTAAGTTTTGAGTTAAGTTGCTAATAATTCAAGCTAGCCCATGCCACTAGGTTAGTCATAACCATTATGACTAATTAAGGATGAAACTTAAATCTAATTTTTTTTAATTAAATATTAAGTCTAGTGGTCTTCCACTATTGTAGAGATGCTGGTGCCTATCCTGACATTGATTGTTCTCGATTGGTCACAGTGGTTTGGTTGCATTGAATAGGTACAACCATTCTATAACATTGGATTCCTCGGGGTAGAGATAGGATTGGGCCCAATAACTATTAGCTGAGGGACTCAATGATGGCTTTACGTTTGCTGGTACATGGAAGGTCTGACTTAACTAAGAAATATGCTCATAACTATTAGGTGAGGCCAAACCCGCTACATCTTACTTAGTGAAGCAATGGACAAAGTATTATCCACTTATTGATCTTTGTTCATTAATAATTGTTAGGTGAGGTATGCATGGATCAGTGGAAGCACAGTACCCACTAGAAACTGATTGTGTATAGGTTTCTATTTCTCCACTCGAGGAGTGTGGGAGATCCATAGAAATAGTGGGAGCCTTGTTTGTTTATTAAAATCCTTATAATAAGGATTAATACAAGTACAAAATTCTAATTAAAAATTATTTTTTTCTGTAGTTAACTATGTCGAGTTCATATTAAGGTATCAACTCAATCTGATATCGATTGTTGTAGAAGTTTGGCCAAGATACCATCACCTCAGGACCTTCTCGATGCCACTTGCATTACACTCGATCATATATGGATATGCAAAAGAAAGAAAGAAGAATAAAAAATAAGAGATAGCACACAATCAAGTACATAGATTAGACCAAGATCTACTTCCATGAGACGTGTAAACTTTACTATGAGAGAAAAAAATTAAATAAATATAAAAAAAACTTACCACTCAACTTTTATATAAGAGTCTCTCAATAGAAAGTCCTAAAATCCTTACAAAAGATTTCTAAAATCTCTTAAGAGGCCTCTCAACACCTCCAAAACATCACCAGCTCTCCAATGCAATAAACAATTTATCAATCAAAGTTATATAGACTCCAAAAATCTAAAAATAGTATTTTAGTAGGAAACCCAATCCCTAATCAAACTTGAAACCCCTTTGGATCATTCGATCATGATCGACTTGAACCAGAGCCGTCGATCATGCAAAAATATCTCAGATCAAGTTAGATCAAGCTTGGATTCTTTTCTGACCGTTTGATCATGATTGACTCACTCCTGAGCCATTGGATCACATAAAATGGCAAGAAACCTTGGGGAAACACCCGTTGGTCCACCATGGACCGTGTGAAACCATGCAAGAAATCCCTGTTGGTCTATGATTGTGTCCATGGACTACGTGGGGCGCCCGCTAGGACTGCACATGCCTGCATGGTCTGTGTTCATCAATAACTATTAGGTGAGGTGTGCATTGATCGATGGGAGTGCAGTACCCACTAGATACTGATCGCATATAGGTTTTCATTTCTTCACTCGAGGAGTGTAGAAGATTCATAAAAATAGTGGAAGCCTTGTTTGTTTATTAAAGTCCTTATAATAAACATTAATATATGTAAAAATTTTAATTAAAAATTATTTTTCTCTATAGTTAACCATGTCAAGTTCATGTTAGAGTATCAACTCACTCTAATATCGATTATTGTGGGAGTCTGGCTAGGATACCACCACCTCAGGACCTTCTTGATACTACTTCCATTGCACTCGATCATGTGTGGATACCATAAGAGAAAAAGAAATAAAAGATAAGAGATAGCACACAATCAAGTACATGGATTAGATCAAGGTCTACCTTCATGGGGCATGCAAACTTCACTATGAGAGAAAAAAATTAAATAAATATAAAAAAACTTACCATTTAGCCCTTGTACAATACTCTTTCAACAAGAAGTTTCAAAATCCTCATAAAAGCTCTCTGAAATCTCTTAAGAAGCCTTTTAGCACCTTCAAAATATTATCAGCTCTTTGATGCAATAAATGATTTGTCAATTGAAGTTATATAGACTCTAGAAATTCAAAAATAATATTTCAGTACGAAATCCAATACCTAATCAAGCCAGAACCCCTTTGGATTATATGATCATGACCGGCTTGAGTCAGAGCCAATCGATCATGAAAAAATGTCTCAAATTAAGCCTGATCAAGCTTGGATTTTTTTCTAACTGTTCGATCATGACCAGCTCTCTCATGAGCCATCGGATCATGCAAAATGACAAGAAACCTTGGGAAAATGCCCGTTGGTCCATGCCTATGCGTGTGGACCATGTAGGATGCCTGTTGGGCCTGCGCACGCCTACATGACCCCCACGCACGTGCCCATGCTGGGCTGTGCCAGTGTGGTCAGCCCCATGCATGGCTGGCCTAGCGTGTTGTGCATTGCCAGATCGAGCCCACATCATCGCCGGTTTGCACCAGCTTATGGGCCCCTTTGGTGGGCCCATGGGCCATGCCATCTTGCTCCGACACTCTCTCATGCATAATTTCTCCATTTAGACTCGTTTGGATTGTTCTTGATCTCATTGGATTCCGTTCATCATCTTGGACCTCGTTTAGGGCTCATTATGAATCGAATCTTGAGGCATTTTTCTCAACAATCTTCACCTCGACTCGATATTCGACCTCCATCCACCTTGGTGTCCCAAGATCTCTGCCAACTCTGTCTTGTGCATCAAGTACATCAGTGTCACATATTTTCAAAAACTATCTCGTGGAAGTATCTTTGTCAGTGCATCCATTGAATTCTCCTTGGTGTGGATCTTCACCAGCTCCACCTAGCCTTTATCCATAAGTTCTCTGATTTGATGATACTTGATGTCAATATGCTTCATCCTCGCATGGTAGATAGAGTTCTATGCAAGTAACAATACACTCTAACTATGCAATACATCCTGACAGCCTTCTATGTGAGGTCCATCTCCAATGCCAAATCCTTCAGCCATAGGGCCTTTTTTGCTACCCCCATGATGCCAATATACTCTGCCTTAGTGATGGATAAAATTATAATGGGCTGCAAGCATGATCTCCACAAAATGAGACCTCCTTATGATCTATCTCGCCCCTATGCCCTAGGGTATGCCTACTATTTTATGGATGGGCAAACATGAGAGTCAAGCCTGGCCGCTCGATCCCATCTTCATCAATGGCTATGATCTTTCTAACCTGAGATCTGCTTGGGATAGCCTCCTATGACAATAAAAACTTCACAATGCGATGTCACCTCTCATCCTCCTGAGTCATCCATCTCGTGCCCGATCTACCTCCATCTAGAGCTTCACCTCGCACTGGACTCTCCATCATGAGATAGTATCCTTTATACTTTCTTCCTTTAATTATCATCCTACTACTATGTATGACCTTCAGGATTCCTCCATCAGCTTTACATCTGAAGTCGATCAAATTCAGTCTGCTCCATGAAATTAGATTCTTCTTAAAGTTGGGTATGTATTAGACCTCATCCAACTTCTTTATTGTTCCATCATGGAGTTTCATGCTGACCGTCTCACTACCTTTGATCTCACAGCTTGATATGTCTAACAGGAACACAATATCCTCACTAATCTTTAGAAATTTAAATAGCTTCTCTCTACAACATACATGATGGAAACAAGCATAATTCATAATCCATTGAAAGAAAGAAGTAGATACCTCATCAGTTACTAGAATGATATTGTCACTGCCTTCTGTATCGTTACTAGCCATCGCCACTATAGCTTGTGTTCGATTTTTGAGTTGAGGGCAATCTTTGACATAATGTCCCAACTTATTACATCGGTAGCACCTGATCTTGTTGGAGTTTCTTATCTTAGACTTGGACCATGCATCTCATGATCTCCTGTTGCTCCATCTTCTACCATCTATTAAGGTATCAACTCACTCTGATACCAATTATTGTAGAAGTCTGGTCAGGACACCACCACCTTAGGACGTTCTCGATATCACTTGCATTGTACTCCATCATGTATGGATACTGTAAGAGAAAGAAAGAAGAATAAAAAATAAGAGACAACACATAATTAAGTACATAGATTAGACCAAGGTCTATCTGCATGGGGCATGCAAACTTCACTATAAGAGAAATAAAATCAAACAAATGTAAGCAAAACTTATCATTCAATCTTTGTGTAAGAGTCTCTCAATAAAAAGCCCTAAAACTCTTATAATAGCTCTCTAAAACTACTAAGAAATCTCTCAGTACCTTCAGGACATCATCAGCTCTCTGATGTAACAAATGATTCGTCAATTAGAGTTATATAGACTCCAAAAATTGAAAAATAATGTTTCAGTAGGAAACCTAGTTCTAAACACATCCAAAATCAATTCTGACTGTCTGATCATGACCAGCTTACTCTTAGGCTGTTGGATCGTAAATACAATCCTCATCATGCTCAGATCTATATTGGACTGCCCGATCATGATCGGCTCATCCCTAAGCCATCGGATCATGACACGATCCATTGAAAACATCGTAAACCATGAGAAATCATTGAAAAACCACTCAATCAATCCATTGGACTGCACGAAACCATGTAGGAAATGCCTCCTGGCCCATGCCTATGTGCGTGGACCATGTGGGGCACCGACTAGGCCTGTACATGCTTGTGTGGCCTACACACGTGCGCTCGCATGATTAGCCGACAAGCCCATGCGCGCTTGGGCTGGCCCAGCATGCGGCTGGTCTAGTGCGCCACATGTAGCCAGGCTGGGCCTACATGCCATTGGCCTATGCTGGCCCGTGTGCCCCTCCGACGAGCCCATGGAACATGCTACTTGGCTCCGGTGCTCTCTAGCATAACTTCTCCATCTAGACTCTATTTGAACTGGTCTTGGTCTCGTTGGATTCCATTCATCATTCTGGATCTTGTTCTCAGCTTATTATGGATTGAATCTTGAGATATTTTTCTTAATAATTTTTATCTCAAATCAATGTTCGGCCTCCATCTGTCTCTACGAGCCTATGATCTATCTCGCTCCCATGTCCTGAGGCATGCCTGCTGTCTCATGGAAGGGCAAACATGGGAGTCGAGCCATGCCACTTGATCCCACCTCCGTCAATGGCTGTGATCCTTCTAACCTGAGGTCTACACAAGGTAGCTTCTTACAATAATAAAAACTTCACTATATGATGTCATCTCTCATCCTCTCGAGTCTTCCATCTCATGTCCGATTCACCTCCACCTAAATCTCTACGTTGCACTGGACTTTCTGCCATGAGATAGTGCCCTCTATACTTTCTTTCTCTAATTACTAACCTACTACCATGCATGACCTTCAAGATTTCTCTATTAGCTTTTCATCTGAAGCCGATCGAATCCAGTTGGCTTAGTGAGATTAGATTCTTCTTAAAGCTGAGTATATATCAGATCTCACCCAACTTCTTCATAGTTTTACATGGAGCTTCATGCTGACCTTCCCACTACCCTTGATCTCATAGCTTGATCTGTCTGGTAGGAATAGAGTACCCTCATTGGTCTCCAAAGAGTTAAATAGCTTTTCTCTGTAACATACATGATAGAAACAAGTAGAATCTTTAATTCACTGGGATCAAGAAGTAGATATCTTATCAGTTACTAGAAGGACATCATCACTGCTTTCTATATTGCTACTAGCCATTGCCACGCTAGTCTGTGTCTGATCTTTGAGTTGAGGATAATCTCTGACATGATGTCCTAACTTTTACATCGGTAGCACCTGATCTTGCTCTGATCCCTCATCCTGGATCTGGATCGTCCATCTCACGATCTCCTGCCACTCCATTTTTTGCTGCTATCATCTTCAGTCACCATCAGGGGGGAGTTGCCACCTAAATTTGAGGCTGGGTTCTTTCACTTGAGAACCTCATTATGGAGTAGTACAGAAGTCATCTCTTTCATCTTGATGGTACTCTTACCTATAAGAAAAGCAGTCATCAAAGACTCAAAAGAAGATGGAAACGATGATAGTAAGACCAATACCCTTATCTTATCCTTAACTTTTTTACCAACATTGAGAAGATCGGTGAGGATCTTCTAGAAGTTGGATAGATACTTCTGCATGCTCTAATGTTTTTCCATCCATAGCTAGTAGAATTGTCTTCAAAAGAGTAGCGTATTAGTGAGCGATTTTGCCATGTACAACTGTTTAAGCTTCAACCATATTACCATCGCAAAAGTCTTGCCAAGTATATGGATTACTACATTATCTATTAGGTATAAGAGGATCATGCTCACCGCCTACATCTAGAGCTGCATCCAATCCTTCACCTGCTTGGTAGTTGGTATCTCCTCGCATAAAAGAGCATCGATCAATCCTTGTTGGATGAACACATCCTTCATCCTTGCTTGCTAAAGAGAGGAATTGCTCTTTCCATCAAACTGACTGATCTCTATCTTGATTAAGCTTATCTTCTCCATCTTCTTTGATCTCGATTAACACCATCATGATCTGGGAAACCACGTGCAGTGGTATTGTTGAAAATAGTATTTCAAAGCCAATCATCAGTCTGTTGATGATTGAGCTATTTAATATAATTATATATAAATTATTAATTAAATAAAAATTATTTAGACCTTTTTATCATAAATCTTTCATCTTCTAATAAACTTCTATCTATTGTGATAAAGTATTTAGGACGATTTAGAATTGATAAAGAAGGATTTATCATTCAGTCCTTAAAATTATTTATGATCAAATGATACATTGTCACTAAGGATGATAATATTTATCGAGTATAGATTATTATTTACTATATAGATTGGTTGTCCTCTTAATCAAAAAGTGTGGAGACACTGATATGGCATGTAGATGAGATGTAGAGGTACGTCTATATTGAACATGACTGACTCTAGAGCTTTTCTACTGTCAAGAATTACTCTGATGGAATATGGGCATAAGTATCTCTCCGACTTGAGATCCCATGGTGACTTTCAAGCAACTCACTGTGCTTTAATACTGGACTATTTAAATTTTTAATTCAGTGATGAAATATTTTTGGATATAGTCAAGTACTTGAGGAATTGGTGCGTGAGTCAAGATGGGATTGACCACTCCTAAACTCAGGAGCTATGTTCAATAGTATTTTAATTTAGCAAAATCTTGGTCAAAATAGTTCTTGTGAGGGGTCACAGAACTAATTACTTTGAGATATAATTTGGATGTATGTTTCAGGATTGACAGTTTAACCTTGAGTCATCCTATGCATAGAGGTTAAAGAGATAAATTATGTGGTAACTATTTTCATGTAGATTTTGAATGTTGTGATTGCACAATTTGATCTATCCAGACATCGGATATCATTGCTAGATGGTCACTTTGATTAGTATAAAAAATTGATTCTTATGCTACCGACTTAGGTTCGAACCTACGAGATCACACATACTAGAGGTTCCTATCCGATCTGATGGCTGATCAAGAAAAAATTAATTTATGATTTATTCACTAATTAAATCAATTTGATTGAGTAATATTTTTTGGTTCAAGTCTAATTGAATTGAATTCAGTTGGATTTGACTCGATTAGGTTATGAGATGACCTAATCACCGAGGAGGTTTAATCATTAATTTGATCAGGAATTTGACTTGATTAATTTCTAATTTGATTAGAATTTAACTAAGCCTAATTAAGTCTAAATAAGTTAGATTTAATCTGGTCTAATTAGGCCTAGCCAAATTAGTTTGGTTTGGATCTTAATTGGACAAGGTTTGAAAGACTATTTTGATTAGTCTTATGTGCCACATCACCTTGATCTTGCATCCACCCTTTTTTTTCACGAGAATTAAGAATTCTTATGAAGAAATCCATGCACAAGAGGGCACATGCCATTCCTTCTCACATCCTTAAGTGGATAAAATCAGATGGTTATTATTTGAATTCAAATGAAGTTTGAATTTGAATAAGCAACCACTTGATCCTTATCCCTCCATGCGCTCTCTACTCTATTTGGTGCAGATTAAAAGGACTTTTGTGATGGGGCATGTGAAGAATTTGAGAGAGAAGTCCTCCATGAAGTCCACCCTATTGTGTGTGAAAAGCACCGAGAGTTTTCTGAGAGAAATTCTAGAAAGAGTGTTGCGCAGGATTTTGGGTGAGTGCTGCCTTAGGTTTTTAGCCTAAATTTTGGAAAAAAAGAACGTGAGCTGTGAGTGTCATAAAATCATGTGACTCTTGAAAGACCTTTCTCTACCTCTCTCCTACCTTTGGTAATTTTTTCGAGCATCCAAAATTGCTGGAGGTAGATTGAATCAATTCGATCTAAATCAGCCATCAAAGGATTCCTGCATCGAGCTAGCACTTGAAAGGAGTCGATCGGGATCAGGACCTTATGTGGATGATCCATGGAGGCCAGATACATTGTGTGGCTGCATCACGATGAGTGGACCTCTCCGACGGTATTCGGATTGTGATGATTGACTACCCACGCAGGATAATGTGTTTTGAGCACATAGAGCAGTAAAAATAGTTTTACTATAGATATTATTTTTATTTTCAAATATGCATGCATATATGATACATTAGATCCTATAGGATGTAGGGTTTTTCAAATTAGATCTGTAGCTCTTATTAATTTGATTAATAATAGATTCTGCTGCATATATTTTTTGAAAAAAGTTTTCGAAAGTAGAGCTAGAAATCCTGCACGCTCCCTTCAATTGGTATCAGAGCAATAGGTTCTTTGATGTATTATATATGCATGATTAGATTATTTTTAAATTAGATCAAATAATAATCTGATCTAAAAAATAAAAAAGATGATCGCATGGACTATAGGTTGTCCTACTGTAAGGCTTATTTCTTACAGTAGAGAGGTTATCCTAGTATGTTGCGATCTGTAAAATTGATCATAAAAAAATTTAAGTTAGATCTAATAATTTTTATAATATATTTAAAGAATTTAATCTAAATTTTATCATGAATCAATGTTTAGATTAGATCTAAATAATTTCATTATTTTTGTAGAGTACATAGTTTTAGATTTAACCTAAATAGGATCTTAGGAAGGTTCTATTCATCGATTGAGCCAGCTTGCTCAGAAATCGAGCTAGCTCGACTAGCATGCTAGCCATGATATGATTTCTAGATTGATCCTCCAGCCAGCTCGATTAGAAACCAAGCTAGCTTAGCTTCAATTCGGTCTGGCTCAGATTGGATCTGAGCCTATCCGATGGGAATGATGGCCTTTGGGCATTCAGCCCGAGTTGGCTGTCTCAGGATCCAAGCCAGCTCGACTTCTGCTCGGGCCAGCTTTGATGGAATCTGAGCTAGCTTGACTAAGAAGTTGACTTAATGTCTAAAATGGCTAGTTTTATGAGATCAAACCTACATCTAGTGCTTACTTATGAAATAAACTGATCCATTTTTGAAATGAGTCGATCTATTAAGTGAAATAGTGCTAGGATATAAAAAATCTTTTAAAAATTTTAAAAAATATTTTTGAAATGCTAAACTCTAAATCCCAACCTTAAACTTAATTAAGAATTAAGTATGATGAATTAGAATCTAGAATTATGATTTAAAGATCCTATGTCATTGATCATAAAATATGGGCTATTAGGTTAGTTGAATTAGATCCATTAATTGGGTTAGACCAAAGGTTAGTTAAAGAATGGACTAAATTAGAATAATTGATCAAATCTAATCAAATATTAATTTAGATTAGGTCAAGAATTCTTTAGACTAAATTATAATAGTTGTAGTTGGTCAAGTCCATGCCTTTAACGAGGACCAAATGGACTTGATTCATGGCTACACGGTCGAACCTAAAATTGCTAGGTTGATCAAATTAAAACTAATGAACTGGATGGTGTCTAAGATAAGTCTAGCAGCTCAGATTAGTAGTTTTTAATTGGGAGCTACTCGCATTGATTCAATTTTTGATGAGTTAGTGGCATATCCCTTTTACTGATCTTACTTACGTGGCCATCTTGGTGAATTAGATTTTGATTAGATCACTTAATGATTTGGACTCATCCATGTCAATTAGGTAAATCAGTTTGATCAATTTAGGTGCTCCTAATGCCGACTTGAATTAGGTCCTTATTGATCCGACTTGGTGAAGTCAGTGGAAGGATCCAAATTGGTTGGGCAATTCTTCTTAAAATTGGTTAATAAAATCTTCTAAACTTATTAGATTTTTAAAAATGGAATAGTTATAATGATATTTAGGTCATAGCCTCTCATTAAGTGGAGTGATAATGAGTCCATTAGTTTAATAATCATTGGAGGTCCAAAGATCTGGTACTTATTGACTAATAGAATTATCATTCATAATATGATGATCTTGTCCTATCTTTCTAATGGTGGTCAGGTCGGTCGGCCAAAGTCGGATCTGATCATTTATTGATCTGATGCACCAAATATGGTCATGTTAATGGTTGGATCTAATTAAATTTTTTCAATGAAGGCCAAAGTCTACTGATTAGATTTTTGGAATAAAAAAAATACTAAAAGTTATTTGGTGAAATAATTAGTTATGAACCTATCCATAGGTGCACAAGGATTGGCCAACCAAAGTTGGGCTCGTGTGTAGTCTATGTGGATTTTAGTACCCACTAAGATATTAGGGATAATTTTTTGAATTGGAGGTAGAGGCTACCAGTTCGAATAAAATAGTGAAAGAACCATTAGACTAAAGTTCAAATCTTTAGGATAAATAATTTATATACTAATTAGGTTTGATTTTTTTTTTTATGCAGAAATGACCATTATCCTGTCGCTCCGATCATTGTTAAACAATGACAAACTTATGGAACCTGACTTCGATAATTGGTATCAAAAGTTAAAGATCATCCTGGATTATGAACGGATCCTATTATTCTGACGGATCCTGCACCTGAGGAGCTAGCTCCGAATGCAAGAGGCGCAGTCAAAGATACTTACTAGTAGTGGCTTAACAACCATACCATCATTTGGTGTATTATGCTAGTGGTAATGAATGATGAGTTTAGCTGTAGGTTTGAGAATGTCTAGCCGTAGGAGATGCTTAAAATGTTGAACGACTCTTTTGGTACACCTGACAACGTTGAAATGCACAAGACTAGTTGTGCCATTTTCAATGCTTGGATGAGGGATGGGGCATCAGTCACCAATCATGTATTGTACATGATCGAGATGATTGAGCATCTGGATAAGCTGGGCTTCCCCCTACACGAGTAGCTCGATAAGGATGCGATCCTTAATTCTTTGTCCAAGTCTTTCCTCCCCTTTCTTACTCATTTTAGAATGACAAAGTCTATAGTAAACTACCATGGTTTATTGGGGTTGCTGTAGAACTTTGAGAAGGATCACCAGCTCCATAAGGAATCGATGAATGTAGTGGAAGGATCTTCTTTTGGTCGACCCTTTAAGAAAGGCAAGAAGAATAAGAAGAAGAAGAATAAAAAGGTGCAGCTGCATGTTGGGACGTCTATACAGGATCAAACCAAGAAGTATAAGCTCGACTAGAGCCAGGCGAAGTACTTCTTTTGCAAGAAGCAGGGGCACTGAAAGAGAAATTATTCTCAGTACATTGCCTCCCTGGATCTGAACAAGCCAAGGAAGAAGCAAGTAGTTGTTGGGCAAGATAATTATATGATAACATCTTGCAACTTCTCGATCTATGATACTACTATCTAGGTATTAGATACCAGAAGTTCTTATCATATTTATAATTTGATGCAGGATTTATAGATCAGTAGGAGATTTGGTGAAGATGAGAGATTCTTGAATGTTGGAGATGGAAGATAAGTTTCAGTTCTAGCTTTAGGAATCATGAACCTTGTAATCTAGTAATTATCACTTTTGTCCAAGTTTTTTATTGAATATAATTTTTGTAGGCCTTTTGGCCAAGAACAGTTATCAGTTTTCAATAAAAGCAAATTTTTATGATATCATTTTAAATAGTATTATAATTTATGTTGGATAATTAAATAATAAAATTTATTCATTATCACAGCCTATTAACATAGTCCAAACCTTCGATAAACATCTTAGAATAGATAAAGTATCAGATGTCTACTTTTGGCATTGTAGGCTAGGTCACATCAACAAGAATAGAATAAATAGATTGGCTCAAGAAGAAATTTTTGAAGTTAGTGATTGTGAATTACTTTTGACCTATGAGTCCTGTCTTCTTGGTAAGATGACCAAGTCATCTTTTACTAGAAAAGATGAGCGAGCTAGTGAACTCCTGAGTCTAGTACATATTGATGTATGTGGATTCATGAGTACAAGCACTAGAGGTGGATATTTCTACTTCAAAATCTTCACAGATGACCTATCGAGATTTGGATATGTCTATTTAATAAAGCATAAGTTGGAGTCCTTTGAAATATTCAAACTATTTCGTAATGAGGTAAAAAATTATACTGAGAAGAGTATTAAAAATCTTTAGTTTAACCAAGGAGGTAAGTACCTTTCCTATGAATTTTTGACATATCTTTGGAAGAATGAAATTCTCTTTCAATAGATTTCTTTTGGAACATCACAGCAAAATGGTGTGTCCGAAAGAAGAAATCGGATCCTGTTGGACATGGTTTGATCTATGATGAATTTTTTCGATCTGTCGATCTCTCTTTAGGATATGCGCTCGAGTCAGCTTGTTATATTCTGAATAAGATTTTGAGTAAGTCTATTTCTAAAACACCATATGAGATGTGGATAGGGTGTAAGCCAGTACTCTTGCACCTTAGAATTTGGGGGTGTTCGGCTTATGTCAAATATTTAGTAACGGATAAGCTTGGACCTAGGTCTAACAAGTGTAGCTTTATAGGATACCCAAAAGAGATCAAAAGGTATTACTTCTACCTAGCTGATGAGCAGAAAGTGTTTATTAGTCTTAAAACAATCTTTTTAGAAAAAAAGTTCCTTAGTGAAGGGACTAATATCTCTAAAGTCGAGCTTGAAGAAGTTCGATAGATGGAAGAATCGACATAAGTAGCTAAACCTGAATCAAATTTGATTCAATCAAATCCAAAGTCTACTGAACCTATACCCTTAAGATGATCTGATAGAATACCATATTAGTCGGATAGATACTATGATTTCTTGATCCAGAATGGTGATCCTATCGAACTCGATGAGAACGATGAGGATCTGATCACCTACATGGATGCAATGCTGAGATCTGACTCTGGCAAATGGCTAGAGGCCATGATATCTGAAATGGAGTCCATGAAGGTCAATGATGTATGGACATTAGTTGACCCATCTGAAGGGATAAAATCCATAGGATGTAAGTGGATCTTCAAAAGAAAAAGGGACACAGATGGGAAGGTAGAGACCTATAAAGCTTGTTTGGTTACCAAGAGATATCATTAATGTTATGGTATTGACTATGACGAGATATTTTTTCTATGGCAATGCTCAAGTCCATTCGAATCATGCTTGCGATAGCTGTATATTTGGATTATGAAATCTAAAAAATAAATATGAAAATAGCTTTTCTAAATGGAGAGCTAACTGAAGAAGTGTATATGATACAATCTTAAGGTTTCATATCCATAGATGAGTCTAAGATGTGCAAGCTTCGAAGGTCCATTTATGGACTAAAATAGGCATCTCGAAATTGGAACATACATTTTGATAGGACGATCAAGATGTATGGATTCATTAAAAATGAAGAAGAGCCCTACATATATAAGTGGGCTAATGATTCAGTAGTTGTATTCCTTGTTTTGTATGTTGATGATATTCTTTTAATCGAAAATGATGTCCCTACATTATAAGGAATAAAAATCTGGTTGTCATTATAGTTCTCCATGAAGAATCTAGGAGAAGCTTTCTACATCCTAAGGATGAAGATTTATAGAGATAGATCTAAAAGATTGCTTGGGTTGTCCCAATCTATGTACATTGATACTATGTTGAAGTGGTTTAGCATGGAGAATTTCAAAAAAGGCTATCTACCGATTGGTCATTGGATTTCTCTCTCGAAGAAGGATTGTTTGACAACACCTCGAGAGAGAGTGTGTATGAGTAGAATTTTATATGCTTCGGTAGTAGATTCTATTATGTACGTCATGACATGTACCCAACCAGATGTGGCATACTTACTAGGGATAGTGAGTAGATACCAATCTGATCTAGGGGAGAATCACTAGAAAGTTGTTAAAATCATCATGAAGTATTTGAGAAATACTAAGGACCAGTGGCTTATTTATGGTGAATCAGACTTGAAACTTGTGAAGTTTACAAACTTCAATTTTTAGTCTGATCATGATGACAGCAAGAGTGTGTTGGGATATATGTTTACCCTTAATGGTGGAGCTATCTACTAAAAAAGTTTCAAGCAGCACACCATGGCCGATTCAGTGTGCGAGATGGAGTATGTTGCTACATCAGATGCTATCAAAGAAGCGGTGTGACTGAAGAAGTTCATCATCGAGCTCGAAGTAGCACTCTCTCTAGATGGTCCAGTTCTATTGTTCTATGATAGCTCTGGAAACATAGCTTAGGTGAAAGAACCAAAAGCACACTAGCGAATGAAGCATATTCTGGGCCGCTTTCATCTTGTTCGAAAGATTGTGGATTAAAGTGACGTCAATTTTTAGAAGATTGATAGAAAGAAGAACCTGACTGACCCATTCACTAAAGCTATTATGGTGAAAAAGTTCGATGACTTCAAGTCAAAGATGGGTATATGATACTGCACCGATTGGCTTTAGGCCAACTGAAAGATTGTTGGAAATAGTATTCTGAAGCCAATCATCAGCCTATTGATGATTAAGCTATTTTATATAATTATATATAAATTTTTAATTAAATAAAAATTATTCTGGCTTTTTTATCATAAATCTTTCATCTTCTAATGAACTCCTATCTATTGTGATGAAGTTCTTAGGACTATTTAGAATCGATAAAGAAGGATTTATCGTTTAGTCCTTAAAATTATTCGTGATCAAATGATAAATTGTTATTAAGAACGATAATATTTATCAAGTATAGATCGCTGTATGCCATATAGATTGGTTATCCTCTTGACCAAGGAGTGTGGAGATATTGGTATGGCATACAGGTGAGATATAGGGATACATCAGCACTGAACGTGATCGAATCTAGAGCTTTTTTGCTGTCAAAAATTGCTTTGATGGAATATGGGCATAAGTGTCCCTCCAATTTGAGATCACCATGGTGACTTCTAAGCAATTTACTATGCTTTGGTGCTGGACTACCTGAATTTCTAATTCAGTGATAGAAGATTTCTAGATACAGTTAAGTACTTGAGGAGTCGATGCATGAGTCAAGATAGAATTGACCATTCCTGGACTTAGGAGCTGTGTTTAATAGTATTTTAATTTAGCAAAATCTTGATCAAGATAGTCCTTATGAGGGGTCATAGGACTAATTGCTTTGAGACATAATTTGGATTTATCTTTCAGGGTTGACAGTTTAATCCTAAGTCATCCTATGCACAGAGGTCAAAGGGATGAATTATATGGTAACCATTTTCAAGTAGATTCTGAATGTTGCGATTATACTATTTGGCCTATCCGAACGTTGGGTACCATTGCTAAATGGTCACTTTAATTAGTACAAAAAATTGGTTCATGTGCTATCGACTTAGGTTCGAACCTACTGGATCACATGCACTAGAGATTTCTACTCGATCTGATGGCTGATCAAAAAAAGTTTAATTAGTAATTTGATCACTAATAAACTCAATTTGATTGAGTAATATTTTTTAGTTCAAGTCCAATTGAATTGGATTCAATCAGATTTGACTCGATTAGGTTATGAGATGACCTAATCATCGAGGAGATTTAATCCTTGATTTGATTAGGAGTTTGGCTTGATTAATTTCTAATTTAATTAGAATTTAACTAAGCCTAATTAAGCTTAAATAAGTTGGATTTAATCTGATCTAATTGGGCCTAGCCAAATTAGTTTGGATTGGGTCTTAATTGGATAAGGTTTGAAAGACTATTTTGACTAGTCTTATGTGCCACATCACCCTGATCTTGCATCCACCCTTTTCTCTATAAGAATTGAGAATTCTCATGAAGAAATCTATGTACAAGAGGGCGCACGCCCTTCCTTCTCATGTCCTTAAGTGAATAAAATCAGATGGTTACTATTTGAATTCAAATGAAGTTTGAATTCAAATAAGCAACCACCTAATCCTTATCCCTCCACGCACTCTCTACTCTGTTTGGCATAGGTTAAAAGAAGTTTTGTGATGGGGTGTGCGAAGAATTTGGGAGAGAAGTCCTTATCCATGAAGTCCATCCTATTGTGCATGACAAACACCAAGAGTTTCCTAAGAGAAATTCCAAAAAGAGTGTTGCGCAGGGTTCTTGGTGAGTGCTTCCCTAGGTTTTTAGCCTAGGTTTTGGGAAAAGAGAACATGAGCTGTGAGTGTCACAAAATCACATGACTCTCGAAAGACCTTCCTCTACCTCTCTCTTACCTCCAGTAATTTTTTGGAGCATCCAAAATCACTGGAGGTAGATCGAATCGGTTTGATCTAAATCAACCATCAAAGGGTTCCTGCATCGAGCTAGCACTCAGGAGGAGTTGATCGGGACCAGGGCCTTGTGTGGATGATCCATGGAGGTTAGACTTACTATGTGGCTGCATCATGATGAGTGAATCTCGCTGGTGATATTCAAATTACGGTGATCGACTATCCATACAAGATAATGTGTTTTGAACATATAGAGCAATAAAAATAGTTTTACTATAGATATTATTTTTATTTTTAGATATGCATACATATATGATACATTAGATCTTGTAGGATGTAGGGTTTTTTTTAGATTAAATCTATAGCTTTTATTATTAATTTGATTAATAATAGTTTCGGCTGCATATGTTTTTCGAAAAAGTTTTCAAAAGTGGAGCTGGAAATCCTGCATGCTCCCTTGAGGTATCGCCTGGCTCTAATACTAATTATTAGGGTATCAACTCACTCTAATGCCAATTATTGTGAAAATCTGGCTAGGACATCAGACCAAAGTCTACCTTCATGGGGCATAGAAACTTTACTATGAGAAAAGGAAAATCAAATAAATATAAGAAAAACTTACCACTCAACCATTATGCAAGAGCCTCTCAATAAGAAGCTCCAAAATTTTTATAAAAGCTTTTTAAAATCTCTTAAGAAGCTTTTCAATACCTTCAAGATGTCGTAATTAGATATATATGCCCTAGAAGCTAGAATTGACTGACACTTGTAATACACTTTTAGGATAAAAATTCTAATTTTAACTATAAATAATAAAATAGATTATTTTCTATTATAAATATGTATTTAGTATCTGTGATATATTTCTTGAGTTAATGGTAATAATAATTCATTTTTTTGAGAGTTGAAAATTTAAGACATGAATTTTTATTATTAACTCATAAAATACTTTCGACCGTAGGATCATCATGAGGATGGTGATTGATCTAGAAGGTTGATGTATAATCACTTCTAGATGAGTCTTGAGTCTACTATGTAGAGACATCAGAGCGAGAGTATAGGTACTCATTAGAGAATGAGGGCACTGAGCATGACCACCTCGAGCAGTCATAAGGAAGTCTACCTTCTCGTCGATGACTGACTCGAAGCTATAGTGGTGTGTCTGGTTCTTTAACTTGAGGTGCATCGACAGTTCACCTTGAGGGTGTTATAGTTTGACTACACCATGACTCTGTCTCCTAGCCATTCGTAATCCTGAGATGTATGTTGGCTATAGCATGCTCATTGTAGAAATTGGATTGCACCAAGAAGAAATCTATCTACCTCGGTGGATGAGGAGCAGCTCTATGAGGATTATGAGAATAAAGTCCATAAGCCCATGGCCATGGCAGAGTGAAAGAATAGAAAGAGTCTCTATTAAGGTTTTCACATGGGACTTGAATCGAATGGTTAAATCATATGATAGAAATTAGGATTTGACGAGTTCACCATAACCCTAATCTGATCGGAGCTCAAGATAGAAGAACTTAATCACACAGGTAGCTACACCAAGAGGTTCATTTTCAATTTTGATGGATTACCACCATATACTACTAGGTGTTACTGGTGGATTTTGGGAGCAATTAGAATGATTTAGATGATCGTTCATTCTAGTTGTTTGAATTAGAAGAGTTCTGATCCATCGAAAGAAGTTTCGATGATATCGATGATAGAGATCGTGACATATCCTATTATCATACAGAACCGAACCTAACTGGATCATACAAATAAAGATTTAGATCTGGATATCATCAATTGGACTAATCCAGTTTAATTGATTTAAATAAGATTCAATTAGGTTCAAAAAAATCATGCTAGCACATGATTGAGCCTAACGTTCTCTTTCTACTATCATTAAAAGTTGTCTCGACTGAGCCAAATATGTTTATGCTCACTGAGGTACCTTTACTTAGTTTGACTGGAGCTTGTTCAGATCAAAAAAGGGTTATCTTAATTTATGAGATAAATTTGAGACAACACCTGCCATTTTTCGTCATCTGCTAATTCTTGTCTTTGACTTTGGTCAAACGTTGATCTTTGACACTTAGACATCTATTCATGTGTCATGCACCTATAAGAGAGCAGATAGGAGCTTGTCCCCTTGCTAGAAATTAGAAAGAAGGGGGTGCATGCCTAGGGAGGTGTGCGCCCATGGATAGGGACGTCTAGAGTCCCATACGGACGGGACTCCAGGTTGCTTCTTGGATTCTACTTTAGTGGCACCTAGGAATAGACTTTGATCTGTCTTAGGTACCATCTAAGGATGAATTGAGGGGGCACTCATCTGATTGCATCAGGTGATGTCATCCCACCAATCAAATTTTGATCTGATTGCACAAAGCAACATAATTGGTTGGGATGATGTGGCATTGCATGATGCAGTAGGGTCTATATAAACCCTGTCTGTGCCTAACTTTTATAGATTTTTCTCTCTTAGCCCATGCCCAAAGGCTGCCCCTTTCCCTCCTCTATGCCAACTTCTAGTCCTCTCTCTCCTCTCTAGGCCCAAGAAATTTTGGGCTCCAGTTTGGTGCGATCCAGGCAAAAGAAAGGTGACGAGAAAGGAAGAAGGCAGCACTGCTATAGAGACGACTGTAGATCTTCAAAAGAAGTTTTGAAGATTCTCTAAATTAGATCTAGATGTGATATTTGAAGAGATGATAAAAAAGGAGATGATCTCCAGATCCAGTCTGAGTGGATACTAGTAGAGGCCAGGTGCTTGCGTGGCTAGATCCAGAACCTCAGGCAAACAACAGGATCATTAAAGGATAATCTGATTACCCAACATCAAGATATAAATTAAATCAAATTTAATTTATTTTTATTTTTTTATTAGATCTATAAAATTAGATCCAAAATATTTTAGATCTAATCTAAGTTTATAAGAGGAATTTTTGAAATATCTCTCTTGATCCAATCAGATCTGAACGAACCTGATCCAAAAAATTAAGATTTTTCTTCAACTGGTATCAGAGCCAGGTTCTAAAAATTATTTAGATCTATTTTAAATTTATTTTTGATATATTAAATAGGAGATTTTAGATGTCACATAAGATATGATTAGATTTAAAATCAAAAAAATTAAAATTAAATAATTTAGATCTAAGTTTTACAAGATGCATGACTAGTTGTAAAATAGAACTGTTCTATACATAGTCTTGCATGTTTATAATTTAATCTGATTAAGTTATAATTTTAAATTTATTTATTTATTATTTTTTAATTTTATAATTATTATAATAAGATCTAAAAAATAAAAAATAAAATTATTTAATTTTTGGATCTTATGAGATATGATGAATGCATGTTTAGACTAGTTGTAGAATAGTTCTACATAATTATCTAGATTAAAATTTATTTGATGTGATCAATTTAAATCTAATTTTTTAGATAATTATGGTATAATTTAGATCTAAAAATATGCATGATATGATACATGAGATTTTTGCAAAATATATTTATAGTTAGATCAATTTTTGTATATGAGATATATGATGTAGATCTAAGTAGTTTTGTAGTTTTGTATATTTCTGATTAAGGCATTCCCCTTGGCTGTCCGATCATAAGAACAAAGTAGGATTTAAATGCCTTCTCCTTCCATTCGATGGGGTATTCTTATGATGTGTAGGGATGCTGCGCGTTCGTCCTTAATCAGAAATTAAGAACTTACTTTCTGCAAACTTCTAGATCTTGAAATCCTAGGATTTAATATACATATTTTGTTTATGAACCCTAAACTTAATTAAGAATTAAGATTATAAAATATTAATTTAGTCTAAAATTGAGAATTTTAGATCTAAGATATATTCATAATATTGGGTTCGAGCTTGGGTAGCTCAATCAGGTCTAAGCGATTGATCAAACTGAATCAAGAGTTGTTTAGATGGGATCAATAGTGCTTAAATTGACCAACCTAATAGGATTAAGTCTGGGTCAAGATCGAGTCACGTGAGTGATCGATCAAAATAAGACCTAATTAGGCTCAGTGGTTAGAGTCTGGATTATAGGCTAATCCGATTGATTCTGGCTCAATAATTTAGTGTCTAAAATAAGTTTGGCAGATACGATCAATTGATTTTTAATTGGGAGCTAATCGACTCGAATGCATTCTTGTCGAGTTAATGGCATATCCGTTCCATCAATCTTACTTACCTGACCATATTTGTTGGCTCAGTTCTGATCTGAGATGGTCAATAATCCGAGCTAACCAATGCTACTAGATTAGTCATAATGGTTATGACTATGTCAAGTTTAGTTTAATGAGACCTAAATCAAATCTTTCTAAGAAAAGATTAAGTCTAAGGTCTTCCACCATTATAGATGTGCGGGCCCTTTCTGGGGTTGATTGTTCTCGATTGCTTACAGTGGTTCAGTTGCATAGGAAAGATGCAACTATGTCCATTAGGCATTGGATACTACGGGCTGGAGGATAGATTGGGCTCAATATTCTGTACATGGTGAGAGACTCAATTAAAAATCCAATCTGTGCAAATGGTGGGTCTGACTTAACTAAGAAATGGATCAATATTCCAGGCACGGTGAGATCCATGAATTAGAGACCAAGTTTGGGTGCACCATGATTAGAGAATCATTGAACAAGAGTTGTTCACTCATTGGCTAACCCATCACCAATAACTATTAGGTGCGGTGATGAGTCAGTTGGTGGGACCGTACCATCCACTAGAAATCATTAATCATGAAGATTTTTGCATCTCTATAGAGAGAGTGTAGGGATCTGAGAAAATAATGAGAGCTAATTTATTTAAAAATAAAATTTTTAAATAAATTGGTCAAGTCTTAATTATAATATCTAACTAGAAACTTTGACTCTTTACAGAAAAATATCTGCATCCAACCCACTAGCATGTATCCTGGGCACCCATAGATTGACCGGACCCAATTACAAAGATTGGCTCCGAAACTTTAAAATTATTTTGGATTTCGAGAAGTTAACTCATGTGTTGGATCAGGACCCTTCCACCTTATCAGCTCGTCCATCCGCTGAATAGAGAGCATCTCTTAAAAAGTGGACGGACGAAGATAACAAGGTCAGATACTATATGTTGGGCTCGATGTCTGATGAGCTTCAGCGCCAATATGAAGATATTAGGACTGTGTGCCAAATGTTGGCTCACCTACAAGAGATGTTTGGTGAACAGAGTTGCGCAGCTAAGTATCAAGTTACTAAATGACTTTTTAAGGCTAAAATGCGTGATGGGCAGTCAGTCCAAGATCATTGTCTGATGATAATCAAGGACTTGAAAGAGCTTGAGAAGTTCGGAGTGAAGTTAGACCTGGATCTACAGAATGATATAATTCTGCAATCCTTGACTGATGCATATGGGCAGTTCATCATGAACTACCATATGCATAAACTTCAAAATTTTCTGGCCAAACTTATGAATATGCTGGTTACTGCTGAGCTTTCCATGAAAGGTTCTAAAGGCTCAGTGCTTGCTATAAAATGGACTTCTTCCAAGAGAAAGTCTTTTGAAAAGAAGAAGTCTGTGAAAAGACTGAAGGTGGAAGAAGGAAAGAAGAAAAAGGTAGAGCTGAGGAAGAAGGCTGTTGACAAAGAAAAGTATTTTCATTGCAATAATGACAGCCACTGAAAGTGGAACTGCCCTACTTACCTGGCCATCCTGAAGAATAAGAGGGAGGCAGGTCCTTTTGGAGGTATGCTCGTTATTGAGTCTAACCTTATGATTTTTTTTGCATCTAGTTGGATGCTTGACTTTGATTCTAGTGCTCATTTATGCACTTCCATGCAGGGTCTTGAGGATAGTAGGAGGTTGAGGGATGACGAGATGATTCTATGCGTCAGAAATAGAGCAAGAGTTGCTATTGTGGAGGTGGAAACATACCTTCTTCGACTACCATCTGGTTTAGACTTAGTTTTAAAAGATTATTATTATGTGCCTGCAGCAAGCAGAAATTTGATTTTTGTTTCATGCCTAGCACTAGAAGGCTACGCAATTAGTTTTCTTAAGGACCATTGCAACATTCTTTATGAAAGAAATAAAAATGCAAGTCATTTCCTTATTAATGGTCTTTATTAGTTACATATTGATGTATCTATTTTTAATATCGAGCAAAATATGAATGCCATGAAATGACCTAGGGATAGTCCAAATGATAGGTATCTATGGCACCTAAGACTAGGTCATATAGCAGAAGATAGGATTAACAAATTAGAGAAAATAAGGCTATTGAGTCCATTGACTTTCAAGTCATATCCAATTTATGAATCTTGTCTTCATGGCAAAATAACTAAACTTTCTTTTGTAGGACATGGGGAAAGGGCCACAGATCTTCTTGCCCTAGTACATACTATTGTGTGCGGCCTATTTGATGTACCGACTAGAGATAATTTTATCTACTTCATTATCTTTACCGATGATTATCTAGGTATGCGTATGTGTATCTTATGAGACACAAGTCTGAAGCTTTTGAAAAGTTCAAAAAATTCAGACATGAAGTAGAAAAATAAACTAGAAAATTCAATAAGATTCTTCGACTTGATCGAGGAGGTGAATACTTTAGTTGAAAATTTCTAGACTATCTCAAGAAAAATGGCATAGTCTCTCAATGAACTCCACCTGTAATACCTTAACTCAATGAAGTTTTAGAATGGAGGAACCAGACTCTATTAGATATGGTCCGATCCATGATGAGCTTCACAGACCTTCCTGATTATCTTTGGAAACACTCTTTGTTAACTGCATTATATTTACTAAATAGGATTCCTTCTAAAACCATTCTTACCACACTGATAGAATCGCGATGTTATCATTAAGACACCATGTTTATCAGTTTAATTCGACTTCTTAAAATAATTAAAAATTCATAGATAGTAGTGAGTCGGGTCGAATCCACAGGGAATGTAGTATTTTTATATTTGAAATCTTCGATTTTACAAAAGAAAAAAAAAAGAGAAGAGTTTTAGGATCAAAAGTGAAGTCGAAAAATAAAAAGCGAAAATTAAAAAGTGCAGGAATTTAAACTTGGTACTAAGATCTACAAGTTAGATCTTAGCATCTATTTGTAATAAAAAAAAGTAATAATTTAAAGTATAAAAATTAAATTACAAAAAAATATAAAATTAAAGAGCATAAAAAGAAATATTGCATTAAAAAGTTCATAATTTAAATACATAAGATAAAAAAAAATAAAATAAGTTGATCTCTGATCTTGGATCGACATTGGTGGAAAGATGGTGTAGAAGCCCCGCTCTTCTTCTCGACATCAATTACTTTGAAGCAGCCATTAACCCATAGCCTGGCTTCACCCTATACCAAAGCTTCACCTTGATAAGAGATATTGATTTTTGGAGGCCTGGGATCCTTTTTATAGAGCTAGGAGAGTTGGATATTTTTTCTGGAGGCAATGTGGGACTAATAGCCTTTATAATCATCAAAATACAAAGAAATCTAAGTAAAATTTAGATTAAAATAGCTCTGATATGAATCTGGTAAGTCTGACGAAATCTAGCCATTCAATAGAAATCCAACAATCCAAAAATCATCAAAATTGGATGAGTATCGGCCCAGATCAGGTCGGATTAAATTCTGGCCATCCGATCGCACGTTGATGGAGGAAATCTGGCCACAAATCATGCATCGAGAGTCTTGATCACCGCTAGGAGCATTCGGGACCATTGGATCTTCATCACTTGATTTTTTGGCCATCGAATCATGCCAGATCGCTGATAGAATTTGAATCAAACCCAGAAATAACCACCGCCGTCCGATCTTAACCGCAATCAACCGCAGTCATCCGATCGTACAATTACTGTTCCCACAGACTGCATGGATGGGCTGCACCACCCACCACAGCCAATCAGTGCTCCTATCATCAAGTGAAAAGACCAGATTGCCCTATGAGCCACGATAAATTTTTATGGACCCTTTAAGGGTCTAGGTTCGCCACGTGTCGCGCTGTGATTCGTCGGTTTCTGCTGAGCTGACGGTCCACGCCTGGGTCGTGGACTGGCTAATGGCTTTAATGGCTAAGTCAGCTTTGATGGCTTGGCTTGGCTTGTGGCTTGGCTTGCGGAGCCGGCTGAGCCATTTTCTTTTTTTTATTTAAATTTTATTTATTTTATTTCTTTAGAAATTCATATCTTCTTCGTTTTGGCTCTGTTTTACTTTAAACTTATTTCGTTATAATAAAAAAAATGAGCTCTTTCCATTGATTATAAAATTTTATTTTTTAATTTTTATTATTTTTAATTAATTTTTTAATTAATAAAAATATGAATTTCTTAAAAATTATATATAAATTGATTATTAATTTTAAAAATTAATGTTAATTAATTAAAAAATTAATATTTTTATTAGTAAATTTATGGTACTTATCACACCCCTCAACTTAAGCTTTGCTTGTCCTCGAGTAAAGAAAAAATTTAGTTTTAAATACCTTTTAACTTTAGAGTTTCGAATTTTATCTAAGCAATTTTTAAAATAGCCATTGATATTTAGTAGAGCTTAAGCGAGACATATCATTAGGGTATTAATACTTATCAATAGAAAAATTAAGTAAAGAACATTAAATTTTTTTAAATTTTTTCTAAATTATCCCATCTTTATCTCTGATTTGTCTAAACTTTCATATGGACAAGTGTATTGCTACTTTCGTCCTTCTTTTATTTTTACATTGCCCACTTTTTGATGCGAATATCATTGCTTACTTAGGCAACGGGATCTGGTTACTTAGTGAAAAATCAATATCTTTTTTTTATTTTTTTATTTTTTAATGTTGTACCACTATTGCATGTTTTAATCCCTTAAGCTTTCTATTTGATCCATGTAGCGAGTCTTGGGCTAATGACTTCCAAACCAATTGGCTTTAGGGCACTAGGTATAAAATACCTCTCGGACTTACTAGCTCGAACCAAACAGGCTACGAGTTAAGACTAGCTTTACAACGAGCTTCTTTGCCCTTCCCACCTTTTGATGCGAAACTCAATGTTGCTTAGGCAAAGAGATCTGGTTACTCAGTGAGAAGTACTTGAAAACTATTTT
>QRFJ01001847.1:0-205906 GCA_006176705.1 Cocos nucifera | reverse complement strand
GAAGTCGAAAAATAAAAAGTAAAAATTAAAAGGTGCAGGAATTTAAACTTGGTACTAAGATCTACTAGTTAGATCTTAGCATCTGTTTGTAATAAAATAAAAAAGTAATAATTTAAAGTATAGAAATTAAATTACAAAAAAATATAAAATTATAAAGCATAAAAATAAATATTGCATTAAAAAATTCATAATTTAAATATATAAAATAAAAAAAAAATAAAATAAGCTGATCTCTGATCTTGGATCGGCATTGGTGGAAAGATGGTGTAGAAGCCCCGCTCTTCTTCTTAGCACCAATTGCTTTAAAGCAGCCATTAACCCATATCCTGGCTTCTCCCTATACCAAAGCTTCACCTTGATCGGAGATATTGATTTTTGGAGGCCTGGGGTCCTTTTTATAGAGCTAGGAGAGTTGGATATTTTTATGGAGGTAATGTGGGACTAATAGCCTTTATAATCATCAAAATATAAAGAAATATGAGTAAAATTTAGATTAAAATAGCTCTGATATGAATCTGGTAAGTTTGATGAAATCTAGCCATTCAATAGGAATTCAATGGTCCAAAAATCATCAAAATTGGATGAGTATCGGCCCAGATCAGGTCGGATTAAATTCTGGCCGTCCGATCCCGTGTTGATAGAGGAAATCTGGCCATAAATCATGCGTCGGAAGTCTTGATCACCGCTGGGAGCATTCTGGACCATTGGATCTTCAATACTTAGTTTTTTGGCCATCGGATTATGCCAGATCGCTGATAGAATTTGAATCAAACCCGAAAATAACCACCGCCATCCGATCTTGAGCGCAATCAACCGCAGCCATCCGATCGCACAATTACTATTCCCATGGACCGCGTGGACCAACTGTACCACACACCATAGCCAATCAGCGCTCCTATCACCGAGTGAAAAGACTAGATTGCCCTGTGAGCTGCGATAAATTTCTATGGATCCTTTAAGGGTCTAGGTCCGCCACGTGTTGCGCTGTGATTCACCGGTTTCTGCTGAGCTGACGGTCTACGCCTGGATCGTGGATCGGTTGATGACTTTAATGGCTAAGTCGGCTTTGATGGCTTGGCTTGGCATGGTGGCTTGGCTTGTGGAGCTGGCTGAGTCATTTTCTTTTTTTTATTTAAATTTTATTTATTTTATTTCTTTAGAAATTTATATCTTCTTCGTTTTAGCTTCGTTTTACTTTAAACTTATTTCATTATAATAAAAAAAATGAGCTCTTTTCATTGATTATAAAATTTTATTTTTTAATTTTTATTATTTTTTAATTAATAAAAATATAAATTTTTTAAAAATTATATATAAATTAATTATTAATTTTAAAAATTAATATAAATTAATTAAAAAATTAATACTTTTATTGATGAATTTATGATACTTATCACACACTATATGAGATATGGCATGGTAAGAAATTAAGTCTTATTCATCTCAGAATTTAGGGTTATTCGACTCGTGTCAAAAGATAATAAGTGAACAAGTTAGACTTCAGGTCCTTTAGAGCTTGATTTATAGGATATCCTAAGAAATCATTAGGATAGTATTTCTACATTTCAGAAGATTACAATATGATTGTGAGTTGACATGCCATCTTTCTTGAAAAATAGTTTATTCAAGATGGCGGTATTAGAAAGCAGATCAAGCTCGATGAGAAAGTCTCATAAGAACAACGAGCTAAGGATCAATTAGAGCTAAATTAGGTTGAGCCAATACAATCACTACCTTCTCCACCTCGTAGATCGAAAAGAATTTTTCATCCCCTTGAGAGGTACTTAGGTACTATTTCAGAGGAAGTAGAGAAAATGTTCCTCGTAGGTAATGGGGTTCATGGTGAAGATCCCAAAACTTATAATGAGATGATATCGGATGTCGACTCTGAGAATGGCTAGAGGCGATGAAGTCAAAAATTGACTCGATGCACTCAAATCAAGTCTGAACCTTGGTAGATCCAGCAAAAGGTATAGTATCTTTTGGGTGTAAATGGATCTACAAGAGAGAGATTGGTGCAGATGAAAATGTGGAAACATTCAAAGCTAGATTAGTGGCAAAAGATTATAGTTAGTGTGAAGGCATTGACTATCAGGATACTTTTTTGCTAGTAGCTATGCTAAAATTCATCCGCACATTGCTTGCTGTTGCAGTCTATTTCAATTATAAAATATGGCAAATAGACGTGAAAATGACATTCTCAAATGGATATCTTGAGGAAGATATCTATATGAATAGCCGCTAGATTTCACATTCCGTGATGCTGATCACAAGGTATGCAAGCTGTAAAGATCCATATATGGACTTAAGCAAGCATCTCAGAGCTGGAACACTCATTTTAATGATGTGATAAATTGTTTGGTTTCATAAAAAATGAGGAGGAGCCATATGTCTTCAAAAAGATCAGTGGGAGTGCTATTGTCTTCCTTGTATTATACGTAGATGATATCCTTCTTATTGGGAATGATATTCTTATGTTGACCATAGTTAAAATATAGTTATCCAAAGAATTCTCCATGAAAGACCTAGGTGAAGTATCCTTTATTCTAGAAATTAAGATCTATAGAGATAGACCAAATAGGATGCTAGGACTTTCACAGAAGATGTACATAGAGGAAGTGCTAAAGAGGTTTAGCATAAAAAATTCTAAGAGGGGTTTGGTACCCTTCAGACATGACATTCATCTTTCCAAGAAGATGTGCCCTAGCACACCTAAGGAAATAGAACGTATGAGCAAGATCTCTTATGCTTTAGCAATAGGGAGCCTCATGTATGCCATGTTATGTACACGACCCGATATAGCCCATGCTGTGAGTGTCACGAACAGATATCAGTCGAAATCCAGGTGAAGAACACTGGACATTCTGCATGAAATGTATCCTTAAGTATACTTGAAGAAGAACTAAGAGATATGATTGTTGGTCTTTGGTAATGGAGAACTCCATGTTCCAAGGATACACAGACTCAGGATTTCATGTTCCGATGTAGATGATCAAAAAGTCGATATCTGGGAGTCTTGTTTGTGTGCAATGGTGGTGCTGTCAGCTTGGAAGAGTTCCAAGCAAACTGTGATAGCAGATTTCCACCATTGTGGAAGCAGAATATATTGCTGCATCAAAAGGCTGCATGAAGGAAGGCATTCTAGTATAAGAAGTTTGCTGACAGAAATCGGAGTGAATGCCATCAGATGTCCATTCCTTCTGTACTGCGAATAACAATGGCGCCATAGCCCTTTACCTAAAGGAGTCCGAGGTCTCACCAAAAAGTCTAAGCACATTGAGCGGCGATACCATCCTCATCTGCGATTACCTCGAGAAGGGTTACGTCGAGGTCAAGAGAGTCGACTCCATAGATAATGTGATGCAGATCCCACTTACAAAGCTATTGGGACAATAGAAGAATTCGAAGCCCATCCTTGAAGAAGATGGGACTTAGACTTTGTAGCCAATTGGCTTTAGGTCAGAAGTGAGGAGATTTGTTAGATATATGTGCCCTTAGAAGCCAGAATTGGCTGACACTTGTCATACACTTTTGGGGGCAAAATTGTAATTATGACTATAATCAATAAAATGGATTATTTTCTATCACATATGTGTATATAGTGTTTGTGATACATCCTTTGAGTTAATGGTAATTATAATTCATATTTTTGAGAGTTGAAAATTTAAGACATGAATAATCATTATTGACTCATAAAATGCTCCCGATCATAGGATCATCATGAGGATGGTGATTGATCAGGAAGATTGGTGTACAATCACTTCTCTTTAATAGATAAGTCTTAAGTCTATGGTGTGGAGACATTGGAGCGAGAGTATAGGCACTCATTAGAGAATGAGGGCACTGAGCGTGACCACCTTAAGTAGTCATTAGGAAGTCTACCTTCTTGTCAATGACTGACTCGATGCTACAGTGGTGTGTCTAGTTCTTTGACCTGAGATGCATCGACAGTTCACCTTGAGGGTGTTATAGTTTGACTACACTATTACTCGATCTCCTAGCCATACGGAACCCTGAGGTGTATGTTGGCTATGACATGTTCATTGTAAGAATTGGATTGCATCAAGATGGAATCTATCTACCTCGGTGGCAGAGGAGCAGCCCTATGAGGATCATGAGAATCAAGTTCATAAGCCCATGGCCATGGCATAGTGAAATAATAGAAAGAGTTTCTATTAAGGTTTTCACATGGGACTTGAATCGAATGGTTAAATCATATGATAGAAATTAGGGTTGGACGAGTTCACCTTAACCCTAATCTGATCGAGGCTCAAGATAGAAGAACTTAATCACACAGGTAGCTGCACCAAGTGGTTCATTTTTAGTTTTGATGGATTGCTATCATATACTGCTAGGTGTCACTGATGGATTTTGGGAGCAATTAGAATGATTTAGATGATCGATCATTCTAGTTGTCTGAATCAGAAGAGTTCTGATCTATTGAAAAGAGTTTCGATGATTTCAATGATAGAGATTGTGACATATTCCATTATCATATAGAACTAAATCTAACTAGATCATACAAATAAGGGTTTGGATATGGATATCATCAATTGGACTAATTCAGTTTAATTGATTTGAATATGATTCAATTAGGTTCAAGAAAATCGTGCTAGCACAAGATTGAGCCTAACGTTCTTCTTCTACTATCATTAAAAATTATCTTGACTGAGCCAAATGTGTTTGTGCTCACTCAGGTACCTTTACTTAGTTTGGCTGGAGCTTGTTTAGGTTAGAAAAGGGTTGTCTTAATTTATGAGATAAATTTGAGACAACACCTGCCATTTTTCGTCACCTGCTAATTCTTGTCTTTGACTTTGGTCAAATATTGATCTTTGACACTTAGACATCCGTCCATATGTCATGCTCCCATAGAAAAGTAGATAGGGGCATGTCCCCTTGCTAGAAATTGAAAAGAAGGGGGTGCACGCCTAGGGAGGCATGTGCCTATGGATAGGGATGCCTAGAGTCCCATACAGATGGGACTCTAGGTTGCTTCTTGGATTCTACTTAGGTGGCACCTAGGAATAGACTTTGATCAATCTTAGGTGCCATTTAAGGATGAATTAAGGGGGGTTTCATCTGATTGGATCAGATGATGTCATCCCACCAATCAGATTTATATCTGATTGCATGAAGTAACATGATTGGCCAGGATGATGTGGCACTGCATGGCGCAGCAGGGTCCATATAAACCCTGTCTGCCTAACTTTTATAGATTTTTCTCTCTTAGCCCATGCCCCAAGACTGCCCCTCTCCCTCCTCTATGCCAACTTCTGGTCCTCTCTCTCCTCTCCACACCCAAAGAATTTTGGGCTCTAGTTTGGTGTGATCCAGGCAAAAGAAAGGTGACGAGAAAGGAAGAAGGCAGCACTGCTATAGAGATAATTGCAGATCTTCAAAAGGAGTTTTGAAGATTTTCTAAATTAGATCTAGATCTGATATTTGGAGAGGTGATAAAGAAGAAGAAGATCTTTAGATCTAGCTTGAGCAGATACTGGTAGAGGCCAGGTCTTTGTATAGCTAGATCTAGAACCTCGGGCAAACAGCAGGATCATCAAAGGGTAATCTAATTATCCAACATCAAGGTATAAATTAAATTAGATTTAATTTATTTTTATTTTTATTTATTAGATCTATAAAATTAGATCCAAAATATTTTAGATCTGATCTGAGTTTATAAGAAAAAATTTTGAAATATCTCTCTTGATCCAATCAAATTTGAACATCTGATCCAGAAAATCAAGATTTTTCTTTAGTCACTAGCTCTCTAATGTAATAAACAATTCATCAATCAGAGTTATATAGACTTCAAAAATCTTAAAATAGTGTTTCATAAGGAAATCCAACCCTAAACATATCCAAAATCAATTCTGATCATTTGATCACGATCGGCTCACTCTTAGGCTGTCAGATTATGCAGAAATAGTCCTCATCATGCTTAGATCTATCTGGACCACCAGATCATGATCGGCTCACCTTTGAGCCATCAGATTGCGATATGGTCCTTTGAAAATATTGTAAACCATGAGAAACCATTGAAAACCAACCTATTGGTCCATTGGACCACATGAAACCATGCAGGAAATGCCCGTTGGTCCATGCCTGTGCGCATGGATCATGTGGGGCACTCATTGGGCCTACACGTGCCTGCATGGCCTGCATGCGCCGCCCGTGTTGTTGGCTCGTGTGCTTGCATGCATGCTCTTATGCCCGGGCCAACCCAGCATGCCACATGCTTCCAGGCTAGGCACGGACCATCACAGTCCTACACCAGCCTATGGGCCCTTTTGGTAGGCTCGTGGGTCGTGCCACCTTGCTCTGATGCTCCCTCGCATGTAACTTCTCCATTTGGACTTTATTTGGACTATTCTTAGTCTCGTTGAATTTTGTTCATCATGGTAGATCTCATTCTGAGCTTATTATGGACCGAATCTCAAGATATTTTCCTTAGCACTATCATTATCTCCGGTCGTCATTAGGATCATGTTGCCATCTAAACTCAAGACTTGATTTTCTCATTTGAGAACCTCATTCTGGAGTTGTGCAGAAGTCACCTCTTTCATCTTGATGGTGCTGTTATCTATAAGAAGAGTAGTCACCAAAGACTCAAAAAAGGATAGAAGCGATGATAGTAAGACCAATGCCCTGATCTTCTCAACTTTTTTGCCAACATTGAGGCTGTTAGTGAGGATCTTCTGAAAGTTGGATAGATGCTCCTAGGCGCCCTGACCTTCATCCATCCATAGTTGGTAGAACTACCTTCAAAAGAATAGCATGTTGGTGAGTGATTTTGCCATGTACAATTTTTCAAGCTTTGACCATATTGCCGTCAGAAAAGTGTCGCCAAGTACATGGATCACTACATCATCCACTAGGTACAAGCATCTCATGCTCACCACCTGCATTTGGAGCCATGTCCAATCTTTTACCTATATGGTAGCTGGCATCTCCTCGCATAAGAGAGCATTGATCAACCTCTGCTGAATGAGCACATCCTTCAGCCTCGCTTGCTAGAGGGAGAAATTGCTCTTTCCATCAAACTGACTGATCTTTACCTTGATTGATCTTGTCTTCTCCACCTTTTTTGATCTCGATCAACACTATCATGATTTAGACAATCATGTGTGCTGGTATCACTTGGCTTTGATACCAATTATTAGGATATCAACTTACTCTGATATCGATTGTTATGGAAGTCTGACCAGGATACTACCATCTCAAGACCTTCTCGATATCACTTACATTGCACTTATTCATGTATGGATATCGTAAGAGAAAGAAAGAATATTAAAATATAAGATATAGCACATAATTAAGTACATAGATTAGACTAAGGTCTATCTCCATGGGGCATGCAAACTTCATTATGAGATTAAAAAAATTAAATAAATATAAGAAAAACTTACCACTCAATTCTTATACAAGAGTCTCTTAATAAAAAATCTTAAAATCCTCATAAAAGCTCTCTAAAAACTTTTAAGAAGCCTCTAAGCATCTCTAGAACGTCACCAACTCTTCGATAAATAGTTTATCAATCGGAGTTATATAGACTCTAGAATTTCAAAAAGAGTGTTTTAATAGGAAACCTAGTCCCTAATCAAACTTGGAATCCCTTTAGACTATACGATCATGGTCGACTCAAACTATAGCCATTTAATCATGCAAAAATGTCTCAAATCAACCCTGATCAAGCCAAGATTCTTTCGTGACTATCCGATCATGACCAGCTCGCTCCTGAGCCATCGAATCATGCAAAACATCAAGAAACTTTGGGGAAATGCTTGTTGGTCCACCATGGACTGTGCAAAACCATACAGGAAAAGCCCACTATTTCATGCCTGTGCGCATGGACCACATGGGGTGCCCACTAGGCTTGCATGCACCTATCGAGCTGACATGCACCACTATCGGCTTGTGCTAGCTTGTGGCCCTTTCTTGTGGGCTCGTGGGTTCTGCCATCTCACTTCGGCATTTTCCCGTATATAATTTCTCCATCTAGACTCCATTTGGATTGTTCTTAATCTCGTTGGATTTTGTTTGTCATCCTGGATCTTGTTCTAGGCTTATTGTAGATTGAATCTTGAGACATTTTTCTCAATAGTTCAAATCTCTTAGCCCAAATCCTTGACACTAATAGGTTGACTAGCCTAAATTATAAAGACTGGCTTTGGAACTTGAGAATCATTCTCAATTTTGAAAAATTGACCAATCTCCTAGACCAGGAAATGCTTGTGTTGCTAGCTCATCCATCATCTGACCAACGAGCTACACTTGACAAATGGATGGACGATGACAATAGGGTTAGGTGCTATATTCTTGCATCAATGTCCAGTGATCTTTAACATCAGCATCAAGATATTAGAACTGCTAGGGAGATTCTGACTTATCTATAATAGTTGTATGGTGAGCAAAGTCACACTACTTGCTTTGAAGTCTTTTGGAGACTTTTCAGAGCCAAGATGCATGACGGACAATCCATCCACGATCATTGTTTGATAATGATCAAGGATATAGAGGAGCTTCAGAAGCTCGAAGTGAACATAGATAAAGAACTGCAAGTGGATTTAATCCTGCAGTCCCTTTCTGGTTGATATGGATAGTTCATTATGAGCTACCATATGAATAAGATTGATAGCACCTTGCCCGAGCTGTTGAATATGCTGATGATAGTAGAGGGCACCTGGGAAGGTTCAAAGGGTACATTTTTTACTGTGGTGCAGACTTCTTTCAATAGAAAGTCTACTTGAAAGAAGAAGAGTAAGAAACCTATGAAAAAGTAGAAGACTGAGAGCAGGAAGAAGAAGAAAGCTCTGAAAAAGATCAACGATAAGGGAAAGTCTTTTCACTATAATGTTGAAGGCCATTGGAGGAGAAATTATCCTGCATACCTAACAATAGTGAAGAACTGGAAGTAAGATGGGCCTTCTGAAGGTACATCTGATTTGCTCATAATTGAAACTAATCTAACGATTTTCTCTTCTTCTAGTTAGGTTCTAGATTTTGGTTCGAGTGCTCGCTTGTGCACTTCTATATAGGATCTTAAAGAGGTTAGAGGACCGAGAGAAGGCAAGATCACTCTTCGAGTAGGCAATGAGGTAAGAGTTGCTGCTATGACCATCGAAACCTATTCTTTGAAGTTAATGTTAGAATTTAGTTTAGTTTTAAAGGATTATTTTTATGTACCTATAGCCAGTAAAAATTTAATTTTTGTATCTATATCGGCACAAGATAATTATAATTTCTATTTCAATAAAGATATGTGTTCAATTTATTTTAGAAATAAAGTTATTGCATGTACCTTTTTGATTGATGGACTTTATTATTTGCATTTGGATGCGAGTGTAAATATTAATGAGCAAATTATGAATACCATAGGATCTAAAAGACTTAGAGATAGGATTAGCCAAAATTATCTATGGCACGTTAGGCTAGACTATATAGGAGAGGATAGATTTAACAAACTAAAAAAAGATGGTCTTCTTGGGCCATTGACTTTCGAGTCTTATCCGGTTTGTGAGTCCTACCTTCAAAGAAAGATAGCTAAGCTATCCTTTGTAGGATAGAAAAAAAGGGCCACTGATATGTTAGCCGTGGTACAACTGATGTGTGTGGTTCATTCGATGTACAGGCCAGGGATGGCTATGTCTACATAAATTTTATTGATGATTTTTCATAGTTTGGGTTCATGTATTTGATGCACCACAAGTCTGATGCTTTTGAAAAATTCAAAGAATTCAGACATGAAGTAGAAAAATAAATCCAAAAATCCATAAAGATTCTTTGATCTAATCAAGGACATGAATACCTTAGTGGAGAATTCTAGACCTATCTTAAGGATAATGGTATGTCTCATAGTGGACATCTCCAAGGATGTCTTTGCTCAATGGGATATCCAAAAGGAGGAATTGGATTCTATTAGATATAGTCTGATCTATGATAAATTTCAAAGATCTTTCTACTTTTTTTTAGAGATATATGCTACTTTCTACCATTCATCTTTTAAATTGGATTTTCTCTAAATCCATTCCTACCACACCATACAAATTATGGTGATAACTATCATAAATTTATAAATTAAAAGCATTAAATCATATATTAATTAATATTTATTTTAAAAATTAATATTTTTATTGATGTTTTGTAGGAAAAAGTATCATCAATATGAAGAGCTCAATTTATGGGTTCAAACGAATCAAATTTGACTCAAATCGAAGCTAAAATGGAGAAGAAACAAAGGCTGGAAGTTTAAATGAAAGAAAATAAATAAAAAAAGAAGAAATTGGTTTGGACCGAACCAGCCCAAAAGAATTGGTCGGTTTAGTTGGCCTGACTGATTGTGGCCTAGCATTGGGTCGGTTTAGTTGGCCCGCACCAGTGCTAGGCCATAAAAGCCAGCCCAGCCCGCCTGTTGGTCCGAACCAGTGCAAGCTCAGTTCGCCCGTGGCCCACTCCCTTTCAACCATGATGTTACCATGACGTCAAAAACTATGCGATCCATAATGGACCGCAATAGTAATTAGTTCATCGTGGACCCTTAATGGGTCCACCACCAAAAAATGCAGTGCACGGGTCATTTTTGTAATTTTACCTAATGTAGCATATGCTGATTCATTGGAGTTTATGGTGCGCTCGGTCCAGGCGGTCCACCAGCATAGTGAAGGCGCTATTGGACGACTAATATCATGGTTGGTCGAAAACCAAAGGTGGAAGGCAATTTCTATTTCGATTTAGACTTCTCCAGCCTCCAAAGTGCCATCCGATGGCTGAGAGCCATTCCATATGCGATCCAATGGCATTTGACAGCCTGATCAAAAGATCCAACGACTGACATTATTTTTGATTTCGATTAGGAATTCTTTAGGCTTCCACGTGCAATCCGATGGCCATTAACCCCTGATGAAGTTGGTCCGACGACCTTTATTCAATCTAGGCATTAATTTGAAGCACTAGTGGCAGATTTCAACAAATTTTTGATCTATTTGATCTCAGATCAATGGCTAGGAAGCTTCATGTTCATTGAGTTCGATCCAAACTCAAATTTGATATCGCGAAGGACTTAAAAATCCCGGTTTCTTCCTCTATTTAACCCTCCTTCAAGCCAAAAGCTTGGAACCTAAATAGAGAACCCTCCAAGGGGGGGATTAGCCCTCTCTATTCCTTTCTTCCTCTCTCCTCTCTCTCTCTCTCCTCCCCTCTTTTCTTCTTCTTCCTTCTTTTTCTTTTCTTTTTCTTTATTTTGAGAGGTGTGAACATGCCGGGAGCTAGAGAATTTCACAACATACTTGGCTAAGGAGCTGAATTTTAGAGAAGTAGATGAAGTCTTTGAGCATGGGTTGTATTTTTTTCTTTATCCTTTGTAATTTCTTTTATGCAATGAATGACTTATTCTCTTGTCTAATCTTAAGTTTTATCCTTCATGCATGAGATCTTGTATTAACATGCTTATTATTAATTAATATCTAAATAGACTATATTTATGGAGATGGGTTGTGATCGGAAGATATAGTCCATACTTGATTTAATAGTTTATATTAGAGAGAATCATTAAAAGTCATGTTACCAATTTTTAAGAATTAAAGTATTGAATAGTTTATGATTCTATTGAGATGTGTCGTGTTCGGAAGATATGGTTCATGCTCAAAGAAGATAGGTTATAGTCATAACTAAATTCTTAAAATAATAAATTTTTATATTAAAAAGAATTATCACAATCATTCTAAAGATGGATTTGAAATTCCAAAATACTTTCAATTAATTCCAAACCCTAATTAGTTATTCTTTATGTTCTTTTATTTTAATTTGCTAAATCTTAATTAATTTTTTTAATTTACTTATTTAAATTTTTACTTGATATATTAATTTAAAATTTTATTTTTTTAATTAAAATTGAATGTAACTTGGCCTTTAATTTTTAAGAAAATCGACACTCATTTCACCATTGCCCTAATTAATAGTAAGGTTGATTTAAATTTTTATTTACTGCTATAGCAACAAGCATCAAATTTTTGACACTATTGCTAGAGATTATAGCATGGTTGGTTCAATAAAAAATATAAAAAATTTAAAATTAAAAAAATTATATTTTTTAAATTGATTTCTTATTTATTGCTTTATATGCTTTATTTATTTTACTACTTTATTTTACTACACACCTTATTTTAATTACTTTATTTATTTTATTACCTTATTTTATTGCTTTATTTTATTATCTTATATGCTTTACTTATTTATTTATTTTATAACTTTATATTTTTAGTTTATTATTACTACTTTTCTATTTTTACTTTTCATACTTTATTCTATTGTTTAGTAATTTATCTTTTATTATCAGTCAATTTAATTTAATTATTTAATTACCTACTATTTATACTTCTTTAAATTTTTGCTTTATATTACATTTTATATGGTTTATTAATTGCCTTCTAGCTAGATTATCTTAATTGCATAGTTGAATAATTATCCTATATTGCATAATTAATTTACTACTTTTTATAATTTGGAATAAATTATTGTCCTAAAAGTTAATTTAATTTCTTGCTTTACTTGTAGGTTATCTAGTTGCTTTTTAATCCTAGTATAATTTACTCTCCAATTAGTTAGATTTTCTAAATTAGTTTAAATAAAATCTAATATAATTAATCCAATTAACTTAATTAAAACTTATTTTTTATTTTTCTTGGATTACATAACCTAATATAATAAGAAATCAAATACACCTCATAACACTTAATTAATATAGAGAAACTAGTTAAACCTTAGAAAAACTCAACATGTTTGGATACCTTGCTTTGTTTGCATTGCATATCCATAATTACTTTAAGGGCATAACCGATTAAACAAGATAAGATAAAGATTTGATTATTCTTTCTTAGCCCATAAATCACCACCCTTCATATTGCATTAACCCAGACCCTAATTCTTAAAATTAATTAAACATTGATCCTTAAGGATATTCGAGCTCATTAGGACAAGAAACCCTAAGAGTTGGATTTGGTAAAGATTAGTCAGTTTGATTAGTATCTAAGGCAAGTGGTTCAGGAACTGTATCCTGAAGAAAGATAGTTATTTAATTAATTTTGTTGGCTTACTTGGCCAAGATAATTAGTGTCTAAGGATGTAATGGGAGGACTTTCACCGATCTTATACTTATCTGGCTAGTTGAGTGACTGATTCTTTACTTAGAGAGCTTGAAGGTGACCTTGTCAATTAGGAGTTATCTAGATTTAGGTTAACCCTAGGATAGAGAGTCCATGCTTGTTTAACTTGATTGAAATTAATAATAAACATAAACTAATTTTTCATATCTATCATCCTTAGATCTAGGATCCTCTAGGCTCTTATCTTTAAAATGCTCTCTCCTTGCCTCTTTTCTTATTCTTTAAAATAAGATAAAATAAAATAAATAATAATCAAAGATAGATTTTTATGCTGAGCTATCTAGTAGAGTAGATCATCTAGAAGCCAATAGAAATTCTTTCTATCCATCTTTTCTTTCTGCACAATAAGTTTGTGCAATATGTTCGATCCTCACTCACTATGCAAGTGAATGTCGAAATCGATTTTTTAAGTATTTGTATAAGCAAGTTTATTAAGATCAAATCCAAATGCCCTATAGAATAGAAAATAATCCATACTTTAATACTTACAATCCAAGTTGGGGGGCTCAACCAAATTTTTCATGGCAATCACAACCAGTGATTACCTTAGTGCCATAAAGACTGACATTCATGGATACACCATGTAATATGCCCTACCATAATATTAATCTTCTCCAAATAACAATGACTCAACTTTTAAAGAGAGGATTTAGCAAGCATTAGAACTTATCAATCAATCATTGAATAATTCAGATGATCAAAGGCTCAATTCATTAGAAAAATGCTTAGAAGTCATGATAAAGTCACAAAATGATCTTATGCAGATCATGAACTAATTTATGAATTCAAACTCCCAAGCCTTTGCTCACCTAGAAATATAGTTGGGTCAGTTAGCTATGGCTATTAGTGAAAATGAGTTGCCTAGTCAAACCGAGAGCGACCCTGAGAGACCATACCTAGCTAGAATTTTTAATGTCCCTATAACTTTTTTTGAATAATCAATTAAAACTCTAAAAAATAATATAGTCATAGAATAACCTTGCATAGCTAAAAAGACTCTCTTAGATTATATAATTTAGACAAAATATAGGAAAGACCAAGAATGGTGGGATGAACTAATTCCATCACCCTACTTACCTATGGACTCTTTTTCAAGTGCCTTAAAATCACTAATTTTTTTTAACGAGAAAGGAGGATAAACTGATGAGATGATAAAATTAATAGATACTTCCTAAGAATCACAGGTGAACAATATGCTAGAGAAAGTTACACCCATAATTTTTTTTCAAGATTCGTTAAATCCCTATTTGGCTCATTATGAGGTGAATGATTTTGATGAAGATGGGTACAATATAAAACTAAATGATCAAATAGATACACCATATCCTAAAACCACCCCATTATGGATTCAAAAATCTGAGCCATCACTTAGCCCATCAATAGCTTCTTTGTTAGAACCACCAACTATTCTAGAATTGAAGCCATTTCTTGATGCACCCACTGACACCCTTCTAGTGATACCTATATAGGAAGATCAACTTATGGATATTTTAAAAGCACATAAAGAAGCTATTGGATAGAATATTACTGAAATGAGGGATGATGATTTTAAGACTGATTTTTTGATATTTGGCACTACTTTTGAGGATGGCCTCTAAAATTTATCTATGATATTAAAATGATGTATGGAGGTAGATTTAAAATTAATTTAAAAAAAGTGTCATGATTTAGATCAAGAAGAGTTGATGCAAAGACATATCATAGCCAAGATAGGGAGTGGAGTAAATCAAGTTATAGTTGAAGAAATTTCTAAACCACCACCATCGATTTCGGTCCATCAAACACAATGCCTTCCTAATCATTATAAAAGTTATTATTTCTGTTATAACATGCTTACTTTGAATATACAATTGGTTCGGATTACGCTTAACCACCTAAAAGCATTCTATGAATGTTTCCTTACCATAATGACTAGACCTCCTGATTGATCCTATCTTTTTGGAAACCTTAAGGATGTACTAAAGTTGATTATACTTAAAAATCCTTCATATGGTCCAGCTGAAGATGTTAAACTTAGTGCTTACTGGGAGGCAACCCAACTTTTGCTTTTATTTTTATATTTTTTTTAATTTTTAGTTTACTTTTTTTTTAGGACCAAGTTGGGGGGAGAATTACAGACCCATGCTAGACGAAGAATAAAAAAATCTCAGGCCGAGTTGAGAATATATTAAGTCAAGCGAACTCTTTTCTTTTATTTATCATAGTCTATTTCTTTCCTCCATTGAAGATAATAAAAATTTAGTTGAGGGGGAAAGATAAAAAAAATAATTAAAGTCTTCAAGTGTGATAATTATTGGTGCAGAATCTGGTTGACATCGGATCGAGCTAAAGTTGAGGAAGAAAAGGTCACCGTCGGTGACCTGCAAAACAAAATTTTATTTGGAGTCGGTGGTGGTGGCTCTGGTAGGACCCTCCAACGATCAAGTCAGCTCTTCTGATCAATAAAAATGGAGTGCTCAGAAAAAAAATTCAGCAAAATTTTGGAAAGAAGAAGAGAGCTTAGAGAAAACGTATCTGGAGGATCCATTTTATAGACAGAGCCTGTAACAAACTTGAAAGTGACAGTTATAATCATTGGGTAGTGGGCCGCTCGGGGTCACGTGAAGTTTGTTATGGAGAGTAGTATCCGTTATCGTGACGTGCCCGTTTGTTGGGATTTAATAGTCAAAGTTTGGAGGAAGCAAGCATTGGTTGGTGAAGAGCTTTGATATATATCAATTTTAGAGGAGTTCAGACTTCTCTAAGTTGTTTATGAGTGAGTTGATTTATGCCATGTTGAGAGCTATAGATTAAAAGGAGTTTGACTAAAAGAAATCACCTAGAGGGAATATGACTAGAGGGGATCATCCGGGAGGAATGCTAGTTAAAATCTAAAAGTAATCTACTAAAGGAATCTAGATGGAGTTCGACTGATGGAGAAGTCTAGAAGGAGTCTGACTGATGGAGAAGTCTGGTTGAAGGAAAAGTTTGAAAGGAGTTCGACTAAAGGAGAAGTCCAGGAGGAGTTCGACTAAAGGAGAAGTCCAGGAGGAGAAATACGACTGCAAGGGAAGTCCGGGAGAAGTTCGACTGATGGAGAAGTTCGAAAGGAGTTAGACTAATGGAGAAGTCTGACTGAAAGAGAAGTTTGAGAGAAGTTCGACTGATGGAGAAGTTCGGCTATAAGAGAAGTTCGGAAGGAGTTCGATTGATGGACAAGCCCGGCTGCAGAAGAAGTTTGGAAGGAGTTCGACTGATGGAGAAGTCCGAAAGAAGTTCAACTGATGGAGAAGTGACAATTAAAGCTCTTCTATGATTACAAATTACACTTGGCTGAGCATTAGATCAAACTTTGATGGGAGCGGATTTTACCCCCAATAATAGTCTCCCTGCTCTCGAGTTCGAAATTTGAAGGAAGGAAGTAAAAAGGCAACTATCAAAGTTCTTTCCTGGGTTCTATGATTATCAAAAAAATCAAGGCATTTTGTCATCTTCCATATTGGTGTTGGAGTCCCTTTAACATGATCCAACTCAAAGAGATGAATTTTTGAAATTTTCATCGAAGTGCTACTCGAGACACGGCGCCATAAAGGAACTGCCTGTCGCCATTCTTTTGTCATGATGCTTAGGATATGCATTACACGAAGAACGACCGAGGGAGATCTACCATAATGTCGGTTTTGGGCCACTCTCTACTATTTAAGTCCTTCTTCCTTTCCTGGTTCTCATCTTCCTTTCCTTCGAGAGTTTTGGTTCCTTCCTCCTCCGGCTTTCATCTTTCTTTCACTCGAGAGTTCTAGTTTCTTCCTCCATCCTTCTTGATTTTGGGCATTCTTCCACCTGGTTTTCATCGTGCTCATCACCTCTTTATCCTTCTTGATCGACCAAGGTCAGTTCCGCCATCCTTCTTTTTAATTATTCTGGCATCCTTCCCTTCTTATTCTTTCAATTTTTCTTAAGAAATTTTCCACATCCTTTGCCTCTTAATTTTTGGGGATTTTTCTTGAATTTAGTTTGATCTGAATGTCCTCCAGAACTTCCTAATCTGCTGATTCCTGGAGTTCGTTCGGTCCAGCCTTCCTTGACCCCATCCTTGTTACAGTAGTTTGCACTGGAGACATGTCTCATCAACCTTTCGTGTCGGATACCATTCCTTGCATCCTGAACCCAAATGATTTTTTCCTAATTAGAATTCAGTACGGGATCCCTTAGGAGTACGACCTTGAACTTTCCACATCAAGTAACCGAGCGAGTTCTCCTCCGACTGATCGATTCTGCCTATATTTAGAAACTCTGTGTGCCATACTCTGACTTCTGCTCCCTCCTTTCATAGTTGCTCTTTTTTGGTTTCTGAGCATCTTCCTTGCCTCCATAGCACCAAATTCTTTTAGGTTTGTGATAAGATTCCTTTCTCTCTGTCGTCTGCCATACTTTCAAGCACCATCCTTCTGCGAAGGACTGATGATACTTCTCCTCCCAGTTTAGCAAGAAGGGGTTACTAAAAGGTGCTCCTTCTTCCATTTATAACTGCAAGAAAAAGTATTTTTTTGTGCACTATCTGACCTTACTATTAGATCTTCCTCCTTAGGGTCACCTTAGGGAGTCTGTGTTAGATATGTGTGCCCTAGAAGCCAGATTGACTAACACTTATAATACACTTCTAAAGGCAAAATTATAATTTTAACTATAAATAATAAAATACATTATTTTCTATCATAATGTATATTTGAAAGTGTCTGTGATACATCCCTTGAGTTAATGGCAATGATAGTTCATATTTTCAAGAGTTAAAAATTTAAGATATGAATTTTCATTATTAGCTCATAAAATGCTTCCGACCGTAGGATCATCATGAGGATGGTGATTGATCTGAAAGGTTGATGTACGATCGCTTCTTTAGGATAGATTAGTCTTGAGTCTATGATGTAGAGATACCAGAGCGAGAGTACAGAGACTCGTTAGAGAATGAGGGCATTGAGCATGACCACCTCGAGCAGTCATGAGGAAGTCTACCTTCTCGTCGATGACTAGCTTGAAGCTATAGTGGTATGTCTGGTTCTTTGACATGAGGTGCATCGACAGTTTACCTTGAAGGTGTTATAGTTTGACTACATCATAACTCGATCTCCTAGCCATTTGGAACTCTGAGGTGTATGTTGGCTATGGCATGTTCATTGTAGGAATTGGATTGTACCAATAGGAGATCTATCTACCTTGGTAGAAGAGGAGCAGCCTTATGATGATCATGAAATCAAGTCCATAAAGCCCATGGCTATGGCAGAGTGAAATAATCGAACGTATTTTTATTAGGATTTTCACATTGGACTTGAATCAAATGATTAATTCATATGACGGATATTAGGGTTTGACAAGATCATCTTAACCCTAATCCGATTGGGGCTCAAGATAGAGAAACTTAATCACATAGAAAACTACCCTAAGAGGTTTACTTTCAGTTTTGATGGGTTGCCACCATATGCTGCTAGGTGTTATTGGTGGATTTTGGGAGCAATTAGAATGATTTGGATGATCGATCATAGTACTCCATCGGAAGGTATTTCGATGATGTCGATGATAGAGATCATGACATATCCCATTACCATATGAAACTGAATCTAACTAGATCACACAAATAAGAGTTTGAATTTGGATATCATCAATTAGATTAACTCAGTTTAATTGATTTGAATAAGATTCAATTAGGTTCAAAGAAATCGTGTTAGCACATGATTGAGCCTAATGTTCTCCTTCAACAATCATTAAAACTTGTCTCGACTGAGCCAAATATATTTGGACTTACTCAGAAACCTTTACTTGGTTTGACTGGAGCTTGTCCAGAAAAGGATTGTCTTAATTTATGAAATAAATTTGAGACAACACCTGCCATTTTTTGTCACTTGCTAAATCTTCTCTTTAGACTTTGATCAAATGTTGACCTTTGACACTTAGATATCTGCTTATGTGTAATGCACCCATAGGAGAGAACCTTGGCCTTTATCCCCCTGCTAAAATGTAGATAGACAAGGGGTGCATGCCTAGGAAGGCATGCGCCCTATGAGGATAAGATTTGGAGTCCCATACAGATGGGACTCTAGTTGCTTTAGGGAATCAAACTAGATGGTGCCAAGAAGATTTGTTTGACCTAATCTTGGCACCATTTAAGGAGAGTTTTGAGGGACTCTAATCTAATTAGATCAGATGATGTCATCCCACCAATAGATTTAGATCTGATTGCATAAAGGATCGTGATTGGCCAGGATGATGTGGCATTGCATGGCGTAGTAGGATCTATATAAATTCTATCTGCACCTAGAATAAAGAGCTTCTATCCTTTGCCCATGCCACAAAGCTTTTCTCCCTGCTTCTCCATGCCACCCTCTGGTCCTCTCTCTCTTCTCCATGCCCAAGAGATTTTGGGCATGAGTTAGGTGCGATTCAATCAAGTAAAAGGCGACAGAAAAGGAAGAAGGCAGCACTGCTGCAAGAGAACAATTATTCTTCAAATGAATTTTTGAAGACCTTCAAGATCAGATCTAGATATGATTTTTGGATAATTGATTGAGAAGAAGAAGATCTCTAGATTCTGTCTGAGTGGATACCAGTAGAGGCCAGGTGCTTGCATGGCTACATCTAGAACCTCAGGCAAACATCAAGATCATCATAGGATAATTAGATTACCCAAAATAAAGGTATAATTAAATTAAATTAAATTTAATTTTTATTTTATTTTATTTTATCAAATCAATAAGATCAAATCTGAAGAATCTCAGATTTGATTAGAATCTTAGAGAAAAATTTTTGAAATATCCCTCTTGATCCAATCAGATCTGAACGAACTTGATCCAAAAAATAAGATTTTTTTCTTCAATCAGTCTGTTGAGCTCCTAGCTTAGATAGAGCCGATCTTGATTCCTTCAATAAACTCAAAGTGTACCGAGCTCCTCTTCTTCCTGATATTCTAAAAGAACAAACCTTGTTTAACCTGGGTTTGAGTCCCCTTGATCCTACCGATATATTTTTTACTTTTCGAATTCACTCGATTTCATATTTGTGTACCGATTGTGATTCCTTCTTTATTGCAGAAATGGATACTGAAGCTATCATGATGCTTGCAAAGGGACTTTACGCTCAGAAGAGGAAAGAAAAAGCATCAGATGGTAGTTCGAAGAGGGTGAAGGTTGGTGCTTCAAGCTCCATGGTCCCCACTATCACTACTGCTACTTATGAGGTTGCCGCTAGTGTCGAGGTTCTTTCAACTGTCGAGGTTGGCACTGTTGATGTGGATTCCATGCCCTCTATGCCCCCAGGTCCTTCCAGTGGGGATCAAGCTCTGAAGCTTCTTACTGAGGGAGAGACGAGGGAAGAAAAGAAGAAAAAGATAGCTATCGCGAAGACACTCCATAAGGCTCACCTTAGTGAGCTGAATGACGGCAGCGAAGAATGAGGAGAGGATCCTTTCGATAACCCAAAGATCGTCTGGGCTTTAACTGATAAATTTACCATGCTGGAGGTGGTGGACCGCATGGCCGATCTTGAACCACGGCAGCTCATCTAGGGTTCTCTCGAAATCCTTTTCAAGGTGATTACTTCATTGCCCAACTTCTTTTCTTATCTTCTACTTTTTTCTTCTTCTCTCTTCTCTTGTTCTTCTTCCTTTTTTTTTTTTTAACATTGATCATTTGTTGCAGTTGGATCACCAAATGCTCGCCCACATCAAGAGGGCACATCGTCTGGAGGTGGAGGAAGAGAAGGTTTAGGAGAATCTTTGAGCCGAGGTCAGTCGCCTTCAATAAAAGGTCGGCAAAGTTGAGCATCTTGAGGAGGAGAAGACAGCAAAAATTGAAAGTCTCCAGGGTGCACTTAGGAAGGAGGAGTTCATCTCGACTGGACTTAAGGCTGCACTGGCTTTGGAGGAGGAAAGGAAGAAAGAAGCTGAGATCTAAGTCGCCGAATTGGAAGCTCGGATGGTGAAGTTGAACTTGAAGGTGATGATCCGAGCTATGGAAGAGTTCAAGGCCCCTTCCAAAATGAGGAACCTGAATGTCGAGTTCGGCCAGTATGCTTTCATTAAAGGTTTTAAGGTCTGTGAGGGCCGAGTTGTCTAAAAATTTTTCGAGCTTGACCTGAGTTTTTTGGAAGAAAAGGAGGCTGCCAATGGGAAAGCCAAACCATCCACTACTGTAGTCGATCTTCCACTGGAGTGGTCGTAGAACCTTCTGAACCTGCTGTTGAGAAGCCCGAATCCTCTAAACCATCAGCCAAACTTGCTCCTGAGTCCGCAGCTACTGTAGGAGCGCCGAGTTCTCCTGCTGCTTTCCCTCTGAAGGTTGGCAGCTTTTAGTTACTATATTTTCCTTTTATTTTATCCTGTACTTGAAAAAACTTTTATCAATAAAAGTAAGACTTTTTTTTATTAATAGCTTAGAATTTCTTTCATATGTTGGATGCAGTCTTCTACCGATGTCAAGTCGCTACCTTAAGAAATTTTTTTAAAATTGATAATTAAGAGTTTGAAGAAAAAAATTCATTAGCTGAGGAAAAAATTGAAAAAGATAGAAGATGAACTCCAAAGATCCAGGAAAAATGCTTTGGAGGCGACGATTGAAGTCACTCACCTTCACAAATTACACATGAAGGATTTCGTGAGCTTCAACATTAAGAAGGATATTTTAAGAAGAAGTTAGTGGAGTTTAAGAATAGTGCCAGTGATAAGTCTTGGGTGTTGATTGTGAAGATTAGCTCTCTCGAAGTTGAACTTGATTCGGTGAAAGAGACAAACCGATCATTGGAGGAGAGTTCATCGTGGTGTTTTGATAAGTCGAGACATGATTGGGATTGGTCGAAAATTTTTTTCGAGCTCTAGAGACAGCTTCATGATGCCGAAGCTTGACATAATAAGTGTAGGATTGATTATAGGGAGAAAATGAGTAGGCTTGAAAGTGAGCTAAAATCGGTGAATGAAGAGGTAGCTCATCTTTGGAGGAATTACACGATAATCAGTAGGCCGGTGCTGATAAAGAGTCAGAGCTGATTATTTTTTTGAGGAAATCCTTCCACGATCTTTCATTTTTATACGAGAAGGATAAGGCCGAACTCCAACAGTTGAAGATCCAGATGGTATACGAGCGTCAAGCCATGAAGGATGCGGAGGCTGAGTCGGCGGTTCTGAGGAGGCAGTTGAGAGAATCCAAAGATAATTATCGATGAGCTGATAGGATGTATGTGGAGAGTCTGCTAAGGAAAAAAGAACTTAAGAAATAGATAGTCAGTTTAAAGGAATCTTTGATGATGGCCAGTAGTCCAAAGTCTGTGGGATCAGATCCATCTTAGAGCTTTGGCCTTTTCCTCCTCGCTTTTGTAATCGATCTTATAGACCTTCATTTTGTAATAATTCTAACTTTGATGAAGAAATATCTTTTGAAATTATTTTTCTATTTGATTTCTTTGCTTTTCTCCTTCATTTTTTCTTTTGTTGGAATAATCATCGAAAAGTAGCTTTTCTCCTATCTTTTCACGATCGGAGATCTTTATTTGTATCAGGACGATGTTAGGACGATGTTGTCTTTTCGTTTCCAGCTTAGTTAGTTTTTCTTGGTCCTTTTGTCAAGACAAAGTCCTTACTTATTCTTGATGAGGTTGGTTTTATCTTTTTCCATGATGAGATTTTTCTCCTATCTCAGACAATCAGAGGTCTTTGATTTGCTCATATTAGGACAAGATTCTCCTTCTATTAATAGGGCTGTAGTGGCACAGTTGGACCGTTGATAGGTTTTCTCCTCTTCTTCTATTTTTAATAACTAGAGGTCTTTAGTTTTCTCATGTTAGGACGAGGTCCTCCTCCTATCCCTAACATGGTAGTAGGGACACAAATGGGCCATTGAATGGGCCTCTCTCCTCATCCTATCTTAAATTAATGAGGCCTTCGACTTTGCTCAAGTTAGGACGAGATTCTTCTCCGATTCCTAATAGGACTGTGGGGCAGAAATGGGCCGTTAATAGGCCTCTTCCCTCACCCCATCTTAAATTAATGAGGCCTTCGACTTTGCTCAAGTTAGGACGAGGTTCTCCTCCTATTCCTAACAAGACTGTAGGAGCACAAATGGGCCATTGAATGGGCCTCTCCCCTCATCCTCATCTTAAATTAATAAGGCTTCACTTTGCTTATCTTAGACGAGGTTCTCCTCCTATCCCTATCATGGTAATAGGAGCTAAATGGGGCCGTTGAATGAGCCCTTCTCTCCTTCTATCTTAAATAACGGGAGATCTTTGACTTGCTCATGTCAGACGATGTTCTTCTCCTATCCCTATCATGGCAATAGGGGCATAAATGGACCGTTGAATGGGCCTCTCCCCTCCTCCTATCTTAAATAATCGGAGGTCTTCGACTTGCTTATATTAGGATGAGGTTCTCTTCCTATCCCTATCATGACAATAGGAGCACAAATGGGCCATTGAATGGGCCTCTCCCTTCCTCCTGTCTTAAATAATCAAAGGTCTTCGACTTGCTCATGTTAGGATGAGATTTTTCTCCTATTTCTAACATGGCCACTTTTGATTGCTTTTTTTCTATCATCACATAGTTTTTGCATTAAGAAATAATAATGTTGAAATAGAGGAGTTTTATTGAAAAAAAAATACTGGTAGTACATTCTCAAATTTTCTGAATTTCAAGATCGTGGGAGTGTTGTTCCTTCAAGCTCCTTCAGATGATAAGTTTCGGATCGGATGCCTCCTCTACTTCATATGGGCCTTTCCAATTTGGAGTAAGCTTTTCTTGATTTTAAGGTTGTGAAATAGCTGCTCGTCGAAGTATCAAGTCCCTCATTTTGAATATTCTACCTTTGACTTTTGAGTTGTAGTAGCGAGCTACTTTTTGCTTGTAGGCTGCCATCCAATCTTGAGCTTTTTTCCATTTTTCTTCCACCAAGTCAAGGTTAGCCCTTAGGTCCTGTGTGTTGCACTGCTCATTGAATGCGATGATTCATGCTGATGGGAGTTTAAGTTCTATCGAGATGACAGCTTCAGTTCCGAAGGTCAAAGCGAATGGAGTTTCTCTTATTGGCAATCTTTGGATAGTTTTGTAAGCCCAAAGCACATGATAGAGTTCATCTATCCAAGTCTTTTTTTCCCTCTCAAGCCTTGCTTTGATACCTTGCAACAAAGTTCTATTAGTTACTTCGACCTCTCCATTTGCCTGTGGGTGAGCCACTGATGTAAAATATTGGGAGATATTCAGATCTTCACAGAATTTGATAAATCTTGCTCCAGCAAATTATCGCCCATTATCTGTTATGAGGATCCAAGGTAGGCCAAATTTGCAAACAATCGACTTCTAGATGAAGTCCTACACTTTCGCTTCAGTTATTTTTATCAAAGGTTCTGCTTCAACCCACTTTGTAAAATAGTCTATTGCCACCGTGAGGAACTTTCGTTATCTGGATGCCATTGGAAAAGGTCCAAGTATATTCATTTCCCATTGTGCAAATGGCCATGGGGCACTTAAGGGTGTAAGTTCGGAGGCTGGCTGTCTTTGGATGTTTGCATTTCTTTAGCAGCAATCACATTTTTTGACATATTTCATAGAATCATGGTACAAGGTTGGCCAATAGTAATCCTACCGAAGTAGTCTTTGTGATAAAGATCTGATCCCTACATGACTTCTGCAGATTCCCTCGTGTACCTTTCATAATGCAAAATCAGTTTTTGAAGATTAGAGACATCTCAAGAGCGATAAAGAATACGATCTTTTATACAGCTTGCCTTCATACAGAACATTTCAGGAGGCTTGGTTTCTAAGTTTTCGAGCTTCTTTTGAATTATAAGAAAGAACTCCATCTTTAAGATAGACGACCAGTGGATCAATCCAACATGACTCATGGTCGATTTGCATTATAGATTGCAGTTCCTCCAAACTTGGACATTTCAGAATTTCAAAGAATACTTCCTTAGGTAGTTCGGTCGGGGCTAAAGTGGCCAGTATAGAGAGAAGGTCGGCTCTGATATTTTCTACCCTTGGAATCTATTGGATGTTAAAACTGTTGAAGGTCAGAATCAAGTTCTTCACTTTCTCAAGATATTTCATCATGCTTTCCTCCCATGCTTCATAACTATCGCTAACCTATCCGACCACCAATTAGGAATCACTATAGACATGGAGCCAATTTTTATCTATATTTAACCAAGCAATCAATGCTTCATATTTAACCTCATTATTAGTTGCAGAAAATTCAAAGCACAGCGCATATTTAGCGATGATCCCTTCTGGGTTAACCAAGATCAGCCCTGCGCTTGCACTAGAAGCGTTGGATGAGCCATCCACATATAGGGCCTAGAAATCTTTGGGGAGATTGGCTCTTTCTTCAGAGGAGTTTGGCTGCAACCATGAAATATTGGTTTCATTCTATTCAAGTTCAGCTTCATCTAGAATGGTGCATTCCACTACAAAATCTATCAATATTTGGGCTTTGACTAACGACCGAGGTTGCTAGTTAATGTCAAATTCGGTGAGCTCAATTGCTCATTTTGCTATTCTCCTAGAGGCATCTGTTCGATGGAGAACTATCTTAATTGGTTGATCAATAAGGAGGATTATGGTGTGCCCCTAGAAATAAGGTCGGAGTCTCTGGACTGCAATCAATAGAGCATAAGTTAGTTTTTCTAACTTGGTATACTTGATCTCGACATCTCTCAGAACCTAGCTTATATAGTAGATCGATCGCTGTACTTTTGCTTCTTCTTTAACTAAGTCTGCTGCTAGAGCTGCTGGGGAGATCGCTAGGTATAGAAATAGTTCTTCTCCAGGTTTGGGCTTGGCTAATAGGGGAGGTGAGTAAAGGTAGTTCTTGAGCTCTTTAAAGGCTTGCTGGCATTTGGTGGTCCAACAGAAGTCTTTTGGTTGCTTGAGAACTTGAAAAAAGGGCATGCATCGCTCGATCGATCTTGAGACGAAGTGGTTCAGGGCTGCCATCTTTTCAGTCAAGCGTTGAACTTTTTTGATGGATTTAGGAGCCATCATCTCTTGAATGACTCGAAGCTTCTTCAGATTTGCTTCAATCCCATGCCTTGACCCCATGAACCTCAAGAATTTTCCTGAAGTCATATCGAAGGCGCATTTGGTTGGGTTCAACTTCATCTTGTATTTTCAAAGGGCATCAAAGATTTTCTTAAGGTCAGCAATATGATTTATTGAAGTTCGGCTCTTGACAAGCATGTCATCTACATACACTTTCATGTTGCAGCCAATTTGCTTCTTGAAGATCTTATTGACTAGGCACTGGTATGTGAAGGAAAAATTCTAAATTTTTTGAATCAGGTTTGTTCAGATCTGATTGGATCGAGAGGCATATTTCAAAAATTACCTCTTAAATCCTAATCAGATCTAACACTTTTTAGATCTAATTTTATGATCTGATAAATAAAAAAATTAAATTAAATTAAATCTAATTAATTTTATCTTGATTCTGGGTAATTTGATTATCCGTTGATGATCCTGCTGAAGCCCTGAGGTTCTAGATCTGGCCACGCAAATGCCTGACCTTTATCGATATCCACTTGAGCTGGATCTGAAGATCTTCTCCTTCTCTTTTTTCTCTTCAAAAATCAGATCTGGATCTAATTTGGAGGATCTTCAAAACTCTTTCTAAAGATCACCCATCGTCTCTGCAGCAGTGCTGCCTTCTTCCTTTTTCGTCAGCCATTTCTTGCCTGACTCGCACTAATCTAAAGCCCAACTACCTTGGGCATGGAGAGGAGAGAGATGATCAAAATGGTGGCATGGAGGAGGGAGAGGAGTAGCCTTGGGGCATAGGCTAAGAGGAACTCTTGAAAAAATGGGCACAGATAGGTCTTTATATAGACTCTGCTGCGCCATGCAGTGCCACATCACGCCGGCCAATCACGTTGCTTTGTTTAATCAGATCTAAATCTGATTGGTGGGATGACATCACCTGATCCAATTAAATGAGAGACCCATAGATTCATCCTAAGGTAGCGCCTAAGACTGGTCAAAGTCTATAGGTGAGGGTCACCTAGTTTGAATCCAAGAAGCAACTTGGAGTCCCATCCGTATGGGACTCCAGGCATCCCTATCCATGGGCGCATGCCATCCTAGGCATGCACCCCCTTCTTTCCAATTTTCAGAGAGGGGACAAGCCCCAATCTACTCTCCAATAAGTGCATGATATATGGGCAGATGTCCAAGGGTCAAAGGTCAATGTTTGACCAAAGTCGAAGGACAAGAATTAGTAGGTGACGAAAAATGATAGGTGTTGTCTCAAATTTATCTCATAAATTAAGACAATCCTTTTCTGATCTAGACAAGCTCCAGTCAGATCAGGTAAAGGTACCTGAGTGAGCACAAACTCATTTGGCTCAGTCGAGACAACTTTTAATGATAGAAAAAGAAGAATGTTAGGTTCAATCGTGTGCTAGCACGATTTTCTTGAACCTAATTGAATCTAATTCAAATCAATTGAACTAGGTTAGTCCAATTGATGATATCCAGATCCAAACCCTTGTTTGTGTGATCCAGTTAGGTTCAGTTCTGTATGGTAATGGGATATGTCATGATCTCCATCATCGACATCATCGAAACTCCTTTCGATGGATCAGAACTCTTCTGATTCAGACAATTAGAATGATCGATCATCTAAATCATTCTAATTGCTCCCAAAATCCACTAGTGACACCTAGCAGTATATGGTGGCAACCCATCAAAACTAAAAATGAACCTCTTGGTGCAGCTACTTGTGTGATTAAGTTCTTCTATCTTGAGCCCCGATCAGATTAGGGTTAAGGTGAACTCGTCAAACCCTAATTTCTATCATATGATTTAATCATTCGATTCAAGTCCAATGTGAAAACCTTAATAGAAACTCTTTCTATTATTTCACTCTCTGCCATGGCCATGGGCTTATGGACTTGATTCTCATGATCATCATAGGGCTGCTCCTCATCCACCGAGGTAGATAGATTCCATCTTGGTGCAATCCAATTCCTACAATGAACATGCTATAGCCAACATACACCTCAGGATTCCAATGGCTAGGAGACCGAGTCATGGTGTAGTCAAACTATAACACCCTCAAGGTGAACTACCGATGCACCTCAGGTCAAAGAACCAGACACACCACTGCAGCTTCGAGTCAGTCATCGATGAGAAGGTAGACTTCCTTATGACTACTCGAGGTGGTCACGCTCAGTGCCCTCGTTCTCTAACGAGTACCTATACTCTCGCTCTGGTGTCTCTACACCGTAGACTCAAGACTCATCTACTATAAAGAAAGTGATTGTACACTAACCTTCCGGATCAATCACCATCCTCATGATGATCCTACGGTCAGGAGCATTTTATGAGTTAATAATGAAAATTCTTGTCTTAAATTTTCAACTCTTGAAAATAAGAATTATCATTACCATTAACTCAAAGGATGTATCACAGACACTAAATACACATATGTGATAGAAAATAATCCATTTTATTATTTATAGTCAAAATTATAATTTTGCCCCTAGAAGTGTATTACAAGTGTCAGCCAATTCTGGCTTCTAGGGCACACATATATCTAACAAACTCCCACTTGACCTAAAGCCAATTGGCTACAAATCTAAGTCCCATCTTCTCAAGGTGGGCTTCGATCTTCTGCTGGCCCAATGGCTTTGTAAGTGGATCTGCATCACATTATCTGCGGAGTCGACTCTCTTGACCTCGACGTAACCCTTTCTCGAGGTAATCATGGATGAGGTGGTATCGCCGCTCGATGTGCTTGGATTTCTGGTGAGACCTCGGCTCCTTAGCAAGGGCTATGGCACCATTATTGTCGCAGTATAGAGGAATGGCATCTGATGGCATCACTCCGATCTCTGCGGCAAACTTCTTATGTACCAGAATGCCTCCTTTGCAGCTTCTGACGCAGCGATATATTCTGCTTCCATGGTGGAATCTGCTATCACTAGTTTGCTTTGGAAACTCTTTCCAACTGAACAGCTCCACCATTGCACACAAACAGACTCCCAGATGTCGACTTTCGATCATCTACATCGGACATAAAATTTGAGTCTGTATATCCCTGGACTTGGAGTTCTCCATTACCAAAGACCAACAACATATCCTTAGTTCTTCTCAAGTACTTAAGGATACATTTCACAGAAGTCCAGTGTTCTTCACCTGGATTCGACTGATATCTGCTCGTGACACTCACAGCATGGGCTATATCAGGTCGTGTACATAACATGGCATACATGAGGCTCCCTATTGCTGAAGCATAAGGGATCTTGCTCATGCGTTCTATTTCCTCAGGTGTGCTAGGGCACATCTTCTTGGAAAGATGAATGCCATGTCTGAAGGGTACCAAACCCCTCTTAGAGTTTTCCATACTAAACCTCTTTAGTACTTTCCTCTATGTACATCTTCTGTGAAAGTCCTAGCATCCTATTCGGTCTATCTCTATAGACCTTAATTCCTAGAATAAAGGATGCTTCTCCTAGGTCTTTCATGGAGAATTCTTTAGATAACCACATTTTAACTATGGTCAACATGGGAATATCATTCCCAATAAGGAGGATGTCATCCACGTACAATACGAGAAAGACAACAGCGCTCCCACTGACCTTTTTGAAGACACATGGTTCCTCCTCATTTTTGATGAAACCAAATATTTTGATCACATCATTAAAATGAGTATTCCAGCTCCGAGATGCTTGCTTAAGTCCATATATGGACCTTTGCAGCTTGCATACCTTGTGATCATCATCACTGGATGTGAAACCTAGCGGCTGTTCCATATAGATATCTTCCTCAAGATATCCATTTAAGAATGCCGTTTTCACGTCCATTTGCCATATTTCATAATCGAAATAGGCTGCAACAGCAAGCAATGTGCGGAATGGATTTTAGCATAGCTACTGGCGAAAAGGTATCCTGATAGTCAATGCCTTCGCGTTGACTATAACCTTTTGCCACTAATCTAGCCTTTGAATGTCTCCACATTTCCATCTGCACCAATCTTTCTCTTGAAGATCCATTTACACCCAATAGGTACTATACCTTCTGGTGGATCTACCAAGGTCCAGACTTGGTTTGAGTGCATCGAGTCAATTTCTGACTTCATTGCCTCTAACCATTTCTCAGAGTCGATATCTGATATCGCCTCGTTATAGGTTTTGGGATCATCACCATGAACCCCATTACCTACGAGGAACATTTTCTCTACTTCCTCTGAAATAGTACCTAAGTACCTCTCAGGGGGATGGAAAACTCTTTTCGATCTACGAGGTGGAGGAGGTAGTGATCTGTATTGGCTCAACCTGATTTGGTTCCATTTGGTCCTTAGCTCGTTGCTCTTGTGAGACTTTCTCATCAAGCTTGATCTGCTTTCCAATGCCGCTATCTTGAATAAACTATTTTTCAAGAAAGATGGCATGTCGACTCACAATCACATTGTGATCTTCTGGAATGTAGAAATAATATCCTAATGACTCTTTAGGATATCCTATAAATCGAGCTTTGAAGGACCTAAAGTCTAACTTGTCCGCTTGTTGTCTTTTGACATGAGCCGGACAACCCCAAATTCTGAGATGACTCAGACTTGGTTTCTTACCATGCCATATCTCATATGGTGTGGTAGAAATGGTTTTAGAAGGAACCCTATTCAGTAAGTATATTGCAGTTAACAAACAGTATTCCCCAAAGAAAATCTGGGAAGGTCTATGAAACTAATCATGGATCAGACCATGTCTAATAGGATCTGGTTCCTTCATTCTAAAATCCTGTTGAGTTGAGGTATTTCTGATGGAGTCCATTGAGAGATTATACCATTTTCCTTGAGATAGTCAGAAATTCTCGACTAAGATATTCACCTCGTTGATCAGATCGAAGAATCTTAATGGGTTTTCCAATTTGCTTTTCTACTTCATGTCTGAATTCTTTGAACTTTTCAAATTCTTCAAACTTGTGTCTCATAAGATACACATATCCATACCTAGATAAATCATCAGTAAAGATTATGAAGTAGACTAAGTTGTCTCTAACTGGCACATCAAATGGGCCGCACACATCAGTATGTACTAGGGCAAGAAGATCCGTGGCCCTTTCCCCATCTCCTACAAAAGGAAGTTTAGTCATTTTGCTATGAAGATAAGATTCATAAATTGGATATGACTCGAAAGTCAATGGACTCAATAGCCCATTTTTTCTTCCAATTTGTTAACCCTATCTTCTGCTATATGACCTAATCTTAGGTGCCATAGATACCTATCATTTGGACTATCCCTAGGATCATTTTGATTTTATGGCATTCACATTTTGCTCGATAATTAAAAATAGATACATCAACATGTAACTGATAAAGACCATTAATAAGGAAAACCACTTGCAATTTTATTTCTTTCATAAAGAATGTTACAATGGTCCTTAAGAAAACTAATTACATAGCCTTCTAATGCTAAGGCAAGAAATAGAAATCAAATTTCTGCTTGCTGCAGGCACATAATAACAATCTTTTAATACTAAGTCTAAACCAGATGGTAGTCGAAGAGAGGGTATGTTCCCACGACCATGGCAGCAACTCTTGCTCCATTTTCGATGCGTAGGATCATCTCACCATCCCTCAGCCTCCTGCTATCCTCAAGATCCTGCATAGAAGTGCACAAGTGAGCACTAGAACCAGAGTCAAGCACCCAACTGGATGCAGAAGAAATCCGTAAGGTTAGACTTCAATAACGAGCATACCTCCAGAAGGACCTGTCCTTCCTTCTTCTTTAGGGTGGCCAGGTAAGTAGGGCAGTTCCGCTTCCAGTGGCCATCATTGTTGCAATGAAAATACTTTCCTTTGTCAGTGGCCTTCTTCTTCAGCTCTATCTTTTTCTTCTTTCCTCCTTCCACCTTCTGCTTTTTCACAGACTTCTTCTTCTTTCCAAAAGACTTTCTCTTGGAAGAAGTTCATTCCATAGCAAGTACTGAGCCTTTAGAACCTTTCATGGAAAGCTCAGCGGTAACCAGCATGTTCATAAGTTCGGCCAAGAAATTTTGAAGTTTATGCATATGGTAGTTCATGATGAACTGCCCATACGCATCAGTCAAGGATTGCAGAATTATATCATTCTGCAGATCCAAGTCCAACCTCACTCCGAGCTTCTCAAGCTCTTCCAAGTCCTTGATCATCATCAGACAATGATCTTGGACTGACTGCCCATCACGCATCTTAGCCTTGAACAGTCGTTTAGTGACTTGATACTTGGCTGCGCGACTCTGTTCACCAAACATCTCCTATAGGTGAGCCAACATTTGGCGAGCAGTTCTGATATCTTCATGTTGGCGCTGAAGCTCATCAGACATCGAGCCCAACATGTAGTATCTGGCTTATTATCTTCGTCTGTCCACTTATCCAGAGATGCTCTCTGTTCAGCAGGATGGACGAGCTGGTAAGGTGGGAGGGTCCTGATCCAATACATGAGTTAACTTCTCAAAACCCAAAATAATTTTGAAGTTTCGGAGCCAATCCTTGATAATTTGGTTCGATCAATCTATGGGTGTCCAGGATTCGTGCTAGTGGGTTGGATGCAGACATTTTCCTATAGAGAGTCAAAGTTTCTAGTTAGATATTGTAATTAAAACTTAACCAATTTATTTAGAAATTTTATTTTTAAATAAATTAGCTCCCACTATTTTCTTTGGATCCCTACACTCCCTCTGTAGAGATGCAAAAATCTCCATGATTACTGATTTCTAGTGGGTGGTGCAGTCCCACCAACTGACTCATCACCTCACCTAATAGTTATTGGTGATGGGTTAGCCAATGAGTGAACAACTCTTGTTCAATGATTCTCTAATCATGGTGCACCCAAACTTGATCTCTAATTCATGAATCTCACCGTGTCCGAAATATTGATCCACTCCTTAGTTAAGTCAGACCCACCATTTGCATAGATTGGATTCCTAATTGAGTCTCTCACCGTATCCAAAATATTGAGCCCAATTCATCCTCCAGCCCATAGCATCCAATGCCTAATAGACATGGTTGCATCTTTTCGGTGCAACTGAGCCACTGTAACCAGTCGAGAACAATCAACCCCAGGAAGGGCCCGCACATCTACAATGGTGGAAGACCTTAGACTTAATCTTTTCTTAGGAAGATTTGATTTAGGTCTCATTAAACTAGACTTGACATAGTCATAACCATTATGACTAACCTAGTGGCATGGGTTAGCTCGGATTATTGACCACCTCAGATCAGAACTGAGTCAACAAATATGGCCAGGTAAGTGAGATCGGTGGAAGGGATATGCCATTAACTCGACAAGAATGCATTCGAGTCGAGTAGCTCCCAATTAAAAATCAGTCGGTCGTATCTGCCAAACTTACCTTAGACACCAAATTGTTGAGCCAGAACCAATCGGGTTAGCCTACAATCCAGACTCTAACCACTGAGCCTAATTAGGTCTTAGCTTGATCGATCACTCACGTGACTCGATCTTGACCCAGACTTAATCCTATTAGGCTGGTCAATTTAAGCATTGTTGATCCCATCTAACCAACTCTTGATTCGGTTTGATCAACCGCTAGACCTAATTGAGCTACCCAAGCCCGAACCCAATTTTATGAATATGTCTTAGATCTGAAAATTCTCAATTTTAGACCTAATATATTTCATAATCTTAATTCTTAATTAAGTTTAGGGTTCATAAACAAAACATGCAAATAAGATCCTAGGGTTTCAGGATCTAGGATTTTGCAGAAAGTAAGTTTTCAATTTTTGATTAAGGACGAACATGCAGCACCCCTACACATCATAAGAACACCCCATCGAATGGAAGGAGAGGGTCTTTAAGCCCTACTTTATTCTTATGATTGGACGGCCAAGGGAAATGCCTTAATCAAAAATACAACTAATCTACAAAAACTAATTAGATCTAAGTATATATCTCATATAAGAAAATTGATCTAATTAAAATATGTTTTGCACACATCTCATGTATCATACATGCATGTTTTTCAGATCTAAATTATCTGATAATCATCTAAAAAATTAAATCTAAATTTGATCCTATCAAATAAAATTTAATCTAGATCCTTTTGTAGAACCATTGTACAACTAGTCTAAACATGCAACTATCATATCTCATATGAATAAATTAAATTAAATTTATTTTATATTTTTAGATCTGATTATAATATTTATAATATCAAAAAATAAAAAATAAATAGATCTTAAAAAATCATATTTAATCAAATAAAATTTATGATTATACTAGACTGCACATAGAATAATTCTATTCCTAGTCTAGTTACGTATCTCATACATATTAGATCTAGATTAATTAATTTTAATTTTTTAATTTTCTAATTTCAAATCTAATCACATCTCATATGATATCTAAAATTATAAATTTATTAGATTAAATTAGATCTAAATAAATTTAATAAGAACCTAACTCTGATACCAGTTGAAAGAGAAAATCCTAAATTTTTTGGGTCAGATTCGTTCAGATCTGATTGGATTGAGAGGCATATTTCAAAAATCACCTCTTAGATCCTAATCAGATTTGACACTTTTCAGATCTAATTTTATGATCCGATAAATAAAAAAATTAAATTAAATTAAATTTAATTAATTTTACCTTGATTCTGGATAATTTGATTTATCCGTTGATGATCCTGCTGAAGGCCTGAGGTTTGGATGCTAGCCACCGCAAGTGCCTGGCCTCTACCATATCCACTCGAGCTGGATCTGGAGATCTTCTTCTTCTCTTTTTTTTCTCCAAAAATTAGATCTGGATCTAATTTGGAGGATCTTCAAAACTCCTTCTGAAAATCATCATGTTAGATATATGTGCCCTAGAAGCCAGAATTGGCTGACACTTGTAATACACTTCTAATGGGCAAAATTAATAATTTGACTATTATCAATAATATGGATTATTTTTATCACCTATTGTATTAGTGTCTGTGATACATCCTTTGAGTTAATGGTAATGATAATTCATATTTTCAAGAGTTGAAAATTAAGACATCGAATATCATTATTAACTCATAAAATGCTCCGACCATTGGATCATCATGAGGATGGTGATTGATCTGGAAGGTTGGTGTACAATCACTTCTCTTTAGTAGATGAGTCTTGAGTCTACGGTGTGGAGACACCAGAGGGAGAGTACAGGTACTCATTAAAGAACGAGGGCACTGAGCATGACCACCTTTAGTAGTCATATGAGCTACCTTCTCATCAATGACTGACTCGATGCTATATGTGGTGTGTCTGATTCTTTGACTTAGGTGCATGTAGTTCACCTTGAGGGTGTTATAGTATACTACACTATAATCGATCTCTTAGCATATGGAATCCTGAGATGTTGTTGGCTATAGCATGTTCATTGTAGAACTGGATTGCATCAAGATGAAATCTATCTACCTGTGGGTAGAGGAGCAGCCCTATGATGATCATGAGAATCAAGTCCAAAAAGTCCATGGCCATGGCAGAGTAAAAATAATAGAAAGAGTTTCCTATTTAGGTTTTCACATTGACTTGAATCGAATGATTACAATCATATGATAGAAACTAGGATTTGACGAGTTCACCTTAACCCTAATCTGATTGGGGCTCAGATAGAAGAACTTAATCACATAGGTAGCTGCACAGTGGTTCACATCATTGATGGGTTGCACCTATATAACTACTAGGTGTCATTGTGGATTTTGGAAGCAATTAGAATGATTTAGATGATCGATCATTCTAGTTTCGATATCAGAAGAGTTCTAATCCATCGAAAGAAGTTTCGACGATGTCGATGATAGAGATCATGACATATCCCATTACCATATAGAACTGAACCTAAATGAGTCACACAAACAAGGGTTCGAATTTGATGATCATCCATTGAACGGATCCAGTTCAATTGACCTGAATGAGATTCAATTAGGTTCAAAAAAATCGTGCTAGCACTCGATTGAACCTAACGTTCTTCTTTTACTATCATAAATAGTTATCCTGACTGAGCCAAAGGAGTTTGTGCTCAATCAGATGCCTTCACTTGGTCTGACTGGAGTCTGTCCAGGTCGAAAAAAGATTGTCTTAATTTATAAGATAATACCTGCAATTTTTTATCACCTGCCATTTCTCGTCCTTTGACTTTGGTCAAAAGTTGACCTTTGACTAGTCAAATGTTGACCATGAGTTTAACTTCTGTCCATGTGTCATGCACCGATTGGAGAGCTGGTGGGGGCTTGTCTCTCTGCCAGAACCTGGCAAGGAGGTGGGCTCATACTACCCTTGGCGTGTGCCCAAGTTTGAGATGCCCAGAAGTCCTTGTTGGACAAGGACTCCATGTCCTTTTTAGATTCCAATTAGACTTCTCCTAAGAACCAAGTTTGACTGGTCTTAGGTGTCATCTAAGGAGGAATCCAAGGGACTCTATTTCCATCAATCAGATTTAGATCTGATTTCACAAAGGGTTGTGATTGGTTGGAAAAAAGAGGAGTTGGATCACGCATAGTCTATAAATAAGACCCTATGCCCAACTCAGAAAAAAAAATTGAAAATTCCCATGCCCCACAGCTACCTCTCCTCTCCTCTCCTCCTCCACACCAAGTCCATCTTCTCCCTCTCCTCTCCACATTCAAAGAAGTTTAGGATCTTAGTTGGTGCAATCCAGACGAGAGAAAGACGATAGAAAGCTAGAAGGCTGCGCTGCTGCAAAGGACAACTGCTGATCTTCGAAAAGTATTTTCAAGATCCTTCAGATCAGATCTAGATCTAATTTTTAAAGATGTAATAGAGAAGAAGAGGATCTCCAGATCTAGCTAGAGTAGATATTGGTAGAGGCTAGGCACTTGTGGTGGCTAGATCCAGAACCTTCCGCTGCTTACAGGATCATCAACGGGTAATAGGATTACTCTACATCAAGGTAAATTAAATTTGATTTAATTTATCTAAATTTTATTTTTATTATTAAAATAATAAAAATTAAATCTAAAATATCTCAGATCTGATTTGGATTGAAGAAAAAAAAGTTTTAAAATATATCTCTTGATTCGATCAGATCTGAACTAACCTGGTCCGAAAAATCAAGATTTTTCTTCAACTGGTACAGAGCCAAGGTTCTAAAGTATTTAGATCGAATTTTAGATTTATTCTAATTAAAAAATATATAATTTTAGATGTCACATGAGATGTGATCAGATCTGAAATCAGAAAAAATTAAAATTAAAATGATTTGGATTCTAAGATGAGAAAATATGCATGACTAGTTCTAAATAGGAATAATTCTATAGAATAGTCTTGCATGTTTTATAATTTAATTTGATTAAATCATATTTTTAGATTATTTATTTACTATCTTTGAATTTATAATTATTATAATAATATTAAAAAATACAAATAAAAATTATTTAATTTTAAAACAATCATATAGATATGATTGATGCATGTCTAGACTAGTTGTAGAATAGTTCTACATAGTTATCTAGATTAGAGTTTATTTTGATAAGATTAATTAAATCTAATTTTTAGATTATTTATGAGATAATTTAGATCTGAAAACATGCATGATTCGATACATGAGATGTATGCAAAGTATGCCTGATTAGATCTAATTTGGTATATGAGATATATGATATAGATCTAAAATTATTTTGTAGTATTACAGATTCTTGATTAAGGGCATTCCTCTTAGCCGTCGATCAGTAAGAATGAGAGAAGGGTTTAAAGGCCCTCTCCTCCATTTGATGGGGTGTTCTTATGATGTGTAGGGGTGCTGCACGTTCGTCCTTAATCAGAAATCCAAAACTTACTTTCTGCAAAATCCTAGATCTTGAAACCCTAGGATTTATTGTACATATTTTATTTATGAACCCTACTTAATTAAGAATTAAGATTATGAAATATTAATTAGATCTAAAATTAAGAATTTTAGATCTAAGACATATTCGTAATACTGGATTCAGGCTTGGGTAGCTCAATTAGGTCTAAGCGATTGATCAAACCGAATCAAGAGTTGGTTAGATGGGATCAATAGTGTTTAAATTGACCAACCTAATAAGATTAAGTCTAGGTCAAGATCGAGTCACGATCAAGCAAGACCTAATTAGGCTCAGAGGTTAGAGTCTGAATTGTAGGCTAACCTAATTGGTTTTGACTCAATAATTTGGTGTCTAAGGTAAGTTTGGCACATACAATCGACTGATTTTTAATTGGAAGCTACTCGACTTGAATGCATTCTTGTACGAGTTAATGGCATATCCTTTCCAGCGGTCTCACTTACCTGGCCATATCTGATGACCTAGTTCTGATTTGAGGTGGTCAATAATCTGAGCTAACCCATGCCACTAGGTATCATAATTGGTTATGACTATGATAAGTCTAGTTTAATGAGACTAAAATCAATTTTTTCTAAGAAAAGATTAAGTCTGAGGTCTTCCACCATTATAGATGTGCAGATCCTTCCGAGGGTTGATTGTTCTTAGCTAGATATAGTGGCTCAGTTGCACCAAAAAGATGCAACCATGTCTATTAGGCATTGGATGCTATGGTCTGGAGGATGAGTTGGGCTTAATATTCTAGATATGGTGAGAGACTCAATTAGAAATCCAGTCTGTGCAAATGGTGGGTTTGACTTAACTAAGGAGTGGATCAATATTTTCGGATATGGTAGATCATCGAATTAGAAGATCAAGTTTGGAGTGCACCATGATTATTGGAGAATCATTGATCAAGAGTTTTCCATCATTGCGTAACCATGTCACCATAAACTGTTAGGTAGAGTGATGTAGTCAGTTTAGTCGAGAGACCACCACTAGAAATCATAATCGTGGAGATTTTTGCATCTCTACAAAGAGTGTGTAGGGATCTGAGAAAATAGTGGAAGCTAATTTATTTAAAAATAAAATTTCTAAACAAATTGGTCAAGTCATAATTATAATATCTAACTAGAATCTTTGACTCTCTATAGAAAAATGTCTGCGTCCAACCCATTAGCACATATCCTGGACACACATAGACTGACCGGACCTAATTATAAAGACTGGCTCAGAAACTACAAAATCATTTTGGGTTCTGAGAAGTTAACCCATATATTGGATCAAGACCCTCCCATCTTACCAGCCCGTCCATCCGCTGAACAGAGAGCGTCTCTGAAAAATGGATAGATGAAGATAATAAGGCCAGATATTACATGTTGGGCTCGATGTTTGATGAACTCCAGTGCCAACATTGAAGATATCGTGACTACTCGCCAATTGTTGGCTCACTGCAAGAGATGTTTGGTGAACAGGTCGCGCAGCAAGTATCAAATCACGAAATGACTTTTTAAGGCTAAGATGCATGATGGACAGTCAGTCCAAGATCACTGTCTGATGGTGATCAAGGACATGGAAGAGCTTGAGAAAGCTCGGTGTGAAGTTAGACTTAGATCTGCAGAATGATATTATTTGCAATTTTTGACTGATGCATATGGGCAATTCATGATGAATTGCCACATGCATAAACTTCAAAATTTCTCGGCTGAATTAATGAACATGCTGGTCACCGCTGAGCTTTTTATGAAAGGTTCTAAAGGCTCAGTTCTTGCTATGAAATGGACTTCTTTCAAAAGAAAGTCTTATGGAAAGAAAAAGAAGTCTATGAAAAAGCAAAAGGTGGAAGGAGGAAAGAAGAAGAAGGCAGAATTGAAGAAGATGGCTGATGTCAAAGGAAAGTATTTCCATTGCAACAGCGACGGCCACTGAAAGTGGAACTACCCTACTTACCTGGCCATCCTAAGGAACAAGAAGGAAGGTCCTTCTGGATGTATGCTCATTATTGAGTCTAACCTTACGGTTTCTTCTGCATCCAGTTGGGTGCTTGACTCTGATTCTAGTGCTCATCTGTGTACTTCCATGCAGGATCTTGAGGATAGTAGGAGACTGAGGGATGGAGACATGATCCTACGCATCGGTAATGGGGCAAGAGTTGCTGCAGTAGCTGTGGGAACATACCCTCTTCGTTTACCATCTAGTTTAGACTTAGTTTTGAAAGACTGTTATTATGTGCCTGTAGCTAGCAGAAATTTGATTTCTGTTTCATGCTTAGCACTAGAAGGCTATGTGATTACCTTCTTTAAGGATCATTATAATATTCTTTATGAAAGAAATAAAATTACAAATAATTTTCTTATTAATGATCTTTATCAGCTATATATTGATGTATTTGTTCTAACTATCGAGCAAAATGTGAATGCCAAACGACCTAGGGATAGTTCAAACGATAGGTATCTATGGCACCTGAGATTAGGTCATATAGCAGAAGATAGGATCAACAAATTGGAGAAAAATGGGCTATTGAGTCCATTGAATTTTGAGTCATATCCAACTTATGAATCTTGTCTTTAAGGCAAAATGACCAAACTCCCTTTTGTAGGACATGGGGAAAGGGCCACAGATCTCCTTGCCCTAGTACATACTGATGTGTGCAGCCCATTTAATGTACCGACTAGAGATAATTTTGTCTACTTCATTACCTTTACCGATGATCTGTCTAGGTATGGGTATGTGTATCTTATGAGACACAAGTCTAAAGCTTTTGAAAAGTTCAAAGAATTCAGACATGAAGTAGAAAAACAAACTAAAAAATCCATTAAGGTTCTTTAATCAGATCGAGGAGGTGAATACCTTAGCTAAAAATTCCTAAACTATCTCAAGAAAAATGGCATAGTCTCTCAATGGACTCCACCAGGAACACCTCAACTCAACGAGATTTTAGAATAGAGAAATCGAACTCTATTGGATATGGTCCGATCCATGATGAGCTTCACAGACCTTCCTAATTTTCTTTGGGGACACTCATTATTAACTTCAATTTATCTACTGAATAGGGTTCCCTCTAAGACTGTTCCTACCACACCGTATGAGATATGGCACGGTAAGAAACCAAGTCTGAGTCATTTCAGAATTGGGGTTGTCTGACTCATGTCAAAAGAAAACAAGCGGACAAGTTAGAGTTTAGATCCTTCAGAGCTTGATTCATAGGATATCCTAAAGAGTCATTAGGATACTATTTCTACATTCCAGAAGATCACAATGTGATTGTGAGTCAACATACCATCTTTCTTAAAAAATAGTTTATTCAAGATAGCATTATTGGAAAGTAGATTAAGCTTGATGAGAAAGTCTCACAAGTACAACGAGCTAAGGACCAATTGGAACCAAATTAGGTTGAGACAATAAGAACTACTCTCCTCCACCTCGTAGATCGAAAAGAGTTTTCCATCCCCTTGAAAGATACTTAGGTATTATTTCAGAGGATGTAGAGAAAATATTCCTCGTAGGTAATGGTGCTCATGGTGATGATCCCAAAACCTACAATGAGGTGATATCAAAATATCGACTCCAAAAAATGGCTAGAGGCAATGCAGTAGAATTGGACTCGATGCACTAACCAATCAGGACTTGTAGATCACAGAAGATTATAGTACTAGCACTCAATAGCAAGTGGGAAAGTCATAGATGAGATCTTAAGTAATGAAAGAGTATATGTGTGGACCAAGATGAGTAGTCAATTGTGGAGACATTAAGGCTAGACTAGTGGAAAAGTATAGTCAACGCGAAGGCATTGACTATCAGGATACCTTTTCCCTAGTGGCTATGCTAAAATTCATCCGCACATTGCTTGCCATTGCAGTCTATTTCGATTATGAAATATGGCAAATGGATGTGAAAACGGCATTCCTAAATGGATATCTTGAGGAAGATATCTATATAGAATAGCCACTGATTTCACATCCAGTGATACTGATCACAAGGTTTGTAAGCTGCAAAGGTCTATATATGGACTTAAGCAAGCATCTCGGAGCTGCAACACTCATTTCAATGATGTGATCAAAATATTTGGTTTCATCAAAAATGAAGAAAAATCGTGTCTTTAAAAAGGTCAGTGGGAGCGCTGTTGCCTTCCTCATATTGTACGTGAATGACATCCTTCTTATTGGGAATGATATTCCCATGATGACAACAGTCAAAATATGGTTGTCTAAGGAATTCTCCATGAAAGACCTAGGTGAAGCATCCTTTATTCTAGGAATTAAGGTCTATAGGGATAGACCAAATAGGATGCTAGGACTTTCATAGAAGATGTACATAGATGAAGTACTAAAGAGGTTTTGTATGAAAAATTCTAAGAGGGGATTAATACCCTTCAGATATGGTATTCATCTTTCCAAGAAGATGTGCCCTAGCATACCTGAGGAAATAGAACGCATGAGCAAGATCCCTTATGCTTCTACAATAGGGAGCCTCATGTATGCCATGCTATGAATACGACCTGATATAGCTCATGCTGTGAGTGTCACAAGCAGATATCAGTCAAATCCAGATGAAGAACACTGAACTTCTGTGAAATGTATCCTTAAGTACTTAAGAAGAACTAAGGATATGATGTTGATCTTTGGTAATGGAGAACTCCAAGTATAGGGATACATAGACTCGGATTTCATGTTCGATGTAGATGATCGAAAGTCAACATCTGGGAGTCTATTTCTGTGCAATGATGGTGCTGTCAGCTGGAAGAGTTTCAAGCAAACCATGATAGCAGATTCCACCATGGAAGTAGAATATATCGTTGCATCAGAGGCTGCGAAGGAAGAATTCTGGTACAAGAAGTTTGCTACAAAAATCGGAGTAATGCCATCAGATGCCATTCCCCTGCACCACGACAACAATGGTGCCATAGCCCTTGCTAAGGAGCCGAGGTCTCATCAGAAATTCAAGCACATTGAGCAGCGATACCACCTCATCTGCGATTACCTCGAGAAGGGTTACGTCGAGGTCAAGAGAGTCAACTCCGTAGATAATGCGGTAGACCCACTTACAAAGTCGTTGGGATAAAAAAAATTCGAAGCCTACCTTGAGAGGATGGGACTTAGACTTGTAGCCAATTGGCATTAGGACAAGTGGGAGATTGTTAGATATATGTGCCCTAGAAGCCAGAATTGGTTGACACTTATAATGCACTTCTAAGGGCAAAATTATAATTTTGACTATTATCAATAAAATGGGTTATTTTCTATCACATATGTATATTTAGTGTCAGTGATACGTCCTTTGAGTTAATGGTAATGATAATTCATATTTTCAAGAGTTAAAAATTTAAGACATGAATAATCATTATTAACTCATAAAATACTCCCAACCATAGGATCATCACGAGGATGGTGATTGATCCGAAAGGTTGGTGTACAATCACTTCTCTTTAGTAGATGAGTCTTGAGTCTATGGTGTGGAGACACCGAAGTGAGAGTATAGGTACTCATTAGAGAACGAAGGCACTAAGCGTGACCACCTCGAATAGTCATTAGGAAGTCTACCTTCTCGTCAATGACTGACTCGATGCTGCAGTGGTGTGTCTGGTTCTTTGACCTGAGGTGCATTGGCAGTTCACCTTGAGGGTGTTATAGTTTGACTAAATCATAACTCGGTCTCCTAGCCATATGGAACCCTGAGGTGTATGTTGGCTATAGTATGTTCATTGTAGGAACTGGATTGCATCAAGATGGAATCTATCTACCTCGGTAGTAGAGAAGCAGCCCTATGATGATCATGAGAATCAAGTCCAAAAGCCCATGGCCATGGTAGAGTGAAATAATAGAAAGGGTTTCTATTTAGATTTTCACATCGGACTTGAAACGAATGATTACATCATATGACAGAAACTAGGGTTTGACGAGTTCACCTTAACCCTAATCTGATCGGGGCTCAGGATAGAAGAACTTAATCACACAGGTGGTTGCACCAAGAGGTTCGCATTCAGCTCTGATGGGTTGCCACCATATCCTGCTAGGTATCACTAGTGGATTTTGGGAGCAATTAAAATGATTTAGATGATCGATCATTCTAGCTGTTTGAATCAGAAGAGTTTTAATCCATCGAAAGGAGTTTCAATTATGTCAATGATAGAGATCATGACATATTCCATTACCATACAAAATTGAACATAACTGGGTCACACAAATAAGGGTTTGAATCTGGTGATCATCAATTGAACTGATCTAGTTCAATTGATCTGAATATGATTCAATTAGGTTCAAGAAAATCATGCTAGCACTCGATTGAACCTAACGTTCTTCTTTTACTATCATAAATAGTTGTCCTGACTGAGCCAAAGGAGTTTGTGCTCAATCAGATGCCTTCACTTGGTCTAACTAGAGTCTGTCTAGGTTGAAAAAGGGATGTCTTATTTTGTAAGACAATACCTGCCATTTTTGGTCACCTGCCATTTCTCATCCTTTGACTTAGGTCAAAAGTTGACCTTTGACTGGTCAAATGTTGACCATTGATACTTTGACTTTTGTCCATGTGTCATGCACCTATTGGAGAGCTGGTGGGGCCTTGTCCCCCCACCAGAACCTGGCAAGGAGGAGGGCGCACGCCACCCTTGGCGTGTGCCCAAGTTTGAGGCGCCCAGGAGTCCCTATTGGATAGGGACTCCATCTCCTTTTTAGATTCGTATTAGACTTCTCCTAAGAACCAAGTTTGACTAGTCTTAGGCATCATCTAAGGAGGAATCCAAGGGACTCTATTTCCACCAATCAGATTTAGATCTGATTTCACAAAGGATTGTAATTGGTTGGGAAGAAGAGGAGTTGGATCACGCATAGTCTATAAATAAGACCCTACGCCAACTCAAAAAAAAAATGAAAATTTCCATGCCCCAAGGCTGCCTCTCCTCTCCTCTCCTCCTCCATGCCAAGTCCATCTTCTCCCTCTCCTCTCCACGCCCGAAGGAGTTTGGGATCTTAGTTGGTGCAATCCAGACGAGAGAAAGGTGATAGAAAGCTAGAAGGCTGTGCTGCTGCAAAGGACAACTGCTGATCTTTGAAAGGTGTTTTAAAGACCCTCCAGATCAGATCTAGATCTGATTTTTGGAGACGTGATAGAGAAGAAGAGGATCTCCAGATCCAGCCCAAATAGATATCGGTAGAGGTCAGGCACTTGCATGGCTAGATCCAGAACCTTCCGCTGTTTACAGGATCATCAATGGGTAATAGGATTACCCTACATCAAGGTAAATTAAATTAAATTTAATTTATCTAGATTATATTTTTATTATTAGAATAATAAGAATCAGATTCTAAAACATTCTAAATCTGATTTGGATCAAAGAAAATTTTTTTTTGAAATATATCTCTTGATCCGATCAGATCTGAACAAATATGATCCAAAAAATCAGGATTTTTCTTCACACCCATCGTCTCTGCAGTAGTGCTGCCTTCTTCCTTTTTCGTCAGCCTTTTCTTGTCTGACTCGCACTAATCTAAAGCCCACTATCTTGGGCATGGAGAGGAGAGAGAGGATCAGAAAGGTGGCATGGAGGAGGGAGAGAAGCAGTCTTGGGGCGTGGGCTAAGAGGAACTCTAGAAAAAGTGGGCACAGATAGGTCCTTATATAGACCCTGCTGCTCCATGCAGTGCCACATCACCCCGGCCAATCACCTTGCTTTGCTTAATCAGATCTAAATCTGATTGGTGGGATGACATCACCTGATCCAATCAGATGAGATTCCCATAAATTCATCCTAAGGTGGCGGCTAAGACTGGTCAAAGTCTATAGGTGAGGGTCACCTAGTTTGAATCCAAGAAGCAATCTGGAGTCCCATCCGTATGGGACTCCAGGCATCCCTATCCATGGGCGCACGCCATCCTAGGCGTGCACCCCCTTCTTTTCAATTTTCAGAGAGGGGACAAGCTCCTATCTATTCTCTAATAAGTGCATGACACATGGGCAGACGTCCAAGGATCAAAGGTCAATGTTTGACCAAAGTCAAAGGACAAGAATTAGAAGGTGACAAAAAATGATAGGTATTGTCTTAAATTTATCTCATAAATTAAGACAACCCTTTTCTGATCTGGACAAGCTTCAGTCAGATGAGGTGAAGGTACCTCAGTGAGCACAAACTCATTTGGCTCAGTCGAGATAACTTTTAATGATAGAAAAAGAAGAATGTTAGGTTCAATCGTGTGCTAGCATGATTTTCTTGAATCTAATTGAATCTAATTCAAATCAATTGAACTGGATTAGTCCAATTGATGATATCCAGATCCAAATTCTTGTTTGTGTGATCCAGTTAGGTTCAGTTCTATATGGTAATGGGACATGTAGTGATCTCCATCATCAATATCATCGAAATTTCTTTTGATGGATCAGAACTCTTCTGATTCAGGCAATTAGAATGATTGATCATCTAAATCATGCTAGTTGCTCCCAAAATCCACCAGTGACACCTAGCAGTATATGGTGACAACCCATCAAAACTAAAAATGAACCTCTTGGTGCAGCTACTTATGTGATCAACTTCTTCTATCTTGAGCCCCGATCAGATTAGGGTTAAGGTGAACTCGTGAAACCCTAATTTCTATCATATGATTTAATCATTCGATTTAAGTCCGATGTAAAAATCTTAATAGAAACTCTTTCTATTATTTCATTCTCTACCATGGCCATGGGCTTATGAACTTGGTTCTCATGATCATCATAGGGCTGCTCCTCTTCTATCGGGGTAGATAGATTCCATCTTGGTGCAATCCAATTTCTATAATGAACATGCTATAGCCAACATACACCTTAGGGTTTCGAATGGCTAGGAGGCCGAGTCATGGTTTAGTCAAACTATAACACCCTTAAGATGAACTGTTGATGCACCTTAGGTCAAAGAATCAGACACACCACTACAGCTTCAAGTCAGTCATCGACGAGAAGGTAGACTTTCTTATGACTGCTCAAGATGGTCATGCTCAGTGCCCTCGTTCTTTAACAAGTATGTGTACTCTTGCTCTAGTGTCTCTACACCGTAGGCTCAAGACTCATCTACTATAAAGAAGCGATTGTACACTAACCTTTCGGATCAATCACTATCCTTATGATATTCCTATGGTCAAGAGCATTTTATGTGTTAATAATGAAAATTCTTGCCTTAAATTTTCAACCCTTGAAAATAAGAGTTATCATTATCATTAACTCGAAGGATGTATCACAGACACTAAATATACCTATGTGATAGAAAATAATCCATTTTATTATTTATAGTCAAAATTATAATATTGCCTCTAGAAGTGTATTATAAGCGTCAGCCAATTCTGACTTCTAGGGCACACATATATCTAACAATATGTTGCTCTTACATTTTTGAGTCTAAATGGCATAACCCGATAATAGTAAAGACCGCGGTCGGTAATAAAAGTTATTTTCTCCCCATCCTCTAGTGCCATCCGGATTTGATTATAGTCGGAGAAGGCATCCATGAAAGTGAGGAGCTTGTGGCCCAAAGTTGCATCTACCAGTTGATCAATTCTGGGCAGAGGGTAGCTATTTTTTGAGTAGGCTTTGTTCAATTTTTTGAAATCTATGCACGTTCTCCATTTGCCATTTGCCTTTTTGATAAGTATGACATTGGAGATCCAATTCGGATAGTTGACTTTTCGAATGAATCCAGTCTTAAGGAGCTTGTCAACTTCTTCTACAATTGTCTTCTATCTCTCTGGGGCATGGCTCCACATCTGTTCTTTCATTGGTCAATGTTTTGGATCAATAGTCAGGTGATGCTCCATGACTTCCGCATTGATTCCCGGTATGTCCGTGGGGACCTAGGCAAAAACATCTACATTTCTTCGAAGAAATTCGACGAACTGCTCTTGTATCCCATCAGTTAGATTGAAACTAATCTGTACCATGTGCTCCACATTCCCATCATTCAGAGAGACTGAGATAAGATCTCCCATTGATTCTCTCCTTTCTTCCATGAGATCATCTCGAACATCTAACCCATCGATAGGATAAGGGTCGGACTATTCTTCCTTTTGTAGGAGTAGCAGTGCCTTGCCAGAGCTTAATCTCTCCTGACCTCTCCGATCTTGTAACTTATCAAAAACTTTATCTTTAAATAATAAGTTGACACCACCATCCGAAGTGCATTTAGATCAGATTGGCCGAGAATTGCATTGTAAGTAGAGAGAGCCTTTACTACCAGAAAATCCACCTATGCTCTGGATTATCTTGGATATTGCCCTATAGCCACAACTAGAGTTATTACACCTTCAATTGATACTGCAGCGCCAGCGAAGCCTACTAGCGGAGAGTTTATTGGTCCAAGCCAACTATTAGATATTGATATTTTGGAGAAAGCATCATAAAATAAGACATCAATCAAACTTTCATTATCAACTAGGATGTGACGTACATCATAGTCTGCTATATTTAAAGAGATTATAATGGTATCCTTATGTGAAAATTGTACTCTTCGTGCATCTTCCTCAGTGAAGGTTATGGATTCTTCAGTCCTCCATCTCTTCACTGATCCCTCAGATCCATTAGCCTCTTCTCACCAAAGTTCTCCAGAGATAGTATTGATGATGTCGAGAGATGGTCGATCTCCTTATTGTTCCTCTCTTATTGGTGGTTCTGGCTGCGATAGTGCCCTCAATCGATCTTCTCTTGCTTCAGGCCAATGTCTGAGGAATTGACCTAGCCGACCTCTCCTGATGAGCTCCTTGATCTCATCTTGGAGCTGAATGCATTCTTCAGTATCATAGCTATGGTCATGATGATAGAGGTAGTACTTGTTAGGATTTTGCTTATCAAGATGAGTGCGCATCCTTTTAAGCCTCGGTAGTTGCTCCTTAATGTCCATCAATACTTGTATTTTTGGAGCATTGCGGGGGACGTAGTTGTGAAACCTTCTGAAAGGAGAACTTCTTCATGCCCTTCTATCAGGGCTTCTTTGACGATGAGCTCGAGGAGGAGTTTGAACTCGCTTGTGCTCAGAGGAAATCCATGAGCGTGGTCGAACTTCATTCAGACCTTCATCAGCTGTGGGCTTATTAGACTCACCCACCTACCACTCTTCTGTGGCTTTCCATCCTTCAACTTGAAGACTTTTTTCGCTCAAGCATATCCTTCTGCCCGAGCTAGTAGATCAGCAAAGTTCCTAGGGTACTTCTTCTTCAGAAAAAATAGCAAATTATTTTTCTGAAGGCCGCCCTTTAGTACGACCATTGCAACAGATTGGTCCAGGTTATGGACTTTCAATGTGGCAGCATTGAAGCTATTAACATAAGCTCGGATGGACTCTTCTTCCTTTCGCTTAATGTTGATGAGGGAGTCTGAACCTCTCTGGGGATGTCAACTGCTAACAAAATAAGCCACAAACTGATGGTTCATCTAGTCAAAGGAGAAGATCGTACCTGGCTTCAATGTAGAGTACCAATTTCTTACTGCTTCCTTCAAGGTAGATGAAAAGGCTTGGCATAAGATGGCGTCTGGTGCACCATGGAGCAGCATTATGATTCGAAAGGCCTCTAGGTGATCGATTGGATCAGAGATTTTATCGTAGCTTTCAAATTGGGGAAGCTTGAAGTTCGACGGAATGGGTTCTTGCATTATTTGGAGAGAGAAAGGAGGATCGGTGCAGACATCGTCATGGTGAGCTAAGATGATGTGGTAGAGTTTCTCGATCCGCCAGTCCATCTCTTATAGTTTCTAATCGAGGACGTCATCTCGATCGTAGATCTTAAAAGATTTTCAACTGTAGATGGGGAAGGCCTCTTTTGGAGAAGAATCATGATCTGAATAAAGATCCTCTGCTCTTTATTTTTTCTTCCTAGGGGTGATAGGTATGCTAGCCTAAGTGCACCTTCTTGGGATCGGTTCCTGACATCCTGATGGTAGGTTTTCTGGTGGAACCATCATCGGGGGTTGTTGCATGGCCTGCACTATTTTGGTGAGGCTCTAAACCCACTGCATCAGTAGGTTAAACTACTTCAGATCTACCATGGCTGTCGGTGGAGGAGGTTGAAGTGCCGATGATGGAGCAGGAATGGATGGATCTGGCTTAGATCTGATGGTAGAAGCGGTAGATCTTCGGATAGTCGCCTTCTTTGAAGGCATTTCTTAGGATTAAGGGAGAGAATGGAGATGAACATTGAAGAAGAAGATCCACAGGATCGACTGAATAGTTCTTTAAGAAGAAGGCTTTACAAATTATCCTTCCTCTAGCACCAATCTTATTGGTGTAGAATCTGGTTGATGCTGGATCGAGCTGAAGTTGAGAAGGAAGAGGTCACCACCAATGATCTACAAAATAAAGTTTCATCTAGAGTCAGCGATGGTAGCTCCAGCAGGATCCTCCGATGATCAAGTTAGCTCTTCTGGCCAATAAAATGGAGTGCTCAGGAAAGAATTCAGCAGAGTTTTAGGAAAGAGAAGAGAGCTTAGAGAAAATGTATTTGGAGGGTCCCTTTAGTTGATGGAGCCTATAATAAGCTTGAAAGTGACAGCCATAACTATTGGGTAGTGGGCAGCTCGAGGCCATATGAAGTTTGTTATGGAGAGTAGTGTCCGTTGTCGTGACATACCCATTCATTGGGATTTAATAGTCGAAGTTCGGAGGAAGCAGGCATTGGTTGGTGAAAAGCTTTGACATATATCAATTTCAGAGGAGTTCAGACTTCTCTAAGTTGTTTATAAGTGAGTTGATTCATAACATGTAGAGAGCTGTAGATTAAAAGGGGTTTGACTGAAAGAAATCACCCAGAGGGAATACGATTAGAGGGGATCATCCAGGAGGAATGCTAGTTGAAATATGGAAGTAATCCATTAGAGAAATCTGGATGGAGTTTGATTGATGGAGAAGTCCAAAAGGTGTCCAACATATGGAGAAGTTTGGCTGAAGGAGAAGTTCGGTAGGAGTTCTGTTGAAGAAGAAGTCCAAGAAAAGTTCGACTGATGGAGAAATTCAGCTGTAAGAGAAGTCCAAGAGGAGTTCGACTGATGGAGAAGTTTGGAAGGAGTCCGACTGATGGAGAAGCTTGACTGAAAGAGAAGTTCGAAAGGAGTTCGACTGATGGAGAAGCCCGACTACAGCAGAAGTCCGGGAGGAGTTCGACTGATGGAGAAGTTTGGAAGGAGTTCAACCGACGGAGAAGTGGCCATTGAAGCTCTTCTGTGACTATAAATTATACTTGGCTGAGTATTAGATCGAACTTCAATGGGAGCGGGGTTTACCCCCAATAGTAATAATTAGTCTTATGTACCTGATTTCATGTTGATTTGAAATTTTTCAAGCATTTTAATCGATAAGTGATTAATGGTCTAAAATTTTTTTGAAATACTAAGGACTAAATTATTAAAAAAATATAATAAATGGTCAAATCTAGAATAAAATAATTTTTTGAGTAATTCTAAAACCTTCTCACAGTCTATATTCAATAAAAAATCTACTTTGTATGGGTATGAATAGAAAATATGATAAAAAATAATTTTTTTTTGAAAGAAAAAAGAAAAAAAATAAAAAGTAAGTTCTAAACATTGATCTTCCATCAAGTAATCGGATCCTGTTGCCTAAGTAAGCAATGTTATTCGCATCAAAAAGTGGACAATATGAAGAAACTTGTTATATAGTTTGTTTTATCCTGTAGTCTATTTGATTCGAGTTAGTAAGTTCGAGGGGTGTTTGATACCTAATGTTCTAAAGCCAACTAATTTGGGAGTCATTGGTCCAAAGCTCACTACAAGGATAAGATAAAAATCTTAAGAGGTTAAAACATTACACTGGTTGTAAAAAAAAAAATCTAGTCCATATTAAAGATAGAGAATTTAAAGAATAAAAATGAAGAATTAGTCAAAGAAAAGCTCTAAAATTTTATGTTCTTCACTTAGTCACTATTTGGGATAGAATTAATAATTTAATGTCATCTTGCTTAGATCTCTAATCAGGTATCAACTGACTTTAGGATGACCTGAAGAAATTTTTACATCTTATCGAGTCCATACATAATTTTTTTTTACTTGAAGATAAATAAAACTCAAGTTGGGGCATATGATAACTATCATAAATTTATAAATTAAAAGCATTAAATCATATATTAATTAATATTTATTTAAAAATTAATATTTTTATTGATGTTTTGTAGGAAAAATCATCATCAATATGAAGAGCTCAATTTATGGGTTCCAATGAATCAAATTTGACTCAAATCGAAGTTAAAATGGTGAAGAAACAAAGGCTGAAAGTTTAAATGAAAGAAAATAAATAAAAAAAGAAGAAACCAGTTTGGATCAAACTGGCCTAGAAGAATCGGTTGGTTTAGTCAGCCTGATCAACCATAGCCCATGCTAGCGCCTGGCTGCAAAAGCCAGCCCAGCTCGCTAGTCGGCCTGGACCAGTGCAAGCCCAGTTCACCCACGGCCCACTCCCCTTCAGCCATGAAGTCACCATGATGTCAAAAACTACATGGTCCATGGAGGACTACAACAGTAATCAGTTCATGATGGACCCTTAATGGGTCCATCACCACAAAACACGGTGCATGGGTCATTTTCATTATTTTACCTGACACGGCGTGTGCTGATTCATTGGAGTCTACGACACTTTCGGTCTAAGCGGTCCACTAGCATAGTGAAGGCATGATCAGATGGTTAATATCAAGGCTAGTTGAAATCCAATGGTGGGAGGTGATTCCTATTTTGATTTAGACTACTTCAGCCTCCTAAGTGAAGGAGAAATTCTGATTTTCCGGATCAGGTTTGTTCAAATCTGATTAGATCAAGAGGCATATTTCAAAAATCTCCTCTTAGATCCAAATCAGTTCTAACATTTTTCAGATATGATTTTATGATATGATAAATAAAAAAATTAAATTAAATTAAATCTAAATTAGTTTTACCTTGATATGGATAATTTGATTACCCAATGATGATCTTGCTGATTGCCTAAGGTTCTGGATCTTGCCATGCAAGCGCCTGGCCTCTACCGGTATCCACTCAGGCTAGATCTGGAGATCTTCTTCTTCTTTATCACGTCTCTAAAAAATTAGATCTAGATCTGATTTGGAGGATCTTCGAAACTCCTTTCGAAGATCAACAGTCACCTCTGCAGCGGTGCTGCCTTCTTCCTTTCTCGTCAGCCTTTTCTTGCCTGAATCGCACTAATCTAAAGGCCTAACTTCCATGGATGTGGAGAAGAGAGAGAGGATCAGAAAGGTGGCATGGAGGAGGGAGAGGGGTAGCCTTGGGGTGTGGCTAAGAAAAGTTCTGTTAAAGTTGGGTGCAGATAGGTCTTTATATAGATCCTGCTGCGCCATGCAGTGCCACATCACCCCAGCCAATCACATTGCTTCGTTCAATCAGATCTAAATCTGATTGGTAGGATGACATCATCTGATCAATCAGATGAGAGACCCATAGATTCATCCTAAGGTGGCGCCTAAGACTGGTCAAAGTCTATAGGTGAGGGTCACCTAGTTTGAATCCAAGAAGCAACCTGGAGTCCCATCCATATGGGACTCCAGGCATCCCTATCCATAGGCGCACGCCATCCTAGGTGTGCGTCCCCTCCTTTCTAATTTTTTGGGAGGGGATAAGCCTCTATCTGTTCTCTAATAAGTGCATGACACATGGGCAGATGTCGAAGGATCAAAGGTCAACGTTTGGCCAAAGTCAAAGGACAAGAATTAGCAGGTGACGAAAAATGGTAGGTGTTGCCTTAAATTTATCTCATAAATTAAGATAATCCTTTTCTGATCTAGACAAGCTCCAGTCAGACCAGGTAAAGGTACCTGAGTAAGCATAAACATATTTGGCTCAGTTGAGATAACTTATAATGATAAGAAAAAAGAGAATGTTAGATCAATCGTGTGCTAACATGATTTTCTTGAATCTAATTGAATCTAATTCAAATCAATTGAATTGGATTAGTTCAATTGATGATATCCAGATCCAAACTCTTATTTGTGTGATCCAGTTAGGTTCAGTTATGTATGGTAATGGGATTGTCGTGATCTCCATCATCAACACCATCGAAACTTCTTTCAATGGATCAGAACTCTTCTGATTCAGACAACTAGAATGATCGATCATCTAAATCATTCTAATTGCTTCCAAAATCCACCAGTGACACCTAGTAGTATATGGTGGCAACCCATCAAAATTGAAAATGAACCTCTCGATTCAGCTACTTGTGTGATTAAGTTCTTCTATCTTGTGCCCCGATCAGATTAGGGTTAAGGTGAACTCGTCAAATCCTAATTTCTATCATATGATTTAATCATTCGATTCAAGTCCGATGTGAAAACCTTAATAGAAACTCTTTCTATTATTTCACTCTCTGCCATGGCCATGGGCTTACGGACTTGATTCTCATGATCATCATAGGGCTGCTCCTCATCCACCGAGGTTGATAGATTCCATCTTGGTGCAATCCAATTCCTACACGGAACATGCTATAGCCAACAGACACCTCAGGGTTCCAAATGGCTAGGAGATTGAGTCATAGTGTAGTCAAACTATAACACCCTCAAGGTGAACTGTCGATGCACCTCAGGTCAAAAAACTAGACACACCACTGCAGCTTCGAGTTAGTCATCGATGATAAGGTAGACTTTCTTATGACTACTCGAGGTGGTCACGCTCAGTGCCCTCGTTCTCTAACGAGTACCTATACTCTCGCTTCGATGTCTCTACATGGTAAACTCAAGACTTATCTACTATAATGAAGTGATTGTACACTAACCTTCCAAATCAATCACCATCCTCATGATGATCCTATGGTCAGGAGCATTTTATGAGTTAATAATAAAAATTCTTGTCTTAAATTTTTAACTCTTTAAAATAAGAATTATTATTACCATTAAGTCAAGGGATGTATCACAGACACTAAATACACATATGTGATAGAAAATAACCTATTTTATTATTTATAGTCAAATTTATAATTTTGTCCCTAGAAGTGTATTACAAGTGTTAGCCAATTCTGGCTTCTAGGGCACACATATCTAACAAACTCCCATTTGACCTAAAGCCGATTCGCTACAAATCTAAGTCCCATCTTCTCAAGATGGGATTCGATCTTCTGCTGGCCTAATGGCTTTATAAGCGGATCTGCTGCATTGTCTGCAGAGTCGACTCTCTTGACCTCGACGTAATCCTTCTCGAGGTAATCGTGGATGAGGTGGTATCACTGCTCGATGTGCTTGAATTTCTGGTGAGACCTCGACTCCTTAGCAAGGGCTATGGCGCCATTGTTGTCGTAGTACAGAGGAATGGCATTTGATGGCATTACTCCGATCTTCATGGAAAACTTCTTATACCAGAATGCCTCCTTCGTAGCTTCTGATGTAGCGATATATTCTGCCTCCATGATGGAATCTGCTATCACTGTCTGCTTGGAATTTTTTCAACTGACAGCTCCACCATTGCACAAAAATAGACTCTCAGATGTCGACTTTCGATCATCTACATTGGATATAAAATTCGAGTCTGTATACCCCTAGACTTGGAGTTCTCCATTACCAAAGATTAGTAACATATCCTTAGTTCTTCTTAAGTACTTAAGGATACATTTCACAGAAATCCAGTGTTCTTCACTTGGATTCGACTGATATCTGCTTGGGATACTCACAGCATGAGCTATATCAGGTCGTGTACATAACATGGCATACATGAGGCTCCCTATTGCTGAAGCATAAGGGATCTTGCTCGTGCATTCTATTTCCTTAGGTGTGCTAGGGCACATCTTCTTGGAAAGATGAATGCCATGTCTAAAGGGCACCAAATCCCTTTTAGAGTTTTTAATGCTAAACCTTTTTAGCACTTCCTCTATGTACATGTTTTGTGAAAGTCCCAGCATCCTATTCGATCTATCTCTATAAACCTTAATTCCCAGAATAAAGGACATTTCTCCTAGATCTTTCATGGAGAATTCTTTAGATAACCATATTTTAACTATGGTTAACATGAGAATATCATTCCCAATAAGGAGGATGTTATCCATGTATAATACGAGGAAGACAACAGTGCTCCCACTGACCTTTTTGAAGACACATGACTCCTCATTTTTGATGAAACCAAATATTTTGATCACATCATTAAAATGAGTATTCCAACTCTGAGATGCTTGCTTAAGTCCATATATGGATCTTTGTAGCTTGCAAACCTTATGATCATCATCACTAGATGTGAAACCTAGCGGCTGTTCCATATAGATATCTTTCTCAAGATATCCATTTAAGAATGCCGTTTTTACGTCCATTTGCTATATTTCATAATCAAAATAGGCTACAACAGCAAGCAATGTGCGGATGGATTTTAGCATAGCTATTGGTGAAAAGGTATCCTGATAGTCAATGCCTTTGCATTGACTATAACCTTTTGCCACTAATCTAGCCTTGAATGCCTCCACATTTTCATCTACACCAATCTTTCTCTTGTAGGTCCATTTACACCCAATAGATACTATACCTTTTGGTGGATCTACCAAGGTCCAGACTTGGTTTGAGTGCATTGAGTCAATTTCTGACTTCATTGCCTCTAACTATTTTTCGAAGTTGATATCTAATATTGCCTCATTATAGGTTTTGGGATCATCACCATGAACCCCATTACCTACGAGGAACATTTTCTCTTCATCCTTTGAAACAATACCTAAGTACCTCTTAGGAGGATGGAAAACTCTTTCTGATCTATGAGGTGGAGGAGGTAGTGACTGGATTGGCTTAAGCTGATTTGGTTCCATTTGGTCCTTAGCTCGTTGCTCTTGTGAGACTTTCTCATCGAGCTTGATTTGCTTTCCAATGTCGCTATCTTGAATAAACTGTTTTTCAAGAAAGATGACATGTCGACTCACAATCACATTGTGATCTTCTGGAATGTAGAAATAATATCCTAGTGACTCTTTAGGATATCCTATAAATCGAGCTCTAAAGGACCTAAAGTCTAACTTATCCGCTTGTTGTCTTTTGACATGAGCCGGACCGCCACAAATTCTAAGATGACTCAGACTTGGTTTCTTACCATGCCATATCTCATACGGTGTGGTAGGAATGGTTTTAGAAGAAACCCTATTCAGTAAGTATATTGTAGTTAACAAACAGTATCCCCAAAGAAAATCAGGGAGGTCTGTGAAGCTCATCATGGATCGGACCATATCTAATAGGGTCCGATTCCTCCATTCTGAGACTCTATTGAGTTGAGGTGTTCCTGATGGAGTCCATTGAGAGACTATGCCAGTTTCCTTGAGATAGTTTAGAAATTGCCGATAAAGGTATTCAGCTCGATCTGATCGAAGAACGTTAATGGGTTTTCCAATTTGCTTTTCTACTTCATGTCTGAATTCTTTGAACTTTTCAAACGCTTCAGACTTGTGTCCCATAAGATACACATACCCATACCTAGATAAATCATCGATAAAGGTTATGAAGTAGACTAAGTTGCCTCTAGCCGGTACATCAAATGGGCCACACACATCAGTATATACTAGGGCAAGAAGATTCATGGCCCTTTCCCCATGTCCTACGAAAGGAAGTTTAGTCATTTTGCTATGAAGACAAGATTTACAAATTGGATATATCTCGAAAGTCAACAAACTCAATAGCCCGATTTCTTCAATTTGTTAACCCTATCTTCTGCTATATGACCTAATCTTAGGTGCCATAGATACCTATCATTAGGACTATCCCTAGGATATTTTGATTTTATGGCATTCACATTTTGCTCGAAATTAAAAATAGATGCATCAACATGTAACTGATAAAGATTGTTAATAAGGAAACCACTTGCAATTTTATTTCTTTCATAAAGAATGTTACAATGGTCCTTAAGAAAACTAATTACATAGCCTTCTAATGCAAGGCAAGAAACAAAAATCAAATTTCTGCTTGCTGCAGGCACATAACAACAGTCTTTTAATACCAAGTCTAAATCAGATGGTAGTTGAAGAGGATATATTTCCACAACTATGGCAGCAACTCTTGCTCCATTTTCGATGTGCAGGATCATCTCACCATCCCTCAGCCTCCTGCTATTTTCAAGACCCTGTATAGAAGTGCACAAGTGAGCACTAGAATCAGAGTCAAGCACCCAACTGGATGCAGAAGAAATTATAAGATTAGACTCAATAACGAGCATACCTCCAGAAGGACCTGCCTCCTTTAGGATGGCCAGGTAAGTAGGGTAGTTTCGCTTTCAGTGGCCATCATTGTTGCAATGAAAATACTTTCTTTTGTCAGCGGCCTTCTTCTTCAGCTCTGCCTTTTTCTTCTTTCCTCCTTTCACCTTCTGCTTTTTCACAGACTTCTTCTTTCCAAAAGACTTTCTCTTGGAAGAAGTCCATTCCATAGCAAGTACTGAGCCTTTAAAACCTTTCATGGAAAGCTCAGTGGTAACCAGCATATTCATAAGTTCGGCCAAGAAGTTTTGAAGTTTATGCATATGGTAGTTCATGATGAACTGTCCGTATGCATCAGTCAAGGATTACAGAATTATATCATTCTGTAGATCCAAGTCCAACCCCACTTTGAGCTTCTCAAGCTCTTTCATGTCCTTGATCATTATTAGATAATGATCTTGGACTGACTGCCCATCATGCATCTTAGCCTTGAACAGTCGTTTAGTGACTTAATACTTAGCTGCGCGACTCTGTTCACCAAATATCTCTTGTAGGTGAGCCAACATTTAGCGAGCAGTCCTGATATCTTCATGTTGGCGCTGAAGTTTATTAGACATCGAGCTTAACATGTAGTATCTAGCCTTATTATCTTCATTTGTCCACTTATCCAGAGATGCTCTTTGCTCAGTGGACGGACGAGCTGGTAAGGTGGGAGGGTCCTAGTCCAATACATGAGTTAGCTTCTTAAAATCCAAAATGATTTTAAAGTTCCAAAGCCAATCCTTGTAATTTGATTCGATCAGTCTATGGGTGTCTAGGATTCGTGCTAGTGAGTTGGATGCAGACATTATCCTATAGAGAGTCAAAGTTTCTAGTTAGATATTGTAATTAAGACTTAACCAATTTATTTAAGAATTTTATTTTTAAATAAATTAGCTTCCACTATTTCTCGAATCCCTACACTCCCTCTGTAGGGATACAAAAATCTCCATAATTACAAATTTCTAGTGGATGGTGCAGTCCCACTGACTTACTCATCACCTCACCTAATAGTTATTGATGATGGGTTAGCCAATGAGTGAACAACTCTTGTTCAATAATTCTCTAATTATGATGCACCCAATCTTGGTCTCTAATTCATGAATCTCACCATGTTTGGAATATTGATCCACTCCTTAGTTATGTCAGACCCACCATTTTTACAGATTGGATTTCTAATTGAGTCTCTCACTGTATCCAGAATATTGAGCCCAATCTATCCTCCAGCCTGTAGCATCCAATGCCTAATAGACATGGTTGCATCTTTTCGGTGCAACTGAGCCACTGTAACCAACCGAGAACAACCAATCTCGGGAAGGGCCCGCACATCTACAATGGTGGAAAATCTTAGACTTAATCTTTTTTTAGGAAGATTTGATTTAGGTCTCATTAAACCAGACTTGACACAGTCATAACCATTATGGCTAACCTAGTGGCGTGGGTTAGCTCAGATTATTAAGCACCTCAGATCAAAACTGAGTCAACAAACATGGTCAGATAAGTGAGATCGATGGAAGGGATATGCCATTAACTTGATAAGAATGCATTCGAGTCGAGTAGCTCCTAATTAAAAATCAGTCGGTCGTATCTACCAAACTTATCTTAGACACCAAATTATTGAGCCAGAACCAATCGGATTGGCCTACAATCCAGACTCTAACCACTGAGCCTAATTAGGTCCTAGCTTGATCGATTACTCACGTGACTCGATCTTGACCCAGACTTAATTTCTATTAGGCAGGTTAATTTAAGCATTGTTGATCCCATCTAACCAACTCTTGATTCGGTTTGATCAACCGCTTAGACCTAATTGAGCTACCCAAGCTCGAATCCAATTTTATGGACATGTCTTAGATCTAAAAATTCTCAATTTTAGACCTAATATATTTCATAATCTAAATTTTTTAATTATGTTTAGGATTCATCAACAAAACATGCAAATAAGATCCTGGGATTTCAGGATCTAGGGTTTTGCAGAAAGTAAGTTTTTAATTTCTGATTAAGGACGAACACACAGCACCCCTACACATCATAAGAACACCCCATCGAATGGAAGGAGAGGGTCTTTAAATCCTACTTTATTCTTATGACCGAACGGCCAAGGGGAACTTCTTAATCAGAAATACAACTAATCTACAAAAACTAATTAGATTTAAGCATATATCTTATATAAAAAATTGATCTAATTAAAGCATGTTTTGTATACATTATATTATGCATATTTTTTAGATCTAAATTATCTCATAATCATTTAAAAAATTAAATTTAAATTTGATCATATCAAATAAAATTTAATCTAGACTCTATTGTAGAACTATTTTACAACTAGTCTAAACGTGCAACTATCATATCTCATATGAACAAATTAAATTTAATTTATTTTTTATTTTTAGATCTAATTATAACATTTATAAGATCAAAAAGTAGTAAATAAATAGATCTAAAAATTATATTTAATCAAATAAAAATTATGATTATACTAGACTACACATAGAATAATTCTATTCCTAGTCTAGTCATGTATCTCATACACTTTAGATCTAGATTAATTAATTTTAATTTTCTAATTTTTTAATTTTATATCTAATTATATCTCATGTGATATCTAAAATTACTAATTTATTAGACTAAATTAGATGTAAATAAATTTTATAAGAACCTGGCTTTGATACTAGATGAAGAGGAAATTCTGATTTTTTGGATCAGGTTCGTTCAAATCTAATTGGATCAAGAGTCATATTTCAAAAATCTTCTCTTAGATCCAAATTAGATCTGACATTTTTCAAATCTAATTTTATGATCTAATGAATAAAAAAATTAAATTAAATTAAATCTAAATTAGTTTTACCTTGATATGGGTAATCCGATTATTCGTTGATGATCTTGCTGATTGCCTGAGGTTCTAGATCTAGCCACGCAAGCGCCTGGCCTCTATCAGTATCCACTCAGGCTGGATCTAGAGATCTTCTTCTTCTTTATCACATCTCTAAAAAATCAGATCTGAATCTAATTTGGAGGATCTTCGAAACTCCTTTCGAAGATCAGCAGTCATCTCTATAGCGGTGCTGCCTTCTTGCTTTCTTGTTAGCCTTTTCTTGCCTGAATCGCACTAATCTGAAGGCCCAACTTTCTTAGGCATGGAGAGAAGAGAGAGAATTAGAAAGGTAGCATAGAGGAGGGAGAGGGGTAGTCTTAGGGCATGGCTAAGAAAGGTTTTGTTAAAGTTAGACGCAGATAGGTCTTTATATAGACCCTACAGCACCATGCAGTGCCACATCACCCCGACCAATCACGTTGCTTCATTCAATTAGATCTAAATCTGATTGGTGGGATGACATCACCTGATCCAATTAGATGAGAGAGCCACAGATTCATCCTAAGGTGGTGCCTAAGGCTGGTCAAAGTCTATAGGTGATGGTCACCTAGTTTGAATCCAAGAAGCAACCTGGAGTCCCATCCGTATGGGACTCCAGGCATCCCTATCCATGGGTGCACACCATCCTAGGCATGTGCCCCCTCCTTTTCAATTTCTAGGGAGGGGACAAGCCTCTATCTGCTCTCCAATAAATGCATGACATATGGGCAGATGTCCAAGGGTCAAAGGTCAACATTTGACCAAAGTCAAAGAATAAGAATTAGTAGGTGACGAAAAATGGCAGGTGTTATCTTAAATTTATCTCATAAATTAAGACAACCCTTTTCTAACCTGGACAAGCTCCAGTCAGACTAGGTAAAGGTACCTAAGTTAGCATAAACATATTTGGCTCAATCGAGACAACTTATAATGATAAAAAAAAGGAGAATGTTAGGTTCAATCGTGTGCTAGCACGATTTTCTTGAATCTAATTGAATCTAATTCAAATCAATTAAACTGGGTTAGTCCAATTGATGATATCCTGATCCAAATCTTTGTTTGTGTGACTTAGTTAGGTTCAGTTTTGTATGGTAATGTGATATGTAGCGATCTCCATCATCAACATTATCGAAACTTCTTTCGATGGATCAGAACTCTTCTGATTCAGAAAACTAGAATGATCGATCATCTAAATCATTCTAATTGCTCCCTAAATCTACCAGTGACACCTAACAGTATATGGTGGCAACCTATCAAAATTAAAAATGAACCTTTCAGTGCAGCTACTTGTGTGATTAAGTTCTTCTATCTTGAGCTCTGATCAGATTAGGGTTAAGGTGAACTCGTCAAACCCTAATTTCTATCATATGATTTAATCATTCGATTCAAGTCCAATGTGAAAACCTTAATAGAAACTATTTCTATTATTTCACTCTCTACCATGGCCATGGGCTTATGGACTTGATTCTCATGATCATCATAGGGCTGCTCCTCATCCATCGAGGTAGATAGATTCCATCTTGGTGCAATCCAATTTCTACAATGAACATGCTATAGCCAACATACACCTCAGAATTTCGATTGGCTAGGAGACTGAGTCATGGTGTAGTCAAACTATAATACCCTCAAGGTAAACTACCGATGCACCTCAGGTCAAAGAACCAGACACACCACTGCAGCTTCGAGTCAGTCATCGATGAGAAGGTAGACTTTCTTATGACTACTCGAGGTGGTCATGCTCAGTGCCCTCATTCTCTAACGAGTACCTGTACTCTCGCTCCGGTGTCTCTACACCGTAGACTCAAGACTCATCTATTATAAAGAAGTGATTGTACACTAATCTTCCAGATCAATCACCATCCTCATGATGATCCTACGATCAGGTACATTTTATGAGTTAATAATGAAAATTCTTATCTTAAATTTTCAACTCTTGAAAATAAGAATTATTATTACCATTAACTCAAGGCTTCCACATGCAATCCAAATTCCATTAACCCCTGATGAAGTTGATCCGACGGCCCTTACTTAATCTTGGCATTAATTTGAAGCACCAGCTGTAGATTTCAGCAATTTTTTGATCTATTTGATCGCAGATCAATGGCCAGGAAGCATCAAGTTCATTGAATTCGATCCAAACTCAAATTTGACATCATGAAGGACTCAAAAATCCTTGTTTCTTCCTTTAATTAAGCCTCCTTCATGCCAGAAGCTTGGAACCTGAATGGAGAACCCTCCAAGGGGGGATTTGTTGGGAAATGTGTCCTAAAGCTAATTTTCTAAGTGGTAGAATATAGGAATTAGTATATGAATTATCTAATAATAGTTATTTGGCTGGTTCATCATGAAAGTTCTATCTTCCTTAAATGAACTTCTAAGAACCATAATCAATCGATAAAGGAGGATTTATCAGATGGTTCTTAAATTATTCATGATCAAATGATAAGTTATTAATAAGGACAATAACTTATCGAGTGTAGGTTGCTGTATGCCATATGTGTTGGTTGTCCTCATAATCAAGTGGTGTGGAGACACTGGTATGGTATCCAGGTGAGATGTAGGAGTACATCTACACTAAACATGACCAATGTAGCACTCTACTATCAAGAATAGCTAGCTAAGGCCAATGGGTATAAGTGTCCCTTTGACCTGAGATTACCATGGTGACTTGCAAGCAACTCACTATACTTTGGTGTTGGACCGCCTGCATTTCTAATATAGGTTCGAAATATTTTTGGATACAGTCAAGAACTTATGAAATTGGTCTCCTGATTAACTTCAGAAATAGAATGACTATCTGTATTTCAATTTAGCAAAACCTAGGCATGGGTAATCCTCGTGAGGTGTCACGGGATTTATAAAATTTTGAGACACCATAGACATGACTTGTATGAGTGTTTGATAGCATACTCAAAGTTATCTTGAGCATTATTGGTCATAGGGATGAATTATATGGTAACCATGAGCCAAGGTTCTAAGAATGTTGCTTTGCATACATTCGACCTATCCAGACATCGGGAATAATTGCTAGATGGTAACTTCGATTGGTATAGAAATTGGTTTCTATGTTACTGACTTAGGTTCGAACCTATGGGGTCACACACATTAGAGCTTGTAATCTGATTAGATGGTTAATCAATGATTGAGAATCATTTCGAGGTCAAACATTCAATGTAATTGATGTTTGCTTAATGCAAGTGTTCTAGGAGGATTGATTTACAATTGAATTGCTAATTGGCTCAATTTGATTGAAAAATTAAGCTGAGATCAAGTTTAATTAAATTAAATTTAATTAAAATTAGTTTAAATTTAATTAGATTAAGTCTAATTGGTTTATTGGATAAGTCAATTACAAGGGAAGAACAATTCCTTGTTTGACTAGGACTTGGGTGCACTTGATTGACTTAAGATTTAAATCAGATTTAAATCTTAATTTAATCTAATTTAATTGGCCTCCTAGTTGAACTAGGATTATTCTTAATTGGATTTTATTTAATCTAATTTAAATAAGATTTAAATTAGGTTTAAAATAATTTTGACCTAATCAAATAAGAGGAGTCCCAGTTGGATTGGGACTCCCTCTCTTTCACTTGTGCCTAAGAAAGCCCATGCCATATTTTAATTCTAGATTTTTTCTATATTTTCTGCCTAATAAATGGTTTCTGATGCTCCATATCAGATTATTTAGAATAAATTTTGACTTGGTCAAAAGTAGGAAGTTGTCAGGATTAGTTTCCTTCTTGGAAGAGCCCTCTTTGACCTAAACTCTTCCCTCCTCTTATGCGCCCACTTTTCCCACCCCAATTCTTTTGTGCCACCATTTCTCCCCTGGATTTTGTGCATCAGATTCAGAGGATGCACGAAAATAATTATGGGAGGGGCGTCCAAGAGTTGGATGCCCCTTAGGAATACAAAAAAGACTAGGTTTGACCAAGTCATCCATATATATTTTGGGTGCCTTCTTTTAGATGGTTTGAGGATGTGAAAAATCCTAGAAAAATTATAAAAAATTAGAAAAAAAGAAGAAGAAGGCATGGAAGATTTGTGATGCCAAGATTCATGGAGAAGAGCCTTCAATTAAGACATCAAAGGTTGATGTCTTGAAGAGACAAGGTAAGAGAGAAGATTGTCTTCTCTTGTGATTTTGTTTAAAGTCTTTATCCTTTATTTTTCTTTATAATTTTTATGTGATAAAAATCTGAGAGAGAGAGGATTAGAGCATGGGATATGTGCTCCAAGGTGTTGGACCATAGAGATTCTTTTTGGACATGATCTGATCATATCCTAATACGAGAAGAAGAGAAGGTCTTCTCTTAGGGTTTCCTTTAGAGCCCTTCTTCTCCATTTTATTTATGAGATTTTTATGAGAAAAATCTGAGGCTGTAAGATCTAAAAAAGTAGAAAAATATCTAGAGGAGAAGATCTCCTCTGAACCTAGCATAAGAGATGTTTTTAGGACATTAACCATTGATGTCCTGAAGAAGAAGATTTATCTTCTCCTAGGATTTTTTCATATGTATTTATTTCTGATTTATGGGAGATCCAAGAGTTGGATTCCTTCCTTATTCCTTCTCATATTCTTCATCTCTTGGAGTATCCAAGAGATTCAAAGAACATGTATTTAATTAACCATCAGGTTGGATTCGCGAGAAGCTAGCACTTCGAGCAGATCTTTGTTCAACGAACCTCCGATCTATGTTGCAGGTTCGTGTGGATCACCTATAGAGGCCTGATGCTTGTGCAGCTCCAAAGGCAACAAAAAATTCAATCACAAAATTTTTGACCTGTGCAAAGGTAAGAGATCTGATCTCTTGGTGACTTAGATGTGATCTAGGGTTAGATCTAGATTTATTCTAGATCTAGGTATTGATATGATCAATACCATTTATGATTAATTTAATTTTAGATTTATATTTACATCATAACATATTATAGATCTTTGATATAGAATTTTATAATTTGATTACATGCATGTTGTAGATTAAATAGTTTAATCTATATCTTTTGCTGCTCTATATTTTGAAAAAACTTCAAAATCTATGCATGAAATCCTGTATGTTTCTCAATAGTGGTATCAGAGCATCTAGATTATTTTATAATATATTCATGTATGCTTAAGAATAAATCTAAAAATTAAAATTAATTAAAGATCACATATACTGTCATAAGGTTGTCCTGTTGTAAGATTAACCCATTACAATGAAAAGATTGTTCTAGTATGTGCTGATCTGAATCTGAATCATAAATAATTTAGATTAGATCTAAAAAAAAATTATAATTTAAATTTTTAATTTAAATCTAAAATTAAATAAATATTTAATCTATTTTAGATTATTTAGATTAGATCTAAATAATATCAGGATTGCACATACTGCCATAAGGTTATCCTGCTATAAGGTTTACCCCTTACAGTAAAAAATTATCCTAGTATGTGCTGGTCCGAGAAACCTAAATCATAAATATGTTAGATGAGATCTAAAATAATTTATAATTTATTTTTATATTTTAAATCTAATTTTAAATGATTTATGATCTGATCCATATGATGTGTTTTATGTTTAGATCTTGATTCTCGTTTTGCATATATTGATATATAATTTTTATTTTGAATCTAGAATATATATATGTATGATATATTTATTTTGTAGAATTTAAATCAAGAACTTACTTTCTGCAAAATCCTAGATTCAAAATCCTAGGACATGATCGAAACATTAAAATAAATCAAATCTAAAACCATCATTTGAATTTGATTCAATGTAAACTATTTATAATTTAAAAATATTTTAAATAATAAAATTAGAAACTACTTCTGAGGTTCTATAAATCTAAATTTCAAACTTAATTGAGAATTAAGTGATTATTTAGGATCTAGATTTATGATTTGAAGATCCTAAGATAATTTCATAAAATTGGGTTAAAAGTTAAATGGGTTAGTTTTGATTAGGTCATTAACTGGGTTAGACTTAGGATTAGATTAAATATGAACTTAGTTAAGAAATTGATCAAACCTAATTAATAGTTAATTAGGATTAGATCATTTCTTTTCTATAAATCAATTCAATAGTTGTAGTTGATCAAAGTCCATATATCTAACAAATGGACCTGATCGTGGCTCAGTGGTCGAGCCTGAGTCTTTAAGCAGATCAAATTAAAATTGATAAATCAATTGATGTCTAAGGTAAGTCTGGCATTCTAGACTGATGGTTTTTAATTGGCAGCCCATTTACCCAACCATTTCTGATGGTGTATAAGGCAAGCCTTGGCAGATCCTCCCATCAATCTCACTTATCTGATCAATATGGTTAATCAGATCTTGATTAGGTTGCTCATTGATTCGTGCTAACCCATGTCACATAGAAAATCAGTGAGACTGATTTAGATGCCCATGGACCAAAATTGATCATAATCCTTATTAGTGACTTGTGAAGTCAGTGGGAGGACTTGACTTGGTGAAGTCAGTGGGAGTAAATTGGTTCATGTTCTTTCTATCCTTAAGTCACTAATAATTTAAATCCTCTAAAATTATTAGATCCTTAAAATGATGAAGTTATGGAGATAATCGAGTCATAGCCTTCCATTAAGGTGTTTGATAATGAGTCCATTAACTCAATAATCATTGGAGGCCCATAGGCCTGGTGCTTGTTGACTAATGAAATTATCATTCATCATATGATGATTTAGATGTATCTCTCTAATGGTGGTTAGGTTGACCAACCATAGTTGGGCTTAATTATTCATTAGTTAGATGTACCAAGTATGCTCATGTTAATGGTTGGATCTAATCAGATCCTTACATTAGAGGCCCTAGCCTACTGATTAGGTTTCTGGGGCAAAATTAAATTACTAAAAGTTGTTTAGAGAAATAATTGATTATGAACTTATCCTTAGATGTACATGGATTGACTAACCATAGTTGGACTTATGTGCAATCTATGTGGATTCTAGTACCTACTAAAAAATTAAAATAATTTTTTGAATTGGAGGTAGAGGCTATCAATTCGAATAAAATAGTGGAAGAACCTTTAGACTAAAGTCTAAGTCTTTAGGCTTAAAATAATTCATATACTTAGGTCATTATTCTCTTTTCTCAAATTAAGGCTAAATCCTAATTGCTCCTATCATTGTTAGATAGTGATGACTTATGGGACCCAACTTCAATAATTAGTATCGAGAGTTGAATTTGGTTCAGCAGTATGAATGGGTTCATACTATTGCTTCTAAGCTCAATCAAAATAATTAGTCTAAGATTAACCCAAATCAGACATAGTGCTTCTAATGTTAGAAGTAGGATCATAGGAAGAAGAATTATCTTGCTTCACTTGACCATAATAGGCTGAACAAGAGAAAAGAGCAAAAGTTGCTCATTAAAGATGTTATATGATAACACCTTAAAATTTCTCTGTAAATAATTCTACTACATGGATATTAGATGTCGGAAGTCTTATGAAATTTGTTACAAAGACTACAAGTAAGTAGGATATTTGAAAATTGTGAGAAATATCTGAATGTTGGGGATGGAAGTCTTGTTCCAATCCTAGCTTTAGAAATTATCAAGCTTATTTTCAATAGATGCTATTTTGAGTGATTGTCATTATTGTCCATCATTTATGATAAATGTGATCTCTGATGGCCTTTTGATCAGATATAGTTATCATTTATTAATAAAAAGGATTATTATGATATTATTATGAATAATATTATAGTAATACATGGATAATAAAGAAATAATACTTAATATTTATACAGCCTATTAAGTATAATGTATACACCCAAGTTAGATTATATCATGGATATCTATCTTTGGCATTATAGGCTTAGTCATCTTGACAAGAACAGGATAAATGGGTTAGCTTGAGAGGAAAACCTCAACATCAATAATTATGAATCATTGATAGCCTATGAATCTTGTCTTCTTGAGAAAATGATAAAGTCATTTTTTACTGAAAAAGATGAAGGAGCCGATAAAATTCTAAGTCTCATACATAGTGATATATGTGGACTTATGAACTTAAGTGCCAAAGGAAGATATTAGTATTTCATTACAGAGCACCTATCTGGGCATGGCTATGTCTGGCTTGAATCATTTGAAATGTTCAAACGATTCAATAATGAAAAAAAATAAACCGAAAAGGGCTTTGAAACTCTTCGATTAGATCGAGGAGGTGAATACTTATCTAGTAAGTTTATGACATATCTAGGAGAGAATAGGATTCTCTCTTAGTGGATTTCTTTTTGAAATATAGTGTATCTAAAAGAAGAAAATTGAACTTTGTTAGACATGGTTCAATTCACTATAGGGTTCACTTGTCTGCCTATTTCAGGGTTGTGCTCTTGTGGCTACTAGTTTTACTCTGAAAAAGATTCTGAGTAAATCTGTCACATAGATTCCATATGGGATATGGATCGGGCGTAGACCTAGACTCTCTCACTTTTGGATTTGAAGTTGATCGACCTGTATCATATATTTGCACATAGATAAACTTGGATCCTAGACCAATCAGTATTTAAGGATTATTAATTTACTATGCTAAAGAACATAAGATGTTCATCAGCAGTAGGGCATTCCTTTTGAAATGGAGTTTCTTAGAGAAGGAACTGATGTCTGTCAAGTTAAACTTGAAAAAGTTTGACTGGTAGAAAAGAACCGACGTAATCTAGTAAACCTACAGAACCAGATTTGATCAGATCAAATTTGTAGCCCATTAAAGTGTCACCTTTAAGAAGATCTAGTATAGTACCGCATTAGCTGGATAGATACCTTAGTATCTCGATCCAGGATGGCGTCCTATTGAGCTCGATGAGAACAACAAGGATCTGATCACCTATAGGGATACAATACAGTGATCTAACTCTGAGAAGTGGCTTGGAGCTATATGATCCAAATTGAAGTCCATGGAAATCAATAGTGTATGGACACTAAATGATTCACCTAAAGGGATAAAATCCATTGGATGTGAATGGATTTTCAAAAGAATCATAATGGCGTAGATGAGAAGGTAAAGACCTTAAAGCCTATTTGGCTATTAACTCAAAATTATAACATATGTTTTGAACGTATGCCTTTATTATGAACAAAGACAAATCCTACATTTATAATTGGGCAAAATATTCTATAGTGTTATTCCTTGTATTGTCTGTGGATGAAATTCTCTTAATCGAAAATAACATCGCAGCATTGCAAAGAATAAAGGTTTAGTTATCATTTTATTTCTCCATGTATGTGACCAGATATGGTACACTCACTGGAGGTAGTGAGCAGATACCAATTTGATCTAAGTGAGAGCTATTGGAAGATTGTATAGATAATCCTTAAGTATTTAGAAAATACTAAGATTTAGTGACTCAAATATGGAAGTACTGACTTAAAATATGTGGATGTTTTAATTTCAGTCAGAATAAGATGACAATAAGAGAATATTGGCTCATACCCTAATTGTAGGAGCAATTTGCTGGAAAGGTTCTAAGCAGGATACTTTAGCCTATTTAGTTAGTGATGTAGAGACATTGTGGCATATGATGCTGCCATGTAAGTTGTATAGTTGCTGAGGTTCATTAGTAGGATGGGAGTGACACCCTCCATAGATGGTCTAGTCTATCGTAGCACTGGAGCCATAGCTCAGGCTAAAGAACTGAAGGACCAGCATATTCTGCATCACTATCACCTTAGATATTAGATCTGGGTGATGTCGACTTTTGAAAGATCGATGGAAAAGGAGAACTTGACCAACTCATTTGCTAAGGCCTCAGAACTAAGGAGTTCTATGAACTCAAGTGGAAGATAGGATATTTGATATCGTTCTGATTGGCTTTAGTCCAAGTGGGAGTTGTTGGTAAATGTATCCTAAAGCCAATCTTCGAAGTGGTAGATGATTGGAATTAGTATATGAATTATCTAATAATAATAGTTATTTGGTTGGTTCGTCATAAAAGTTCTATCTTCCTTAAATGAACTACTAAATTATGATGAAGTTCTTAAAACCACAATCAATGGATAAAGAAGAATTTATCGGATGGTTCTTAAATTATTCATGATTAAATGATAAGTTATTAATAAGGATAATAACTTATCGAGTGTAGGTCGCTGTATTCCATATGCATTGATTGTCCTCGTAACCAAGTGGTGTGGAGGCACTGGTATGGCATTCAGGTGAGATGTAGGAGTACATCCATACTGAATATGACCAATGTAGAACTCTACTATCAAGAGTAGCTAGCTAAGGCTAGTGGGTATAAGTGTCCCTCCGACCTAAGATCACCACGGTGATGTGCAAGCAATTCACTATACTTTGGTGCCGGATTGCCTATATTTTTAATATAGGTTCGAAAGGTTTTTGGGTACAGTCAAGTATTTATAAAATCGATGGGTGAGTCAAGATGGGATTGACCACTCTTGATTAATTTCGGAAAGAGAATGACTCGCTGTGTTTCAATTTAGCAAAATCTAGGCTTGGGTAATCCTCGTGAGGTGTCATGGGATTTGTAAAATTTTGAGACATAATAGAGATGACTTATATGAGTATTTGATAGTATACTCGAAGTTGTCTTGAGCATTATTGATTATAGGGATGAATTATACGGTAACCATGGGCTAGGATTCTAAAAATGTTGCTTTATATACATTCAACCCATCCGGACGTCGGGAACCATTGCTAGATGGTAACTTCAATTGGTACAGGAATTGGTTTCTATGCTACTGACATAGGTTCAAACCTATGGGTCATACATATTAAAGCTTGTAACCTGATCAGATGATTAATCAATGATTGAGAATCATTTTAAGATCAAACATTCAATGCGATTGATGTTTGACCTAATGCAAGTGTTGCAGGAGGATTGATTGGCAATTAGATTGCTAATTGGCTCAATTTAATTAAAAAATCAGGCTGAGATCAAATTTAATTAAATTAGATTTAATTATAATTGATTTAGATTTAATTAGATTAAGTCTAATTGATTTATTGGATAAGCTAATTGCAAGGAAAGAATAATTTCTTGTTTGACTAGGACTTGGGTGCACCTGATTGACTTAGGATTTAAATCAGATTTAAATCTTAATTTAATCTAATTTAATTAGGATCCTAGTTGGATTAGGATCATCCTTAATTGAGTTGCATTTAATCTAATTTAAATAGAATTTAAATTAGATTTAAAATAATTTTGACCTAGTCAAACAAGAGGAGTTTCAGTTGGACTGGGACTCTCTCACTTTCACTTGCTTCTAAGAAAGCCCATGCCATATTTTAATTCTAGATTTTTTCTTTTTTATGTTTTCCCATGCTTAATAAAAGGTTTTCCATGCTCCATATCAGATTATTTGGAATAAATTTTGGCTTGGTCAAAAGCAGGAAGTTGTTAGGATTAGTTTCCTTCTTGGAAGAGCTCTCTTTGACCTAAACTCTTCCCTCCTCTTGTGCACCCACTTTTCCCACCCTAATTCTTTTGTGCCACCCTTTCTCCCCTAGTTTTTGTGCATGAGATTTAGAGGATGTACAAAAATAATTATGGGAGGGGCGTCCAAGAGTTAGACGCCCCATAGGAATCCAAAATAGACTAGGTTTGACCTAGTTATCCATATATATTTTGGGTGCCTTTTTTTAGATGGTTTGAGGATGTAAAAAATCATAAAAAAATCATAAAAAATCAGAGAAAAAGAAGAAAAAGGCATGGAGAATTTGTGGTGCCAAGATTCATGGAGAAGAGCCTTCAATTAAGACATCAAAGGTTGATGTCTTGAAGAGACAAGGTAAGAGAGAAGATTGTCTTCTCTTGTGATTTTGTTTAAAAGTCTTTATCCTTTATTTTTCTTTATAATTTTTTTGTGATAAAAATTTGAGAGAGAGAGGATTAGAGCATGGGATATGTGCTCCAAAGTGTTGGAGCATAGAGATTCTTTTTGGACATGATCTGATCATGTCCTGATGCGAGAAGAAGAAGAAAATGTCTTCTCTTAGGGTTTCCTTTAGAGCCATTCTTCTCTATTTTATTTGTGATATTTTTATAAGAAAAATCTAAGGGTGTGAGATATAAAAAAGTAGAAAAAAATCTAGAGGAGAAGGTCTCCTCTGATCCTAACATAAGAGATGTTTTCAAGACATCAATCGTTGATGTCCTGAAGGAGAAGATTTATTTTCTCCTAGGGTTTTTTTAGATGTATTTATTTCTGATTTATGAAAGATTCAAGGGTAGGATTCCTCCCTTATTCCTCCTCATATTCTTCATCTCTTGGAGTATCCAAGAGATCCAAAGAACATGTATTTGATTAACCATCAGAAGGGATTCGCGAGAAGCTAGCACTTCGAGTGGATCTTTGTTCGACGAACCTCCGATCTGTGTTGCAGATTTGTGTGGATCACCTGTAGAGGTCAGATGCTTGTGCAGCTCCAAAGATAATAATGGATTCAACCATGAAGTTTTCGACCTATGCAAAGATAAGAGATCTAATCTCTTGGTGACCTAGATGCGATTTAGGATTAGATCTAGAATTATTCTAGATCTAGATATTGATATGATCAATACCACTTATGATTAATTTAATTTTAGATTTATATTTGCATCATAACATATTATAGATCCTTGATGTAGGGTTTTGTAAGTTGATTACATGCATGTTATAGATTAAATAGTTTAATCTATGTCTTCTACTGTTCTATATTTCGAAAAAGTTTTGAAATCTATGCATGAAATCCTGCATGTTTCTCAATAGGATTAGCCCTCTCTATTCCTTTTTCTTCTCTCCTATCTTCTCTTTTCTTCTTCTTCCTTCTTTTTTTTTTCTTTATTTTGAGAGGTTTGAACATGCCGAGAGCTGGAGAATTTCATACCATACACGTCTAAGGAGCTGAATTCTGAAGAAGTAGATGAAGTCTTCGAGCATGGATTGTATTTTTTTTTTATCCTTTATAATTTTTTTTATGCAATGAATCACTTGTTATCCTATCCAGTCTAAAGTTTTATCCTTCATGCATGAGATCTTGTATTAATATGCTTATTATTGATTAATATCTAAGTAGGCTATATTTATGGAGATAGGTTATGATCGAAAGATACAATCCATGCTCGATTTAATAGTTTATGTTAGAGAGAATCATTAAAAGCCATGATATCAATTTTTAAAAATTAAAATATTGAATAGCTTATGATTCTATTGAGATAGATCATGATCGGAAGATACGGTTCATGCTTAAAGAAAATAAGTTATAGTCATAACTAAATTCTTAACAATAATAAATTCTTGCATTAAAAAAATTACTACAATCATGCTAAAGATGGATTCAAAATTTTAGAATATTTTTAATTAATTCTAAATACTAATTAATTATTCTTTACATTCTTTTATTTTAATTTGCTAAATCTTAATTAATTTTTTTTAATTTACTTATTTAAATTTTTATTTTATAAATTAATTTAAAATTTTATTTTTTTAAATTAAAATTGAATCTAACTAAGCCTTCAATCTTTTAGAAAATCGACATTCGACTCACCACTATCTTAATTAATAGTAAGGCGGTTTAAATTTTTATTTGTTGCTGTAATGACAAGCATCATATGGCATGGTAGAAAATCAAGCTTGGGTTATCTTAACATTTGGAGATGTTTGGCCCATGTCAAGCGATAGCAAGCGGACAAGTTAGAGACTAGGTCTTTTAGGGCTTATTTTATAGGGTATCCTAAGAAATTCATCGATTACTATTTCTATCTTTTTGAGGATCATAATGTGATTGTGAGCCATTATGCCATCTTCTTAAAGAAAGAGTTCATCTAAGATGGAGGTAGTGGAAGAAAGATTGAGCTCAAAGAAAAAGTTTTTGAAGTGCATTGAGTCCAAGAGCTTGAATCTATTAATGAGCCAATTGATGTGCTACCTCCATCTCGTAGATCTAATAGGATCTTTCATCTTCTTGAAAGGTACTTAAATATTCTTACAGAGGAGAGGAAGCATTCCTTATGGGAGATAGGAATATTAGGAATGATCCCAAAACCTATGAAGAAGCAGTGTTAGATGTAGACTCTATAAAATTGATGGAAGCGATGAAGTCTGAGATTGACTCCATGCATTTCAATTAGGTTTGATCCTTAGTAGATCCATTTGAAGGTATTGTACCTATTCAGTGTAAATGGATCTATAAAAAAAAAATTAGGTCAAATGATAAGGTAGAGACCTATAAGGTATGACTATTAGCAAAAGATTATAGTCAACATGAAGGCATTGACTATCACAAAATCTTTTCATCTATAGCCATGCTAAAATCCATCCATACCTTGCTTGCGATTGCAGCCTATTATGATTATGAGATCTGGTAGATAGATGTAAAAATTATCTTCTTAAATGGATATCTTGAGAAAAATATTTATATAGAGCAGCTTATGGATTTCATATCTAGTGATAGTGATCACAAAGTTTGCAAGCTGCAAAGGTCTATTTATAGACTTAAGCAAGCATCTTAGAGCTAGAATACTCACTTTAATGATGTGATCAAATCATTTGATTTCATCAGAAATGAGGAGTCCTGTATATACAAAAAGATCAGTGAAAGTGCTATTACCTTTCTCGTATTATATATGGATGACATCCTCCTAATTGAGAATGATATTTTCATGCTGATATCGATCAAAATTGATTATCGAAGGAATTCTCCATGAAAGACCTCGAAGAAGCTTTCTATATTCTTGGTATTAAGATCTATAGGGATAGATCTAAGAGAATGATAGGACTCTCATAGTGCATGTACATAGAGGAGGTGTTGACATAGTTCAGCATGAAAAACTCCAAGAGTGGTCTCTTGCCTCTTAGACATGGCATGTATCTCTCCAGAAAGATGTGCCCTGGCACACCTAAGGAGATTCAATGCATGAGCAAGATCTATTATGTATTCCACGGCTTGTTAGAAGTATGCCCTAGAAGCTAATTGTTGGCTGACACATATGTATTCCAAGACTTGTATTTGTACCATAATTCTTTTATTATCAAAAAAGGCATTCTTTTTTCAATCATGTTTATGTGTCCATGATTTATCTTAGAAATTAACAAAGATAATTTTATATATTCTTAAGATATTGAGAATTTAAGACATACATTATTAGTGGTTAATTTCTAAATACTTTCGATCATAGAATCATCATAGAGGATAGTGATTGATCTCGTTAAGATTGGTGTATGGATCACCTCCCTTCTGGATTGATAGGTCTTGAGTCTACAATGTGGAGATATTGAAGTGGAAGTGTAGGTGGTTGTTAGAGAATAACTTGCACTAAGGATGACCATCATGAGAAATCACTTGGACGTCTACTCGCTTGTCAGTGGTTCTTCTCGATGCTGTAGTAGTGTGACCGGTCTTTTGACATGCAATGCATTGGCTATTTGCAACGAGGCTACTTGGTGTGACTGCATATTCCCTTGGTCCCTAGCCATTCGGGTCTTTGCTATGTACCTTGGCTTTAATGGGTTTAGATTCATTGTTTGGAGTAGGATGCATCTAGATAAAATCTATCAACCATAGTAGAAAAGGAGAAGTTCTATGCAATTAGCAAGACTGAGTTCAGAAAGTCTTTGGCCAAAGCATGTGTGAATACTAGGAAAGAGTTTCTATGGAATTCATAAATAAACTCGAGTCAAGCCAATATGGCATATGATTGATGATGGGATTTGACGAGTTCTTCATGACCTCCATCTAGTCGGGACACATGATAGAAGGATTGAATCACACATTAACTACACCTAAGGGTTCACTTTTTTTGTTTTACTGAGTTGCTACTACATGCTGCTAAATATCATTAATGGATTGTGAGAACTCACTAAGATTATTTTTGGATCAACAATCCTTGTGGGTTGAGCTGAAAGTGTTTTGGTCCATCAAAATATATTTCGATGATACAGTGATAGAGATCATGGTATGTCTCACTATCAGATAGAATAGAATCTGAGAGGTCACATACAAAAGGAGCCTGACTTGATCAATGATTTAGATCATGTTCGAATTATCAATCGGATTGATGGTTCAAATTTTGGAAACTGCAAATTTGTAAACATTATAGATTTGGTAGTTGCTAATTGTTAGCATGCTAATTTTATTGCAAGCATTGTAATTTAATTAGGGGCTGATTAAATTATAAATTAACTAGTAATTAATTTAATTTAGATTTAGATTTAATTTAACTTAATAATTAATTAGGTTCAATTATCTAAATCAGATTTGGATTTTAATCCTGAAAAATTTAGGTTTGATAGCCTTTCAAATTCGATTCTATTCGGTCTCAATTTGGACTAGATTTGAACCAAATTTGAAGCTAATTGAACCTAACCTTTAGAGCCCAAGTTCTCTAGGCTTCTCTCTTTCCTTGGCTGACCAGAAAGAGGGATGAGGCATTGAGAAATCACGTTCCTGCTCTAGGCATGCATGCATGAGGGGTTTTGAGGTTGTTACCAACTTCCTTGATTAGTTAGGACTTCTATTTAGATAGGGATAAAACCTAACTAATTTGAACTGATCCTAATCTGATTAGGAGTTAGCTTTTGATGACAAAACAACCTCTTGGGTGTGGAAATTAAATAGGAAAAATTATGGGCATGCACATAGAGTTTTGCTTCTCTTTTTGCCATAAGAAAATTTCTGCTGCTCCTCTTCCTCTTTATTTCTTGCCTTCCGAGCCCACTTCTCTCCCTCTTCTAGATCTGATCTAAGAGTAAAGAGAGAGACCTTTTGAGAGAGAAGAAAAGGGATCAAGAAAGGTTCTTGATACTTCTAGTTTTGGTTTAATCCCTTGAAGGCTGCAGCAATCTATTTCAAGAAATAGATTTAGATCCAAGCCAAAGAATGAAGCCTACAAGGGAGATAGTACCATGGGGGTTTTGGAGTTCTAGTCAGAAAGAGCTCTATGTAGATACCAATAGTGGTCGGATGCTTGCACAACTTGGATAGGAGCCCTGGAGATTTCATTAATCTAGTCAAAGAAAGGAGGAGGAAAAAGCATCAGGTATACCTTCTGCCTTTCTATTTTTAAATTTAGATCTAAATGAAAAACTATTTATTTTTGTTAGATAATCCTTAGGATGATTATGGTTTAGAATCAGGATGCATCTTGTTTCAAAAATTATTTTAAAATATGCTTCCACTGTGATTACTATAATCAATTATAACCGCATGTGAATCATCTATTTTCTAACAATAATCCTCAAGGTGGTGTTATCTAATGACTAGGTCTATTCTTGACGAAATGGAGTTGGCATTCATCGGATCAGCCTCCACCTAGTGAGAAGTTTGGTCATCATTCGAGGTCATAGACTTACTGCTATTACTCCTTGACCTGGAACTTGTGATCCAAGTTACCTTGTCCCAGACTGAAGTGCTTTATTTGGCAAAAAATGACTCATACCCCAACACTTGCTTCCCACTCTTAAGTCTGATGTAATTTATTGACCTTAGGTGATGGGAGTAGTTCATTGGGGAGTCATTTTTTGGTCATCATGCATATTCGAGGCTGACTTTGTGTTGACACTAGGGACTTCATGCACCATTAGAGCAGGAGATTGCCATATCCATAGTGGCCAACATGATCTAAATCAAGTCTAATGATTCACCTAGATCAACTTGTGCCACTATAATTGTGTAGAAGGTTCCAAGCTCTAGTTCCCAAGGTGACTCTTCAAGGGAAGTGCCATAATTATTGAAGCATGGGAGTCGAGGTAGCACATCGAGATCATTTAAAACAATCAATTTTGAGTATCTCTCGATTACTGGTGCATTTTATCTAGAGTCGACATATGGCAGCATGCATATTTTTCATAAATACTATGGATTACTGTGATGATCAGAGGCTGATACATGCTCGCATCTTGGATGGGTGTGTTGAACCATCGAATTGATCCAAACCATCAATGTTATTATAAATGTTGACCCCACTTGCTTTTCTATCTTTAATAGATTCTCCACCTGATATTCCACTTTCATTGCTATCGGAAGGGTTCTCCTTCACCATTCATTATTTCTATAGCTTTCGACAACCATTTTCTAGGCCACCGTCTAACTATTCGGTGGGCTTCTCCCTTTTCCTCCTCTTTTCTTATATTTTCCTTGCTTTTCTTGTAGCGTCTAGGATTTTTTTTTGGGCCTCTTGTTTAGTTCGTTTTCCACTTCCATTCTTATTTTTCTTGTATTTTTTTCTTCCATTTTCTACCTTACTTTGATCCAAATATCTTTTGACAGTAGTGAGACATGAGGCAAAAGATGTCAGGTTGATTGGTGCTCTCATTTGGTCCCTCCTCAGGTTCGATCCACCCGGGACCATTACCGCTTCAAACCCTTTAGCTCAGTTCAAATCCTCTAGCTTAGATGTTCTCGAGCATGGACCGAGTGTCAAGAGGTCTACTTTTACTTAGTTTGATCTAGAAAGGATTCAGACTCAATGCCATTTTTTAGATCGATTCCGGCTAGAGCTGCTTAGTTGGGATGGGCGGATAACTAATGCCCTTGAGGTGCATCTCAGGATCTATAAGGAGTTTCTTCGAGATGGACTTTAGTTTCTCCTTCACTCTTTATTGCTAACCTTCTTGATATCTACTGACTCATCTCTACTTAGATCAGTCCTAATGATATTTGGATGATCATTGTTTTTATTCTTCTATATGACCTCATCGAGATCGAATTGTGGTGCTTGCTTTTCTTAAGCACTCTTCACCTTGAAGAGGATCCCTACAATAAAGACTAGTAGTACTTCATTCCTCTTGGAGGCTACCAATTCGTTAAGGGGCTACCTTCCTTTATTCATGGCTGGAAAGGCTATTTCTTCTTTATTTCTTCTGACCTTTTATGGGGCTTCAATTAGATCTGGAGACACCTTCGGACCTCTTGGAATAAGTGTACTGAGCCACTCCTCGAGGAGGAGCATCTCTACAAGTTGCCAGTCATGGAGATCCCACCATTGAAGGAGCTCAAAAGTCCTCTTGATTGAGCATTCTTCACCTTGATCGAGCACTCTTCACCTTGACTGAGCAGACTTTGTATGATGCAAGAATTAACTCAATTAGTCCTTGGAGTATAACCCATCTCCTTGCTTGAGCTTTTGCTTTACATCTCCTTGCTTGAGCTTTTGCTTTAGTTTTGTTCTTATGTTTGTTGCCATTGCAGTGATGAGACTGACTTTGGAGTCACTGAGATCTATGCTGAAGGAGAGGTTAGACTCTTCCAACAGTGAGGCCTCAATGTTAAGGAAGAAGAAGAGGTCGGCTACTCCTCCATGTGAGCCGATGCCAACCTTGGGAACCTCCAGTAATGAGCCATTGGAGATTGAGGATGAGCCAGATGTCATTTTTATGATGCCTCTGAGGTCAACTCCACCAACCTCGCTAGAGACGGGCTAGTCTCAGAGTCTGGCAATGTGCCACGACCCTTCTCATCTTTCGGTGCTAGTTCCAGCATTGAGGGCCACATTGTCTTCATCCATCCTGATCTCTTTTGCAGCAAGGGCCAGGGCTGTGCCTTCCTCATCTAGGATTGAGGAGGAGCTCATGACTCTAACAAAGGTGGTCTGGAGATTGGACTCTAGACTTTTGGATGCTAAGCTCATCCGAAAGCTGATGCAAATGATCCTTCTGCTGATGGATTGGTCGATGAGAAAATCCCGTTGCACTGAGGAGGTGGTGAGTTTGGGCTTCTTAGGGCTCCTTTTGGTAAGTTCTTCTTGACCAGAAGGTAGCAACCCAAGAGGGTGGGGGGGGGGGGGGGGTGAATCGGTTACTAAAAAATTTTACCCAACCTAAATTCTAAAATAATTATGTGTTTCACTTAACTTATATATAGCTAAGTAAGAATTAAACAAATACAACAAGTAATGCAATGGTCAAAGCAATGTTTAGCAAGAATTAAAGGCATACAAGGAAAGAGAGTAAAGGCACATCACAAATACAATAAGATTTATAGTAGTTCGGTGCAACCCCACACCAACATTTACTCTTCTAGCTTTTCTTAGAAATTCTACTATAATTAGTCCGATTATAGTGTATTTATTTTACCTGGGCTCATAGACAAATCTAGTTAGTTTTTTGAGATCACCAACCAAAATTTTATACTGATTATTTTTTGGACTTACAATCAATCCAGTTGGTTTTATGGGCTCACCAACCAAAATCTATAAAATCTAATTTCAAGCTTGGATGGGGCTAATCCTCAAGTTTCTTCTCCCAAAAAAACTTATAAACAAAATAAAATACAAGAATAAATTTTTAGTTTAAAAATAAAATAGAAAAATGAAACTTTTTTGAGCACGAAGAAGAGGCTGAATGATTACTTTTTGAAGCTTGGTTTTCTTTTCTTTGAAGCTTAATAGGATGTTGGAGATGATGGTGCAGATTGCTCTTGAATGCCCTCTGAAATTAGTACTTGATCCCTCTCTTTTTTCCTTTCTTTTTGGATATTCAATGCTCCTCACAAAAATAAATTTCTTAATCTTGCTTCTCAAATATTTCTCTAGCTTTTAATAGTCTTGGAGTTAGCTGAAAAATGAGTTTTGACAATTAAAAGTCTTAGAGTAGTTACTGGAGAGAAAATATGCTCATTAAAGAAGCGTAGAAAACTTGTCATTACTGTTCATCCTATGCTTGGGGTCGACTCCATTTCCTCAGGGATCGACTTTAATTATCCATGAGTCAATTCGAACTCTTTATGAGTCGACTTAGCTGCAGGATCAAAAAATGTTGCTCTCCATCTTCTTTAAGAGAGTTGGCTTGTACTATTTGAGTGTTGGCTCGCCTGCATGCTAGTCTAATCTAATGTGCTAGAGTCAATTCCAATTCTCCTGAGATCAACTTCTGTCCTTCTTGAAACTTAAGATTCTTTATTTTTTAGTTTGTTTCAGTGCAGGGATCAGCTCCTATGCCTCGGAGGTCGACTCCATCAAGTCTGAAATTTGAATTTCTTTTTTAAAGGCCTTGACTTAGTTTCTTTTAAAGAGATCTTTTCATGAATAATTTCTTCAATTTAAATACCTACAAAGACCTACATTCATTCTTGAAATACATGATTAAACTTATTTATACTCAATATTTTAGAATTATCAAAATCAATCATAGGATCAACAATCTTTTTCTTTTCGATGATGACAAAACTCGAGTATATATGCAATAAACATATAATATATTTCAACTAGATTACTATTATGAATCATGAATTAATGAGATGAACACATATGAATGTATACTTCATGAATATGTCAATTTATCCAAAAATTTTAGATTTAAGGCATTTGATACATACTAAATTTCATACATATACATGTGCTCATTTTAAGATCATTTCAAGTAAACATATAAGCATATTATTCAAATTCATATTATTCAAATTGAGAGTCATTCAAGCAAATTAAGCATATACTTGATATCACTCTTCTCCATTTTGACAACATCAAAAAGCTCAAGGGAGGAGTTAAAAAGTATTATCAAAATCAACATAAATTGAATTTAAGAATGTATCAAATGTAGAGATGTATCAAAATATACTCAAAATATTTCTTCCTTTTCAAAAATTACTTTGAATTCAGATACCAATAGCTCTTCCCCTTTTTGAATATGATTGATTCATTACTTAGATTTTTAAATTCAAGCATAAGAATGAACTAGCTAAGTGTTTAAGAGGGGTAGAGTTCTTCAAACAAAAGAGATTTGAGCACTAGAACCAAGCATAAAATGGATCATGTCTCTTTCCTTTAATAAATATCAATCGATTAAATTCAGAAAAGAGCATCATGAAAGTATCAGAGCAAATTGATGGTCTTAACACATAGTATCAAAGCAATTGAGAATCAATTTTTCAAATTCATTTCTTGAATAACAAATAATTGTTGCAAAGTGTTTTTCAAAGATTATCTTGATACAAATAATTTTATAATGATTTCTCAAGATATATCAAAAAAAATCTGTATCATATTTAGATTTATAAATATGTTTCAAAATTAGATTTAGAAATACGTATCAAAATCTTTTCTTTGAGCAAAATATGAAAAATATTTCAAATTTAGTTCGACTCCAATTAATTGTCAAAAAAGATAAGGCCATCAAGTCATCCAAATTAAATTAAATGATCAAAGGCACATGAATGTTTAAATAGATTAAAATAAGTTATGCACAAATGATCATTAATAAGTTCTCTTTTAACAATAATGAATTTTCAAAAACAAATTAGAAAAAATTTCTTCAAAATGAATCAAATGGCTGAATCGTCGAGAGTGTCAAATAGATTAAAGCCAATGAAGTACAAATGATCACCAATGAATTATATTTTGTTAAGTTTCAAAAGGATTTTACTTTTAATATTTCAATAATATTTACTCCCCTTATTTTTCATAATTAATGCTAGAGAATTTTTACTTTCCAACTTTCTCCTCCCTTTTCTTTCAAATTATGCACAAACAACAATTTTAATCAATTAATTGTTTCTCCTTTAATGTTTTCCCCCTTAGTTTTACAAACAAAGCCATTTTCAATCAAATAAAATTTTAAGATTATATTTTCTTCTTTAATATTTTCTCCGCATGTTTTTAGTTGTGAATACCAAAAATTTTGTTTTTCTAAAATTTTCCTTTTATGTTATTGACAAGGCAATTTTCAATTAAGCAAAATACATAAGTATAAGTATTAATTGAGTAAACCAATCATCAATTAAACTAAACATTTACACACATAGACATTGAATTATCCAAGAAGTTTAAATTTCATTGATTTTAAAAGATGTTTACAAAGAGGTCTTTACAATGATAACAAAGATCAAAAGGATCAAAAAGTATGATATATACACTTATCAAAATTGTGGATTGCTAGGGAGAACTAAAGCTCTATAGGATATGTCTTAGCATCCTAAGTGAGTAGGTTAGAAGGCTTTAGGAGGAGGGTTCGAGCTGAGATGTGGAAGGTGATCTGGTGTCTTTTGATGGCTAGCCCCAAGTATCAACTCTTGTTATAGAGAAGTTGGACCATCTGATCTGTCTCCTCTCTCAAATATGCAACAAGTCATTAAACCTCTGCACTAATCATACCGGTAATCCTCGAGGAGACCTTCTTGACTAAAACTGTAACACCCCACCTCTGAATCTGGGTGATGGTGCTACACCCCACCCTTATCTAAGAGCAAAGAGCTATACTTTATCCTTAATTAAATAAGAGCAAAGGGAATTTCTAAATCATAACTGAGCTGAACTATAATATCATTTAAGAATCTGCTAAACAACTATCTTATTATACTTATTATTTAATAACATCAAACAAAGTCATCTCAGGATTTTATATACTAAATTGAGTTTAATACATATAATTTTATAATAGAATACATCTAGTTGTTTACAGCTTTAAGGACATAATTTACATCTTAGGACTTAACCAAAAGTAAAGCCCTCACAACTAATATATACAACTCAAAATGTTGACATAATTGCTCCTCGTGTTGAACTATGATACTCCACTCTACTGAGAAAAGAAAAACATAAAATAACATGATAAGATTAAAGTCCTAGTGAGTGTATCCAACTATCAATGGGAACTTACTATAATTTTTATACTATCGTGTATAGCATGTATTAACAAGCTTCTAAACATTCTACTACCATGTATAGCATGTACCAACAAGCTTCTAAATAATTAAATAAAATAAATATGAATCACATAAATAGTTCTTGTAAAGCATAAACCTTTGTTTACCACTGATAATACCCTAATATGTTTTCATAGGATTTCTTATGAGCAATTGCACCATAACCACATTCTCATATGAGCAGTCATACACTGACACAGTCTTATATGGATAACCAAATCAAACCATATTCATAATCACATATGAGTAGTCACACCGGACACTCTCATATGGATAACTAAACCATTTTCACAATCATATATGTGTAGTCACATACTAACACACTCTCATATGAGTAACCATACCACATTTATAATCTTATATGAATAGTTACATACTGACACACTCTCATATGGATAACCACACCATAGTCACATCACATATGAGTAATCACACTCTTGACACACTCTCATATGGATAATTATTGTTCCTACGGCTACTCGGAGCTACAATCGTAGATTTGATCTCTTGCATAAACCTGGATGTTAATCCAGCAAACTGAAGAAGATTTAAGAAAGATGAGAGAAGCTAGGGTTTTGGTATTGAAACCAGAGAGGAGAGAAGAGAGAGTTAGGAAGAAAAGCTCAATTGTATTCCAACCTTCTTGTAAAAGTTACAATATCCTGGTTTATATACCGTAGAGTTTCCATATGAATCCTAATAAACCCCAGCTCAAAAACTTTCCTAGGCTAACCCAACCCATACATGAATTAGCCTCCTTAAGACCTCTTGAATCAGGCCTTAAGATCCCTAGGATCAACTCAGACCCTAGCACAAAACAGACCCTCGCGTAACTCTGTCCGTGCACTGAGCTGACTCGGTCTTAGCACTAAGCCGGCTAAGTTTCATTGGGTCGACTCAGTCTCAACACTGAGCTGCCTAGGTTCCATTAGGTCAGCTCAGTCTGAAATTGAGCCGGCCTAGTCCTGTATCATGCTAGTAGTTTCGAACACACAGCTCTCTATTTTGCCTATGCTCTGAGACTTAGTCGATCCAGTTTTGGACTGAGCTGGCTAACCTATAGAAAATTCTTTTTCTACAGTCTTCAAGCTTCGACTTTGGTTTCTTGCTCTATTTTGTGTCCCAGATCTTCGAAGCATCAACCAAGTCCCTTGAGGCCCTCAATATTTGAACCTCAAGCTTGTGAAGAGCTACATACTACCTCCACCCTAGGACAACTCCTATCCTAGCCCTAGGATCATACCTATCTTAGCCTCCTTGGAGCCCTCATCCTAGCTCCGTCCGTGGCATCCGAAGGCTTGGGAGCACCACACCACCTACAATAACTACACCATGACACCCTCTCAGATGAATAGATCCTCGATGACACACTCTTAAATGAGCAGTCATGAGATATCATAAATGTCAATAAGGTAACCATACCATGATACACTCTCAAATGAGCAGTCTTTCCATGACACACTCTTAAATGAGCAGTTATAAGATATCACAAATGTCAACAAGCGTTTATGGCACATAAACCAAAAGTCATCCATACAAGATATTAAACCATATGAGAGGTCCCTACAATACCTTTAAACTTACTAATGCTATGCTATTTAAACCATGTATACATTTACCTGCTTATAAAATGCACAACAGCTATCCAAAACCCTTCCTATTTTAATATTTCATCAAACATATATATAGATAAAAACATAAGCTGTAAAATATATCAAAAGACTATCTTGCTTTTCAATTAACCATTTTGCATAGAAAAGTATATTAAAACACCATAGATGGAAGGAATTCACTCACGTCAATTATCTACTAGCTAATTGGCTTACTCAAGCACCTTTTCGAATTTCTTTCTTTCCCTCAATGACCAAAATTCTGTTGCTGCCAACACAAATCTTTCTTCTTCTCCAAACAATCTATTTGTCTCCTTCCATCCAATTTTTACCAAACAACTCTTCCTAACTAATCTTTCTTTGATTTCTAACTAAAAATAGTCCTTTTCCAGCTCTCTTCCCTTTCCTATCCTTTTTGGCTAACTAAAGAACTTAGAATAATAAAAGAGTAATTGGTGGCTTTTATTTTGGAAAAAGAATAAACTAGAAAGAAGATTTGTAAGGTGCCACTCCTCTAGAAAGCCAACACACCTCTTCCTCTCTTTTCTAGTTACGTGGCACAACCCAAGGAACCCACCTATTAAGTTTGTTCCAAAAGAATCCATTTAAAAATCCACTTTTAAAACTTCACAGCCAGCGCCACTTTTCTATTTTCATTGATCAAGCTGGCTCAGCCTCAAATCGGGTTAGCTCGAATGTCACTCAGGTCAGCTCAAACTCAAAAATTGGGCTGGCTCCCTTAGAAAGATAGAAAATAATTTCTATAGCTTGAGACTTGGGTTAGCTTCGATACTCCTACTTTTCAAAATTTTACTTTTGATCACACTGCTTGCTTAATACTTATTTTAAGTTAATGTCCTCATTTAATTTACTCTTTATTAACTTTAAAATATAAATATAAATAAAAAAATATCTTTCTATTTGAAATCAATAAAAATATCAAAAAAATTAAAATTATTAACAATAAGATATCAAAACTTGTGTTCTAGTTCAAATTTTTCTAAATTTGAAACTTTAAAATTTTCTTTCCTCAAAATGAATAGGTTAAAGGGTCTTAAAATTTATTAAAAAATATTTTATGGCTCACCAACATCTAATGATCAATTATCATCAATTTTGGCTTCAAGAAGATATATATTTTATATAGCCCTCCATATAGGTGCTATTTTTTAAACTTAAAAAATTTTCAGGACTTGCATTGACAGATAGTCATAATTTATGCTCAAATGGCTTCAATAAACTTTAGCAAGATAAGTTTAATTCAAAATAGTTTATAATTGAGATTAAGTGATTTAATATACCATAAATAAATTACTATGCTATACATACATGAACACAAATATTTTAATTCACTATTTCTAATCTAGAATGTTACAAAAACATTCTCATCCAATCTGTTACGTGGTTTGTTTGATGCCTCTGGATAGGCTGTATCTGCTTCTACCTCTGCCTAAGCTGTTGGCTCCTCAGTCTGAACGTCTACCATTGAAATTACTGTCAGAGCCTTACCATCGGAGTCATCTCCCTCAGCTTCTTTACGAATCCAACAAGCGTCATGTCTCTCAAATCCCATGCGATGAAGAGAATGCTCATTGTAGGTGTCCATATGCATTAGGACCCTCGTGGCTCCCCCTTAAGGTCTGTCTTGTGCTCCTGGAAGACCACTGTCAGAACCATGTTTTAAGGTAGTGAAAAATTCGATTGGTTTGTTGCATCCTGCATCCGCTCGATATTGAATGGAGGAAGGCTTAGTGAGATCTCTTGGATGATGTGATACATAAGAGTGATATTCCTCTCTGATATGAAGTTAAATCTTTCCATCTTTAGAAAGAAGATCTAGCTGATGATGTGATGGAGTAGCCTCATCTCGACACTCAGCTGGTTGGTGCTCACATCTCTAATCCCTCTGACATCATCTTGCTCAAGTAAATGTAGTCCCGTGATTGCTGATGTCATCTGAAATAGTCTCGATTATTGGCATCTGAAGTGTATGTCCAAGACTCTCAGTATCAATCTTAATGCACACACCCTTTACCTTCGACACCATGCTTCCTACTCCCACCTTTATATTTGCATAAAATTCTCTAACCAAGTTGGGGTAGATCAATACATCAAGCGAACAAAGATAATTCCATCCTAATCTCTTAATTTTCTATCAAGTATTAAAGCCTTCATGTCTAAAAACCCAAAATCCATCTTTTGATCGATGCAAACAACCCTAGAATAAATGGGCATCCGAGCGGGGGTTACTCGAGAAGAAGGGGGCGTGGTTGGTGGTGGAGAGGGAGTTGTAACAAGCTGTGAGGTCTTCCTTTGGTCTGCTCTCTACTTTGAATGCTATTCATGGATCGGAGGAGATGTTGGAGATGGGCTAGAGCATGATGGTTTTGCACGGGAATGCTTCTCCCTTTGGGCCATTCACTTTGTGGGTGACATAGAGACCAAATCACTACAAAATCAAGGGAAAATCAAGTGAAAATGCTTTGGTTTGGGTGGAGGGAGGCTTAAAGGATGTTTCAACTCGACAGAAATCAAGATGAAAGAGTCAATCCATAGGATGACTTGGGTTATAAAACCCTGTCCTGATAAAGGGGTTGACTCATCTCAAACTCAAGTTGACTATTGATGAGGGGTTGACTCTAGTGAAAGCTGGGATTGACTCCTCATAGAACTATTTTATTTTTTTTGTTGAGCACTCCAGTTGACTTCTCTATTTCAATAGTCAATTTCTCGATGCAAAAAATAGTTCAAGAAATTTTAAAATAAGAAATTTTGCTCAAATTGAAGGGAAATGAGTTTACAATCAATATTAGGTTAAGGTTGACATTCAAATCAAATTGGGGGATCAAAAGTTAATCAATTGGGGGTAAGATAATCAATCAAATCAAAGGTATCAAATAAATGAAAATCTAGATAATAGCTTTATGAGTTTTGGTTTAACTAGAAAATTTTGAAATTCTTAGAGGTTCAACCTATGATGTAATGCAAATCAACACATCAAGCACTTGATGCATTATGAATAGAATATTTTGTCTTCAAGTACTTATTGTTAGATATGTACCCTATAAGCTAATCTAGCTGACACATTTATTCTTTCTAGGATATATTTTTGTACTTAATCTTTTTATTTATTAATGAATTTAGATAGTTTACTTCCATTCATGTTGTGTATGTATTCATGAATCTTCTAATGAATTAATAATTAGATGATGACACATACACAATAAGAAAATAGAGTATTAGCAACGAACATTAGCGATGATATTTTTGCCATCGCTAATAATGGATATTAACAATGAAATTAGCGATGGCAAAATTATCATCGCTAATAATCTTTTTTATTGACGGCTTTAATAATAGAAGTTTAGCCATTGCTAATAGTTATTAGTGAGACAGTAGTGGTGATGGTAATATTGTCACTGTAGGTATTAGTGATGGCAGTTAGCCATCACTAATGCTTAGTAATTACATTTTTTTAATTAGATTTTAGTATTATTAGCAATGGTAAATAATTATTAGTGATCGTGTTTTATCATCGCTAATAAAAAGTAATTTTATTTTTTTAAAAATTTGATTGTATGTTTATTAGCAATGAAATTATGTTATTAGTAATGAAAAAAGTCATTGCTAACATTAATAATTTTTAAAATATTTTTAAAAATTATTTAAATAATTTTTTTTCAAAATTATTAGCAACGATAAATTGAGCCATTGCTAATAACCATCGATAATTAGTTAATTTAATTATAATTATAATCAATTTATTTTAGAAAATTTAAATTTATTAATGATGGCTTTATCGTTGCTAATAGTTAGAAATTCATCGCTAATACATATTAGCGACAACAAAAACGTTATTGCTAATTTTAATTTTTTTTTTAATTTTTTTGCATATGATATAATTTTAAATTTAAAGTCAATATTTATCATTCATTATCTAAATAATTATTATTAGAGTATCATTACAAAATACTACCTCGATTTGATATCCCTAGCTATGTCTATTAATAAAATTTGGTTTTGATGGTCAAGAATAATTACTTGATGATTTGATAGATAGAGATCATTGATGGATTCAAAAACTTAGAACGATGATCTCGATGATATTTGTAGCATACTATCAAAATTTTACTTGAATCGAACATCATTATCATGATCAATTTAGCACAAAATGATTTGGATCATTAAATAAAAAATAAGTGATCAAAAGGCTAAACAGCTTTTAATTATAAGATAATTTTTTAGATAAATGATCTTTGCTACTATTTTGATTATTTGTACGGTAGTGATTGTAAAACCATGCATATATGAACGATCCAAAACTATATGACTCTTGATACTTATTTTTGAAGTTCGTAAGTAATTATACTTGTGCTTTTGTAAGATCTACTTAACATGGATGGTTCATATATATGTAATTTGAATTTTAAGATCACCACCATACTAATGATTAAAGTAGTACCAAAGATCATTTATCTAAAATATCATTTTAATCGGATGCTATTTTTTTATTTTTTATTTAACGACCAAAATCATCTTATGCTAAATTGACCATGATAGTGATGTTTGCTTGAATTAAAATTTTGATCGTATGCTAAAAATATGATCGAGATCATTATTGTAAATTTTTGAATCCATCAATTATCTCTATCTATCAGTTCATCAAGCGATCATTTGTGGCCATCAAAATCAAATTTTATTGATCGACATAGCTAGGACTATCGGATTGAGGTGATTTTTTATGATGATACTTGAATGATATGGTGAAGATGGGCTTTAAATTTTTAAATTATATCATATTTAGAAAAAAATTAAAAAATATTAATGATGGATTTTTTATCGACGGCATTAGCAACGACAAGTTTACCATCGCTAACGAAAATTTTTTTTTATAAAAATATTATTGACCAATTTTATTTTTAGCGATGGAGTTTTGTCACTAATGATTTTACCTACGGCATTAGCAATGGCAAATTTGCCGTCAATAATAGTCTACAACCTCATAACCATCATGAGAAAAAAATTTCACTCGCACACGTTCATCCTCTCTCGTTCCTGCCCTTCATCCTTCTTTCGTCGGCGCCTAAACCACCCTCACCCCCCACCCCTCCTTTCCTCCCTCCTCACCCCATCCCTCCAGCATCCTGCGGCCACTTCGACCCCACCGACATCATCCTTGTGCCAGCCTGACCCCTTGGCCTCAAGCTCGCATCCATCCATGCTCGTGACCATCCCGCCCCTGCCAGCCTCGATGGTGCTAATCTAACTCCATGGCTGCCCTAACCCTACCGGCCCTGACGTCCTCGGCCTGACCCTGCGGCCACCTTGACTCCACTACCTTGTCACTATTGGCCGAACCTTGCAGCCCTAAGCCCACATCCCTCCATGCCCGCATGTGATGCCCTTCTCCCCAAATGAAGAAGATTCAGGTTTGTATAACATTTCATGGATAGTTGTTAGTTCTACACTTCAAAGCAGGAAATCTAAGGTTAGTTGTTTGATAACTTTTAAAAATGTTGACCATTTTCCTTGCACACGGAAGTAGAGTTGAGCAAGATATTACCGCAAAAATCATGATAAGTTTATTTCGCTTGGGTTTCTTAATATAAAATTTCTCACCTAAAAGATTCTAGAGGAATCTATATAGGAAGGTCAATGATGTTACTTGTCCATATTCTTTTGTTGCATTAACTTTTGAAGTAATTTATCAAAGCATGATTAGCAATTATTACTCATTGCAAATGTGTATTGTCAAGAAACTTAGCAAAAAATATGGTTTTTTAGACACTATTGCCCATGAGCTAGTAGTAATTGGTCTAACTAGAAATTCTATTAGAAATGCATCAATTAACCTATTTTGGACTATCTATTTACTTTTAACCATCTATACATGAGATGAAAGTTTTTAACATGGTTAAAGGAGTTTTTTTTTCCCTCCAAATGCGCAGTAAATTGGACTGTTGATACCCTTCTTATTATTCACAAGAAGAGGTATATATTTTCCTTGCCACAGTATTACTTGTGGCTCAATGAAGGAGTTTGAGGTGTGATTCTAGAATTCAAGATCATCATGAAAAGTAATGTTTATGCTCATGTGTTATATCCAATTAACACTTCACCTTGTCCAAGAATCTTTTTTCACACCAAATTACTAGTATCGAAAATTTGCATGGGCTTTAATTGCTCGATCTCAAATATGTCCTTGTAAGCAATGCTATGGTCATGGATATTAAATTGCTAAAAATTTTGCAAGTGCTGTTGTACATGCTATTTTGGTTTTTTTAAAGCATTTTCCTCTTTTCATCAGTTCATCTTCTTATCATGAATTGTTCTCTGAGACCAGCCATCTAGTTACATATGCTAGCATCCAACCTTTGGTCCCATTTCCATTATCACTAGGTCCTTGATGGGAGTCTATCCATCCTGGCCCCTTCCAGCCTCTTCCTTCGTCTCATAAATACCTTGCTAAAAGTCTGTTTGTGAGACTAGCTGCCTATTTTCATAATCCAGCCCTTACCTCAGGTCTCATTCCAAAATTTCTTCAGTTAGGATCACTTTAAGCATAGCCATCTTGTTAAGATGAAACAAAGGAACTAGGTAGAGTGTTAAGGAAAGGGGTGTATAGGGGCAATCCAAGTTCTAATTGCTTATAGTAAATTTCACTCCATCCATCTTTTTTTTTGTTTGTTTAATCATTCATTATATTTTATATTTTTTCATTATTTTTAAAAAAGAACTAACTTCTCTTTCCTTGTATAGAGATGAGATAGTACCATCATCGAAGAAAAAAATGCATATTAGATAATTTAACTTTAAGTAACTTATTTTTTTGCTATAATAATCATTTTATTTAATTATGATATGTATATAAGTTTATAACATGAAAATATAATATTTACTTTTTGATTTTTAGTACAAACGAATAAAAGAGTTATGAAAAAAATTGATCAATGTATAATTTCTAAAATAATATTATATGTCATATATCAGGACCCACAGCTGTGTGATCAGCTGGACTTGTTGTTCCAGCTATCACATTAGGTAATTTTATCAGTAAATTTTTTTACTTATTTTAAGTTTTCATATTTAGAAGCTACACATATTTAGGCTAAGCTTGAGTCAAAAAAGAGGATCTAGGGACTAAAAATTCAATCTAATCATCTAATTGATGGATCGGAGGTATTCATAGTTTCGTATCATCGATGAAATATGTAGAAATAATCTATTCAAGAATCAAAAAAGAATATTGAAAGATATACCTCCATATTAAAAGATACATCTCTGTATCGAAACTTATGAATAATATTTTATTTTTCTTCATTTCAAAATACTGAAACATTCGGCTCTCATCCACCAGTTGCTAGAGATGAGTAGGAGGACAAGAAGAATGTTACTTAATTTTTTTTGATTTATATATAATTTTGATACGTTATTATTCTATGTGCTTTAGTGGAGTAGCGAGGAGTATGCCAGTAGGTGGCCGAGGGCTCGATAAAATCAGGCTATCCAGTAGGATCTAATCAAGCACACAGGCTGCTCCATCAGCACACATGTTGTGGCTGATAGACTATTAAGAAATTTATACCAAAACTCTTCACTAGAACTATAAAAATTTTTATATGCATGCTTTAATTAATTTAATTTTATTATTTACTTATTATTGACATGATAATTGGATCATCCACTAAGCTAGCTATAGTTGTGGAAGGCAACACACTAGTTTAGAAAGACTGATGATTATTTAGATTCTAGATCATGATAGATCATGGTAAGAATTTTAAACTATATTTATTAGGTTGTTACAGGATCTGATATATATATTAAAACTAATATATTTCTGAATTATATAGGTGAATTACATGGAGTATGTTGTTGTATGGTATGGGGATGACCCATCCACTTAGCCCACCCTTGACATTAAGAGATGGCTCAAGGTCATTAGAGGGGTGAGTAGGAATCGGGTCATAGGATTCGACCACAGCTTCGATCCTCTGGTGACTCAATCCTCTTTGGCATCCTCATAGGCCTCAACATGCTAGATTTGGAGCGATGCCCACGTGGAGGAGGTTGTGTAGAGGCTTCTAAGCTAGCGATTTTAGAGCATTTAGAATGCCATTCGCGATACGATCGTGGAGGATCTTCAGGATCCACAGCTAAGCAACCAGCTAGGGTTATTATTCTAGCCATCTCATCAGGTAATTTTAGTAGTAAACTTTTTTACATATTTTAAGTTTTCATATTTAGAAGCTTCACATATTTAGATGAAGGTTAAGTTGGAAAAGAAGATTTAAGGGCTAAAAATTTAATCTAACCATTTAATTGATGGGCCGGGGGTGTCTATAGTTCCATATCATAAAATGAAATATGTAGGAATAATTTATTTGAGAATCAGAGAAGAGTATTGAAAGATACGCCTTCGTATCAAAAGATATGCTTTCGTATCAAAACTTATAAATAATATTTTATTTTTCTTCATTGCAGAATGCTGGAATATTCGGCTCTTATCCACTAGCTGTTGAAGATGAGCAGGAGGATGAGAAGGATGTTACTTGATTTTTTTTTTTTGATTTGTATATAATTTTGATACTTATAAAGTAGTATCTTAATATAAAATTATATAATTTATACTTTTAATATAATATAATTAATTTTATATTTATGATTATGTTAAATAATAATTATTTTTTAATAGATTTTAAAAAATATTATTATTTATTAGTAGGTTTTAAATTATTTAATTATAATTTTTTTAAAAAAATTTAAAACTATTAGTGATAGTAGATTACTATCACTAATAATTTTTTAAAATTTTAAAAAATAAAAAATATTAGCAATGGTATTAGCAATAAAATTATTATCGCTAATAGTTTTTTAAGATTTTTATAAAATAATTAAAAATTATTAGCAATGATATTAGCGATAAAAATGCCATCATTAATAGATTTTTATCAATTCAATTAATAAAAGTTAAAACATTTAGCGATGACATCTTTATCACTAATGCCGTCACTAATTAGTTATTAGCGATGGCAATACTTGCCATCGCTAATAATGATAATTAGTGATAATGATTTTTTAGATTGAATTTTGTGGTGGTATTAGCAACGATAAAATTATTAGCGATGGCATATGGACTATTAGCGATGGCATTTAGCTATCACTAATAGTCAAAATTCTTGTAGTGATATTCTTAAGAGTTGAAAATTTAAGACATGTGCCATCGGTGATTAATTTATAAATTGCTCCTGATCGATGGATCATCATGGGGATGGTGTTTGATTCGATGAGATTAGTACACAGATCATTTTTTTTGGATAGATGAGTCTTGAGTCTATAGTGTAGGGACACTGGCATGAGAGTGTAGGTGGTTGTTAGAGAAGAAAGATACTGAGCGTGACCAATATAAGAAGTCACTTGAATGTCTATCCACTCATCAGTGACTAACTCGATGCTGCAGTGATGTGAATAGTTCTTTGACCTATGGTATCTTAGCTATTCATAATGAGGTTGCTATAGTTTGACTATACATACACTTGATCCCTAGATATATGGGTCATTGCAGTATATGTTGGATGTAGTAGGTTTGCTATAGGAGTAGGATGTGCATCTACATAAGATCTATTGATCTTGATAGATGATGAATAGTTTATATGATTTATGAGACCAATTTCTGAAGACCATGGCCATGGTAGTGTGAATAATGAAAAAATGATTTTCATAAGATTTTACATATGAACTCGAGTTGAATAAATCTTACATATGATAGATGATGGGGTTTGATGAGTTTTTCATAACCACCATCTTGTCAAAACCCATGATAGCAGAATCGAATCATATGGTAACGGTATCTAGATGTTCATCTATTTCATTTTGTTGGGTTGTTACTACATGCTGCTAGGCATCACTAGTAGATTATGAGAAGAACAAGAATTATTTTGATGATCAATAATCCTCATTGGTTGAATCAAAATTATTTCAATTCATTGAAAAGAGTTTCAATGATATTGTTGATGTTGATCACAATATATCTCACTACCAGATAAAATAGAACCTATGGGTCACATACAAAAGAAAATTGGTCTAGAATTTGACATTAGGCTTTGGAAGTCCTAATTGAATTAGGATTTATGAGAAATTTTAAAGAATTTTGGTTTCCATGCTAGCACATGGTTAAACCCTAAATCACCAAGAGACTTAGACTCCTTATGTAATGGGGAGTTAACTAGTCAAAGCACATGAAAGGGATACCCAAGTGTTGGATGCCCAACACCATCTTGAATTCATGTGGAAAAGAGGGAAAAGGGGAGGCACCCAAAGAGATTGCACACCCATGTAAGGAGTCCTTCTGAGTTAAAGCTTTGACTGGTCAATGCCTTATGCTACTAAGATTTGTTTGGATCTATTTAAATCTCAAACTATAATGGATTGAGATAAGCTCTCGAATCCCATGCCTAGATTGGATCTATGCCCCCTCTCTTCCTCACGCCCTATCTCTTTCTCATGTCCCAACCCTTCATGCATGCAAGAAAGAAAAGAAGGGCGTCATCTTTCTCATGTCAAGAGGAGAGATCCTTCTCTCCTTCCTCTTTTGCATCTGGACCAAGGGTTAGTTTGCATTTGAGGGCTAAATCAAAGTCAGTTGTGTGCTGATTTTTTTTGGAGAAGAAATATCAAGAATTAGGAGAGCATCCTGGACCATTCCTATGTGGATATCTATAGAGGCTAGATATATGTGCAGTCTTAAAAGAACCTGTGAAGAAATTCATGATCATCGAATCACGGAGAAGGTCTACCCGCACAAGATGAAGATCAGATCTTTCTGATTTTATTTTCAATCTTGATCATAACTATTAGGGATCCTGGATTTTGTACTGCGATCTCATGCCTGCATGCATGAATTAATCTAATTTTATTTTGTTGTGTTTTAATTTTAATCTTACAAGCTTCCGGATTTCTTTCACTTATATCACATAATTTTTTGGAGAATTTTGATAATTATATATCTTATGAGGTTTGTCAAAAATTAGTTCAATTTGTAAGTTTTGCAACCAAATAGGTCCTTATACAATTAAGCTTATTTTAATTTAAGTTTCTCAAGTAATGATGTGATATAGGGAGCATGCTAAATTTGAAGAGAACTTAAGTCTATATCAATTAAACATGATGCATAAAAGAGAGAATGTTGATTTTGAATTTAATATAAGATCAATATATTCCAACATCTAAATTATAAGCAATGATAAATCATCAAAATCAATCATTTACTCTAAATAAATTTAGTAAATATTGATGATATGATATGAAAAAAAGTTTAAATTTTATCAAACATCATCACCCATCCATTTTCATTCCACAGCATTCATCCTTGAAGATTTTTCTTTTTTCATTTTGTTGGATGTTTGGTCTACCTGCAAAAATCAATTTCTTGTTTTTGGTACTCAAGCCATCTAGGATCCATTAAAGTTAAAGCATATGGTTTCTTTTGGAATCCAAACTTATTTATCAAAGGATGGCCAATTCTTTTAATATTATGTTTTGAAATTTTATATCCTACTTTGTTACATTTGAAATAAGCAAAAGAATGATTTTCAGATGAAGCTTTAGTGAACATATTCTTGATAAATTTATATTTTCTTGAAGGATTATAATCAATTTTAGCTTTATTAAAAATAATCTTTTGATTATTCAAAATTGATTGAAGTTTTTGAGAACCAATTATAAACTTGTCAAGCATAAGCTTTAATATTTTAATCTCTTTTCTTAATTTCATATTTTCTTTCAAAAGAGATGTCTTTTCTTTCAGCAAATGTTCTTTTTTTCAATAGAAAGTTTTGATTTTTCAGACACCTCTTTTAACTTAATATTTTCTTTAACTAATTTTTTTTCAGATTTAAGAAGTATTTTTTTCTTTAGCCAAAGAATTATTTTCTTTCAAAAGATCTTTTTTTTTATCAAAAGTTTACTCTTTTTCATTAGCTAAAAGAAGATTTGATTTTTTTGATATTTTTTTTTTATCCCTATCTTTTTATATTTATCTATTAGATCATTGAATTCTTCAAATAACTCATCAAAAGTAAATTCATAAGAGTTTTCAAGATATACCTCATCATCATTGGCTATGAGTCAAAGATTTGTAGTATGTCAAAGATTTGTAGTATCTTCTTCCTTATCTAAACTAGAGATGTCACTATCTCTACAAATCCCTATCATTATGCTCTTCTTGGTCCTTTTGGAGTGCTTTTTGAGTAGGGGACAGTCTAGCTTGTAGTGTCTCCTCTTGTTGCATTTGTAGCAAGTGACACTCCTTTCTTTTTCTTCTTTATCTTCCTTCTTCTTCAAGCTTCTCTTCATGAGAAACTTTTTGAATTTTCTTGTGAGTAGTGCCACATCCTCATCTTCATCTTCACTCTCTTCTTCTTCTTCTGCATCATCCTTGACTCATCACTTTCTTCTAAATGGGAAGCTAATTTGAAGGCAACGATTTTCTTCTTCTTTGGCTTCTCTTCTTCTTCCTTTTATGCCATATTCAACTCATGAGTCATAAGTAAACCTAACAACTCTTTATAGGATAGCTTGTTAAGATCTTTCATTTCTTGTATGTTTGTCATTTCTACTTTTAATGTCTTTAGCAAACTTCTTAAAACCTTGCAAATAAGCTTAATGGTTTGTATACTTTTTGCCAAGACCATTTAAAGTATTAATTATTTCATTAAATATGGTAAATATTAGAAATGGAATCATGTTGTTTTATTTTGAATATTTTATACTTATGAACAAGCAAATTAATTTTAGACTTTTTAACCAAGCTTATTCCTTCATGAGTTATTTCTAATGTATCTCAAATTTTTTTAGTTGATGTACAAGTTGATTTTCTATTAAATTCTTATATATCTAATGAGAAATAAAGTATATTGATGGTATTAGCATTTAATTGAGCCATCTTCTTATCATTCTTATGCCAATCCTTGTCTGGCTTAGGAAGAGACACACCGTTAACTATAATTATGTGATATTCTAGTTATAACCCCACACATGTCATAGTCTAAAATTTGTAAGAAAATTTTCATTCTAGCTTTTCAAAATATATAATTTATACCATTAAATAGTGGTGGTCTTGATGTGGATTGACTTTTAGCAAATGAGGAATCAATCAAGGTTGTCATGATCTTTCTGAAGGAACTAGACCTAGGATTTCAGGGCTAGATCTTAAAACTATTTCATGATCAGATAGCAAAAGACTTAAATAAATCAATATTTATTTTAAAAAAAGAGAATTCCTAGATCTAAGATCCTATTACATGATTATTGTATGGCATTAAATCAAAAATTAAAAACATAAAGAAAGAAGAAGTGTTGATCATATCAATATAGATAAGAACTTAATTAAATTAGATTTAATTAGATTTAATTTTAATTTAATTTTTTAATTAAATAAAAAAATTGTGTTGACCCAAGTTCTAGTTAAACTAGGACTAGTTCTTTCTTGCACTTGGCTTATTCAATAAACCAATTAAACTTGATCCAATCAAGCTTAAATAAAATTTAATTAAATTATATTTAATTAGACTTAATCTCAATCCTCTGGCTTAATCAAATTAAACTAATTAGTAATCTAATTGCTAATCGATCCTCCTGCAATACTTGCACTAGGTTAAACATCAATTGTATTGATCATTTAATCCTTTAATGATTCTTAATCATTGATCAACCATCTGATCAGATCATGAGCTCTAATATGTATGACTTTATAGGTCTGAACTTAAGCTGGTAGCATAAGAATAAATTTTATATCAATCAAAGTAATCATCTACCAATGATACCCAATGGTCGGATAAGTCGAATGTGTAGAATAACATTCTTAGAACCCATGCGGATATAGTTTTCATATAATTCATCCCCTTGACCAAAATGCTCGTAAGATACCTCAGAGTTCAACTGTCAACTCTAATAAGGTTGTCCACATTGTATTTCAAAATTTCAAATCCATTTGATGGATTATCCTGGCCAAGGTTTTGCTATATTAAAATACAGTGATACATTTTTCTCCAACTCTTGAAAAGGTCAATTCCATCTTGATCACACTCTGACTTTGCAAGTATTTGATTATGCCCAGAAGCCTTATGTTATTGAATTAAAAATTTAATTAGTCTGGTACCAAAGCATTATGAGTTGCTTGCAAGTTACTCAGGTGATCTCAGGTCTAAGGGATACTTATACCTATATCCCATCAGAGACATTCTCGATAGTAGAATGATTTGGAGTTGGTTATGTTCAATGATGATGTACCCATACATCTCACCTATATGTCATACCAGTGTCTTCATACTTCTTGGTTAAGAGGACAACCAACCTATACGGCATACAGTGACCTATGGTCGATACACGTTGTTGTCCTAATTAACTGTCTATCATTTGGTCATGAATAGATTTAAGGACTAATCGATAAATTCTCTCTTTATCGAAGCTAAATAGTTCCAAGGACTTCATCACAATAATAGAGTTCATTAGAAATGAATACTTTATGATGAAAAATATCAAAAATATATTTTATTTATTAATAAATTAATTATAGATATAGTGTAGCTCAACCATCAACAAGCTGATGATTGGCTTTGGGACATAATTTTCAATAACTCCCACTTGTCCTAAACCACTCGGCACAGTATCTAATATCCATCTTCGACTTGTGATTGTCGAACATCTTTATTGCTAGGGCTTTAGTGAAGGATCGATCAGGTTCTTCTTTTCATCGATCTTCTGAAGGTCGACATCACCTCGATCCATGATTTTTTGGATCAGATGGAAGCGATGCAAGATGTATTTCGTCCATTGGTGTGCCTTTGGTTCCTTCGCCTGAGCTATGGCACTAGTGTTATCATAGTAGAGTAGGACCGGACCATCTAGAGAGGGTGCTACTCTAAGCTCGATGATAAACTTTCTCAGCCACATAGCTTTCTTCACGGCATCTGAAGCTACGATGTACTCTACTTTGCAAACAGAGTCTATTACAATATGCTGCTTGGAACTCTTCTAATAGATAGCTCCACTATTTAGAGTAAAGATATATTCTGACATGCTTTTACTATCATCATGGTTAGATTGAAAGTTGGAGTCTGTAAACCCCATAAGTTTTAGATCTGACTCGCCATAAACCAACCATTGGTTCTTAAGTATTTTTTAAATATTTAAGGATGGTTTTATCCACTTTCCAGTGATTTTTTTTAGGGTCAGATTAGTATCTACTCACTACTCCTAGTGAGTATGCCACGTCTGGTATTGTACATGTCATGGCATACATGATAGATCCCATTATTGAAGCATATGGGACTCTACTCATACGCTCTCTCTTCAGGAGTTATCGGACAATCCTTCTTAAAGAGAGAAATTTCATGGCCTATCGAGAGATAGCTCTTTTTGGAATTCTCCATGCTGAATCACTTCAGCACAGTATCTATGTACGTGGACTGGGATAATTCAAGCATCCTTTTAGATCTATTTCTATAGATCTTCATCCTTAGGATGTAGGATGCTTCACCTAAGTCCTTCATGAAGAATTATGATGACAACCAGACTTTTATTTTCTATAGTACGGGGATGTCATTCTCGATTAAGAGAATGTCATCCACGTACAAGACAAGAAATACCACTGTTGGACCATTTTTTCATTTATAAATATAGGGCTCTTCTCCATTCTTAATGAAGCCATACATTTTGATCATCTTATCAAAATACATATTTCAACTCCGAGATGCCTGCTTCAATCCATAAATGAATCTCTGAAGCTTGCACACCTTGGACTCATCTATGAATGTGAATCCCTCAGGTTGTATTATATATACCTCTTCGGTCAGCTCTTCATTTAGAAAAGCTGTCTTCACATCCATCTACCAGATTTCATAGTCAAGATGGGCAGCTATTGCAAGCATTATCCAAATGAATTTGAGCATTGCCATAGGAGAGAATGTCTCATGATAGTCAATACCATAACGTTGATGATACCTCTTGACAACCAGATAGACTTTATAGGTCTCCACCTTTCTGTCTGTGCCCCTTTTTTTTTGTAGACCTATTTACATCGAATGGATTTAATCCCTTTAGATGGGTCAACCAATGTCCACACATCATTGACCTTAATGGACTCCATTTTGAATTTCATGGCCTCAAGCCATTTTTTGAAATCAGATCTCTACATAGCATCCATATAAGTGATCGAATTCTCATCATTCTCATCGAGTTTGATGGGATCACCATCCTAGACCAAGAAATTATAGTATCTATCTGGATGACATGGTACTCTACTAGATCTTCTTAATGGTGCAGGTATACTAGGCTCTAAATCTGATCTAATCAAATCCGACTCAGGTCCAGCTACAACTGTCAATTTTTCTACTTACTGAACTTCATCAAGTTCAACCTTAGAGATAACAGCTCCTTCACCAAGAAACTCCTCTTTCAAAAAGATTGCCTTAAGGCTGATGAACAACTTTTATTCATCAGTATAGTAGAAATAGTATCCTTTGGTCTCTTTTGGATATCTTATAAACATGCACTTGTTAGACCTAGGTCTAAGTTTATCTATAACTAACTGTTTGACATAAGCCAGGCACCCCCAAATCTTAAGGTGTGAAAATGTTGGTTTACATCCTATCTATATCTCATATGAAGTCTTAACTACAGACTTACTTGGAATCCTATTTAATCGATAATAAGCCGATTCGAGTGCATATCCCCAGAAGGATATCGACAAGCTGGCAAAATCTATTATGGATCAGACCATGTCTAACAGAGTCCGATTCCTTCTTTCAGATATATCATTATGCTATGGTGTTCCTAGAGGAGTTCATTAGAAGAGAATCCCATTCTCTCCTAGATATGTGAGAAACTCATCAGAAAGATATTCTCCTCTCGATCAGATCAAAGAGTTTTGATACTCTTCCCAGTTTATTTTTTTACTTCACTTCAGAATCATTTGAACATTTCAAATGAATCCGACTTGTGTTTCATTAGATAGACATATCCATATCTGGATAGATCATCTATGAAAATAATGAAGTAGAAATATCCATCTCTGGCACTTGTGCTCATTGGTCTACATACATCAGTATGTACTAGACCTAAGAGCTTAGTAGCTCTTTCATCATTTTCAGTAAAAGGTGACTTGGTCATTTTATCAAGAAGACAAGACTCATAGGTTGAAAGTGATTCACTATCACTAACTTCAAAGATTTTCTCTTGAGTCAACATGTTTATCTTGTTCTTATTTATATGACCTAGCCTACAGTGCCATAAATAGATATTTGACATACTATCTGATTTAGGATACTTGTCAGTTGAATAGACTACATTAACAGATTATGATAGCATATACACACCATTGTTCAAATGTCCATAGAAAATAATAACACCATTCATAATGATATTACAAACTTATTTCTTTATTGATATTCCATAATCATTTTTGACCAGAAGGCCTACAGAAATAACATTAAAAAAAAAACTAGGATAGAAATGACAATCACTAAGAACAATGGTATGGAACTTAAATATAAGTTTTAGAATTTCTAAAGCTAGAACTAGAACTGATCTTTCATCTTCAACATTCAGGAACCTTTCACCTTGCTTGAATCTCCTACTGACCTGCAATCCCTGCAATAAATTGCAAATATGATAAGGGCTACTGGTATCCAATACCCAGTCAGTAATATCATAAATAGAAAAATTGCAAGAAGTTATCATATAAATACCTTGCCCAGCAATCGCTTGCTTCTTTCTCTACCTATTTGGGTTCAGAGAGACAATGTACTAAGGATAGTTCCTTTTCTAGTGCTCCAGCTTCTTGCAAAAGAAGCATTCAGCTAGACTCTTATCGGGCTTGATCTTTCTGATCTTGTCCTGCATAGATGTCCCAGCCTGAACTTGCACCTTTTTAGCTTTCTTCTTATTCTTATTTTCTTTTCTAAAGGGTCTAGAACCGGAAGACGAACCTCCCACTATGTTCACCGACTCCTTATGGAGTTGGTGATCCTTTTCAAAGTTCTGAAGCAACCCCAGTAACCCATGGTAGTCTACTTTAGGCTTTGTCATTCTAAAATGAGTAAGAAATGGGAGAAAAGACTTGGGCAATGAGTTTAGTATTGCATCCTTTCTAAGCTATTTATACAAGAAAAAGCCGAGCTTGCTCAATCACTCTATCAGCTCGATCATGTATAATACATGATCAGTGATAGAGGCACCATCTCGCATCTTGGTGTTGAAGATGGCATAACTAGTCATGTGCCTCTCCACATCATCGGGTGTGCTAAAAAAATCTTCCAACACTTGAAGAATGTTCTTTGGCTGAGCCATCTCAAATCTATGATTGAACTCATCACTCATAGCAGCCAATATAATGCAACATACCATGGTCCGGTCACTGAGCCACTTCTGATAAGTATCTCTGATTGTTCCATGTGCATTGGCAGTTGGCTCCTTGGGTGCCGGATCCGTTAATACATATAAGATCCGTTCATGCTCTAGGATAATTTTCAACTTTCGGTGCCAACTATCGAAGTTGGATCCCACCAACTTATCATTGTTCAATAATGATCGGAGTGATAGGAAAGTGAACATATCTGCACCAAGAAAAATCATAACCTAATTAGTAATTGATTCAATAAACCTAAAAAATTGGATTTTAATCAAAAGGTTCTTCTACTATTTTATTTGAATTGGTAGCCTCTACCTCCAATTCAAAAAATTATCTTAATTTCTTAGTGGATACTAGAATCGACATAGACTGCACATGAGCCCAACTTTGGTTGGCCAACCCATGTACATCTAAGGATAGGTTCATAACTAATTATTTCTTTAAATAATTTTTAGTAATTAAATTTTATCCCAGTTCCTAATCAATAGGCTTTGGCCTCCACTGAAAAGATCCAGTTAGGTCCAACCATTAACATGACCATACTTGGCTCATCAAACCAATGAATGATTAGGCCCAACTTTGGTTGGCCAACCTAACCACCATTTAGAAAGATGCAGTCAAGAAATCATATAATGAATGATAATTTCATTAGCCGATAAACATCAAGACTTTAGGCCTCCAATGATTATTCAACTAGTGGATCCATTATCATCCACTTTAATGAGAGGCTATGATCTAATTATCATAATAACTATCTTATTTTAGGGACCTAATAATTTTAGAGGATTCAATTTGAAGATGAGAAAAAGTCAGATGAACTAGCTTCTCATAATCCTTCTACTGACTTCACCAAGTTAGCTTAAGGGAGACCATTAATAGGCTAGTCTAGGAGCACCTAAATCAGCCAAACTGATTTACCTAGCTGACATGGGTCAGCTCGAACAGTTAAATGATCAAATCAAAACTAATTTCACTAAGAGGCCAGGTAAGTTTGATCAGTAGGAGGGTCTACCAATGCTTGCCTTAGACATTATTAGAAATAGTCAGGTAAGCGGGCTATCAATTAAAGACTACTGATCTAGTTTATCTTAGATATCAATTGATTTAATTAGTTTTAATTAGATCAACATAATAGTTCATGCTGGACCGCATAGCCAAGAATCAAGTCCATCTTGGGTCTCGTTAAAGATATGGACTTGATCAACTACAACTATTATAATTGATCTAAAAAATCCTTGATCTAATCTAAGACAATAATTGATTAGATTTAGTCAATTATCTAATTAAGTCCATTCTTTAATTTAACCCTAGGTCTAATCCAATTAATGGACCTAATCTCCACTAACCTATTTAATCCAATATGTTATGATTTGTGTCTTAGGATCTTCAATTCATAATCCTAGATCTTAATCAAATAATTTTTTAATTCTTAATTAAGTTTTGGGCTGAGGGTTGGGGTTCGACTTTTCAAAAATGATTTTCATGTTTGTAAAATATTTTTATAACATGGTTCTATCAATCAAGTTACATATCTAATTTATAATCAATATGCAAGTAAAATAAGCATGAAACTATTTTAGATCTAATCTAAATAGGTTCATGTAATTAAAATAATTTTAATTATAATCAATCATAAATTATCTTAGATCAAATCTAACATATTTATGATGATTAAAATTAGATTAAAATATTTTTAATCAGATCATTAAATTTTTTAAATCTAATCTAAAATTTTATGATCAATGTTTTAGATCAGCATGTACTAAGATAATCTTTCCATTATAAGGGATAAACTTTAAGCAGGACAAACTTATAGCAATTCGTGCAATCTAAAAATTTTATTTTTAGATCTAAAATTATTTTAAATCTATTAAATTATAAATAAAATAAGATTAAATCTAATAAATTTATGATTAAAAGTAGATCAACACAAACTAGGATAATCTTTCCACTGTAAGGAATAAATCTTACAGCATGACAACCTTATTATAGCTCGTATCATCAAAAATTTTAATTTTAAATTTAATAATTAGATCATAAATTAGATCTAATCTAAGAAATGATCTAAACATACTCAAATAATCATCTAATAAAAAAAAAACTTGGCTTTGATACCAATTGAAGGAACCAGATTTAGGGTTTTAGGGCTAGATCTTAAAACTTTTTCAAGATTAGGCAGTGAAAGACTTAAATAAAATAATATTTATTTTAAAAAAATAAAAAATATCTAGATTTAATATTTTATTACATGATTATTGTATGGTATAAAATTAAAAATTAAAAATATAAAGAAAGAAGAAGTATTGATTATATCAACATAGATCTACACTAGATCAAAATCATATAAGTAACAAGAGATCAAATCTTTGTTACCTATACAAGTTAGATATTTTAACTTGCTGATCTATGCTTGAGGATGATATTGCAAGCCACACACATATCTGGCCTCTAAGAGATGTCCATATGAGCCTGCAAATGCTGATCAGAAGTCTGGTGTCCAAAAATCAGCATAGTTTGCTTGAACTGCGCTGATCCTTCTTTAATGATTGATTTGGATCTTCCTTCTTCAAAACATGGACTCTCCAATTTTTAGAAGTTGAGGAAGATGATATGTGATGCTAAGACTCCTCTCAAAAGCCCACAAATAATGGAGGAAGAGGTGTAGAACAAAAACCTAGAAGAAGACCCTCTTCTTCTTCTTTATTCTCTTACCTAGACACCTTGATTGGTATCTTTAAAATTCCCACACACCAGATAAATTTTTCCCTAATTTTCCCACACCGAAGAGCACTCTCAAATATCTAAAATCCACAAAAAAATCATCCCAAAATTCTTTTTAAATAGAGAGATATGGACCACTCCTTCTCTAGGTCAAATATCTAGTAAAGAAGGTCCAATTAAGGCATGATTTGGGGCGCCCAACTCTTGGGTGCCCCCTCCTTCTTTTCTACTGTGGACCACTAGGTTTTCTAATACAAAAATCCCTTAAAATCCATAAAAATTTCAAACAAAGTCTGGGTGAAATCGGTGCACTATAGGAAGAGTTTTGGTTTCCTAAAATTCTATCTCATAGAATTTGAAATCAAACCCAATTTCTACTTCGACTTGGTCCACACTTAATTTACCACGTAAGAAAGAAAGAGGAGGACTTTAGGACATGGTGGGCATCTCTTAGGCATGGAGAATTCATGCAAAATCAAAGGAGGCATGAAGGGTGGGCGTTGGGACTAAGGTGGCGCAAGGATAGGGAATCCTAGTCATACTAGGATTCCTATTTTAACTTGGTCTTATATGGTTTCTTGAACCAAATGAAATCAAAAGTAAATAAATCTAATTAAATTAGAATCTAATCCAATTAAAAATTTAATTAACTTAGATTAAATTAGATTTAATTTTAATTCAATTTTTTAATCAAATTAGAAAATTGAGTTGACCCAAGTTCTAGTTGACCCAAGTTCTAGTTGAACTAGGACTAGTTCTTCCTTGCACTTGGCTTATCCAATAAACCAATTGAAGTTGATCCAATCAAGTTCAAATCAAATCTAATTAAATTATATTTAATTAAACTTAATCTCAATCCTCTAACTTAATCAAATTAAGCTAGTTAGCAATCTAATTACTAATCAATCCTCCTACAATACTTGCACTAGGTTAAACACCAATCCTATTGATCGTTTAACCCTTTAACGATTCTTAATCATTGATCAACCATCTGATCAGATCATGAGCTCTAATGTGTGTGGACTCATAGGTTCGAACCTAAGCTGGTAGCATAGGAATAAATTTTTATACCAATCAAAATAATCATCTAGCAATGATATCTGACGGTCGGATAGATCGAATGTGTAGAACAATATCCTTAGAACCCATTCGGATATAGTTTTCATATAATTCATCCCCTTGACTAAAATGCTCGTAGAATAACTCAAAGTTTAACTATCTACTCTGATAAGGTTATCCACATTGTATTTTAAAATATTAAATCCATCTGATGGATTATCCTGACCAAGATTTTGCTATATTGAATTACAGTGATACATTTTTCTCCAACTCTTGGAGTGGTCAATTCCATCTTGATCACACTTTGACTTTGTAAGTACTTGACTATACCTAGAGATCTTTCATTACTGAATTAGAAATTTAGTTAGTCCATTACCAAAGCACAGTGAGTTGCTTGCAAGTCACTGAGGTGATCTCAGGTCTAAGGGATACTTATACCTATATCCCATCAGAGACATTCTCGATAGCAAAATGCTCTGGAGTTGGTCATGTTCTATGATGATGTACCCATACATCTCACATGTATGCCATACCAGTATCTCCATACTCCTTGGTTAAGAAGATAATTAACCTATATGGCATACAGCGACCTATGCTCGATAGACACTATCATTCTAATTAACTATCTATCATTTAGTTGTAAACAAATTTAAGAACTAATCAATAGATTCTCTCTTTATTGAAGCTAAATAGTCCTAAGAACTTCATCATAATAATGAAGTTTGTTAGAATATGAATATTTTATGATGAAAAATGCTAAAAATATATTTTATTTATTAATGAATCAATTACAGATATAATGTAGCTCAACCATCAATAAGTTGATGATTGACTTTGGGACACATTTTCCAATGCTTAATAGCTAGGCTAATAATCAAATATTAAAGCACTTGCTCTAATACCAATTGTTGTACAGAAGGTAGCAATCTAAGAGGGGGGGATGAATTGGATTGCTCAAAAATTTTATCCAACTTAAATTCTAAAATAATTATGTGCTTCACTTAATTTAACTTAGTATGATTATGCAGTGTATGCAATGAAATTATACATACATACATACATACATATATATATATATATATATATATATATATATATATATATATATATATATATATATATATATATATATACATACATACATACATATATACATATATATATATATATATATACACACACATACATACATACATACATATATGTATATATATATATATACACATACATATATATATACATACATACATACATACATACATACATACATACATACATACATATATATATATATATATATATATATATATATATATATATATATATATATATATATATATATATATATATATATATATATATATATATATATATATATATATATATAAGCAAGAATTAAACAAATACAGCAAGTAATGCAATGGTTAAAGCAATGTTCAGTAAGAATTAAAGGCATGCAAGGAAGGGAGCAAAGAAACATCATAAACATAATAAGATTTATAGTGGTTCAATGCAAACCCATGTCTACGTTTACTCTCTAAGCTCTTCTTAAAAATTCTATATAATTAACCTAATTATAGTGCATTTGATTTATCCAAACTTACAAATAAGTCTAGTTGATTTTCTGAGATCGCCAACAGAAATTTTATACTAATTATTTTTTGAGATCATAATCAACCCAATTAGTTTTATGTGCACACAAACCAAAATCTATAAGGTCCAATTCTGGGCTTAGATAGGCCTAGTCCCCAAGTTTCTTTCTCTCAAAGAAATTTATAAATAAAATAAAATATAAGAATAGATTTTTAGTTTAAAAATAAAATAGAAAAATAGAACTCTTTGAGAATGAAGAAGAGTGCTCTTTGAAGCTTTATTTTCTCTTCTTTGAAGCCTAAGAGGATGCTAGAGATGATGGTAAAGATTGTTGAAAATTATGTCCAAAAGCCAATCATCAGTCTATTGATGGTTGATATATTATAATTGATTTATTAATTAATAAAAAATATTTTGGCATCCTTTATCATCATAAATTTATATTTTCTAAGGAACTTCATTATCGTGATGAAGTCCTTAGGACTATTTAATTTTGATAAAGAGAAAATTTATCAATTAATCCTTAAATTTATTTACAATCAAATGATAGACTATTAATTAGGACAACAGTGTCTATCGAGCATAGATCGCTATATGCCATATAGGTTGGTTGTCCTCTTAACCAAGGAGTGTAGAGACACTGGTATGGCATACAGATGAGATGTATGAATATATCATCATTGAACGTGATCAACTCTAAAGTATTCTGCTGTCGAGAATATCTCTGATGGGACATAGATATAAGTATCCCTTAGACCTGAGATCACCTTAGTGACTTACAAGCAACTCATTGTGCTTTGGTACCAGACTAACTAAATTTCTAATTTAGCAATGGAAGGCTTCTGGGCATAGTCAAGTACTTGTAAAGTCAGAGTGTGATAAAGATGGAATTGACCACTCCAAAAGTTGGAGAAGAATGTATCACTGTATTTCAATATCAAAACCTTGGGCAGGATAATCCATCAGATAGATTTGATATTTTGAAATATAATGTAGACAACCTGATTAGAGTTGATAGTTGAACTCTGAGGTGTCCTATGAGCATTATGGTCAAGGAGATGAATTATATAGAAACTATATTCGCATGGATTCTAAGGATGGTGTTCTACACCTTTCAACCTATTTGACCGTCGGGTATCATTGCTAGATGATCACTTCGATTGGTATAAAAATTTATTTCTATGCTATTGATCTAGGTTTGAACCTATAAGGTCACATACTTTAGAATTCACATTTTGATCGGATGGTTGATCAGCGATTTAGAATCATTTTAGGGTTAATCAATTAATACGATTGGTGTTTACCCTAGTGCAAGTGTTGTAGGAGGATCGATTAGCAATTCGATTGCTAATTTGCTTAATTTGATTAAGACAGTAGGTTGAGATTAAGTCTAATTAAATATAATTTAATTGTATTTAGTTTGGGCTTGATTGGATCAAGTCTAATTGATTTATTGGATAAGTCAAGTGCAAGGAAGAACTAGTCCTAGTCTAACTAGAACTCGGATCAACCTAATTTTTTAATTTAATTAAAAAATTAAATTAAAATTAAATTAAATTTTATTTAATTTAATTAAATTTTTAAATAGATTAGGATCTTATTTAATTGGATTGGTTTACTCTTATTTTTATTTGGTTAAAAGATCTTGTTTGACCAAGTCAAAACAAGAGTCTTAGTGTGACTAGGACTCCCTATTCCTTGCGCCACCTAATCCTCACGCCCCACCCTTTTCTCTTTGTATTTTTATGTGAATAATCTCCATGCCCAAGGTTTCTCATGCCTCCCTTCTCTCTTCCTTTTTCTCATATGGAAGTTTGTTGGAAGATCACATCAAAAGGGGAATTTGTTTTGCTTAAGGATTCTATGAGATAGAATCCTTGTCAACCAAAACTCTTCCCATAAGTGTGCCAACCCATGCTTCCTTATTTTCATTGATTTTTGTGGTAAAAGAGGACATTTTTTTGTGCACCCCCCTTGCTGGTCCACGGAAGAAAAAAAGGTTGGGGCGCCCAAGAGTTGGGCACCCCAACAACTTCCCTTATTTGGTCTTTCCTAGTCTAGGTTTTTGACCTAACTTGGACTCTGCATATCTCTTTATTTAAATAGAATTTATTGCTAAAATTTTTGTGGATTGTATACATTTGAGAGCCATCTTTGGTTTAGAGAAATTAGAGAAAAATTCATTTGGGTCATGGATATATTAAAAGCATAAATTAGGGTGTCTAGAAAAAGAACAAAGAAGAAGAAGAGGGTCTTCTTCTAGGGTTTTTGTTCTAGATCTCTTCCTTCCTTTTTGTGAGCTTTTGAGAGATGTCTCAACATTACAAATCTTTCTCTTTTCTTTTAGTATTTTAGAGTATCCAAGTTTTGAAGAAGAAAGCATCAGATCAACCATCAAAGAGAGATCAGCATAGTGCTAGCATACTGTGCTGATTTCCTGCATCAGGATCTCTGATCATGTTCGTAGGCTCGTGTGGACGACTCCTAGAAGCCGGATGCATGTGTGGTTCATGACTTCATCCTTAAGCTCTGATCAATAAGTTAGAACATCTAACTTGCTTAGGTAATAGATCTGATCTATTAACTTCATACCTGCATTTGATGTAGTGTAGATCTAGGTTCATTTGATCAACCTTTTCTTTCTTATTTGATTTTAATTTTAAATTTAATATCATGCCTTGATCATATAATAGATCTAAAATTTATATATTTATATATTTATTTAAATAAATATTTAATTTATTTAAGTCTTTCGCTACATGATCTTGAAAAAGTTTCAAGATCTATCCATGAAACCCTAGATCTGGTTCCTTCAAATGGTATCAGAGCCTAGGTTCTTATTACATGATTTTTGTGCATGTTTAGATTATTTCTTAGATTAGATCTAATTTATAATCTAATTATTAAATCTAAAATTAAAAAAATTTAGATCTCACGAACTGTCATAAGGTTATCCTGCTATTGGTTTACCCCTTATAGTGGAATGGTTATCCTAGTTTGTGATGATTTGACTCTAATCATAAATTTATTAGATTTGATCTAATTTTATTTATAATTTAATAGATTTAAAATAATTTTAGATCTAAAAATAAAATATTTTAAATTGCATGGACTACCATAAGGTTGTTCTGCCATAAAGTTTATCCCTTACAGTGGATAGATTGTCCTAGTACGTGCTGATCTAAAATATTGATCATAAAATTTTAGATTAGATCAAAAAAATTTTATGATCTAATTAAAAATATTTTAATTAAATTTTAATCATCATAAATATGTTAGATTTGATCTAGGAAGATTTATGATTGATTATTATTTAAACTATTTCAATAACATGAACCGGTTTAGATTAAATTTAAAGTAGTTTTATGTTTATTTTACTTGCATATTGATTATAAATCAAACATGCAACATGGTTAATAGAATCATGTTATAAAAATATTTTATAAATATAAAAATTATTTTTAAAAAGCTAAACCCCAATCCTTAGCTCAAAACTTAATTAAGAATTACAAAGTTGTTTGATTAGGTTCTAGGATTATAAATTGAAGATCCTATGACACGAATCATAACACATTGGGTTAATGGGTTAGTGGAGATTAGGTCCATTAGTTGGGTTAATCTAATCAATTATAGTAGATTAGGTCAAGGATTAGGTTAAGAATTCTCTAGATCAATTACAGTAGTTGTAGTTGATCAAGTCCATGTCTTTAACAAGAACCAAATGGATTTGACTCTTGGCTAAGAGGTCTAGCTCGAACTGTTAGGTTAATCCAATCAAGACTAATTAAATCAGTTGGTGTCTAAGATATGTTTGGCACATATGACCAATGATTCTTAATTGATAGCCTGCTTACCTGACCATTTTTGATGGTGTCTAAGGCAAGCTTTGGCAGACCCTTCCACCGATCTCACTTACCTAGCCTTCTTGGTCAAATTGAGTTTTGATCAGATCACTTGACAATTTGAGTTGACCCATGTCAGCTAGGTAAATCAGTGTGACTGATTTAGGGGCTCCTAGACCAGCCTATTAGTGGTCTCCCTTAAGCTGACTTGATAAAGCCAGTGGAAGGATCATGACAAGCTGGTTAATCTGACCTACTCACTTCTATAAATAAATCTTTTAAAATTATTAGGTTCCTAAAATAAAATAGTTATATGATAACTGGATCATAGCCTCCCATTAAAGTGGATGATAATAGGTCCATCATTTGGATAATCATTGGAGGCCCAAAGGCCTAGTGCTTATCGGTTGACAAAATTATCATTCATTATATGATCTTTTTGATACATCTTTCTAAATGATGGTCAGGTAGGCCAACCAAAGTTGGGCCTGATCATTCATTGGTTAGATGGGCTAAGTATGGTCATGTTAATGGTTGGACCTAACTGAACCCCTTTCTGAGGAGGCCAAAGTCAACTGATTAGGGGCTGGGGCAAAATTTAATTACTAAAAATTGTTTAGAGAAATAATTGGTTATGAACCTACGCTTAGATATACATGGGTTGGCCAACCAAAGTTAGGCTCATGTGCAGTCTATGTTGATTTTAGTATCCACTAAGAAATTAGGATAATTTCTCGAATTGAAGGTAGAGGCTATCAATTCGAATAAAATAGTGGGAGAAATCTTTTGATTAAAGTCCAAATCTTTAGGTTTAATGAATCAATTACTAATTTGATTTTGGTTTTTCTTTGTGCAGACATGGCCACTTTTCTATCGCTCTGATCATTATTGGACAATGATAAGTTGGTGGGACTCAACTTCGATAGCTGGTACCAAAGGTTGATGATTATCCTAGAGCATGAATGGATTCTGTATGTGCTGACGGATCCTGCACTTGAGGAGCCAGCTACCAATGCACGTGGAATAATCAGAGACACTTATTAGAAGTGGCTCAATGATCAAATCATGATGCGCTGCATTATGCTGACTGCAATGAGTGATGAGTTCGATCATAGGTTTGAGCTAGGTTAGTCAAATAAAATGCTCTAGGTATTGGAGGATTCTTTTGGTACACCCGATGACGTTGAGAGGCACAAGACTAGTTACACCATCTTCGACATTAGAATGCAGGATGGAGCCTTTGTCACTAATCATGTGCTGTACATGATTGAGCTAATAGTGTGCTTAAGCAAACTTGGCTTTTCCTTGCATGAACAACTTGGAAAAGATGCAATACTAAACTTGCTATCAAAGTCCTATCTTCCTTTTCTTACTCATTACAAAATGACAAAGTCTGAAGTAAACTACCATGGCTTACTGGGGTTACTTCAAAACTTTGAGAAGGATCACCAGCTCCATAAAAAGTCGGTGGACTTAGTGGGAGGTTCATCTTCTGGTTCTCGACCCTTTAGGAAAGAGAAGAAGAACAAGAAGAAGAAAATAAAGAAGGTGCATGTTTAGGCTGGGACATCAGTGCAGGGCTAGACCAGGAAGATCAAGCCCAATAAGAGTCAAGCTGAATGCTTCTTTTGCAAGAAGCAGAGATACTGGAAGAGAAACTGTCCTCAGTACATTGCCTTCCTGGATCCGAACAGGCAGAGAAAGAAGCCAGCTATTGCTGGGCAAGGTATTTATATGATAACTCTTTGCAATTTCTCTATTTATGATATTACTGATTGGGTATTGGATACCGATAGCCCTTACCATATTTGCAATTTGTTGCAGGGATTGCAGATCAATAGAAGATTCGAGCAAAGCGAAAGATTTCTAAATGTTGGAGATGGAAGACCAGTTTCAGTTCTAGCTTTAGAAATTTTGAAAATTGTATTTGAATCTCATATCATTATTCTTAATGATTATCATTTCTATCCTAGTTTTTTTTAAATATCATTTCTGTAGGCTTTTTGGCCATGAACAATTATAAAATTTTAATAAAGAAATGAGTTTGTAACGTCATTATGAATGGTGTTACTGCTTTCTGTTGATAATTGAATAATGGTGTATATATGTTATCATAATCTGTTAATGTAGTCTATTATACTGGCAAGCATCCTAAATTAGATAGTGTATCAGATATCTACTTATGGCACTGTAGGCTAGGTCATATAAACAAGAATAGGATAAACATGTTGACTCAAGAGAAAATCCTCGAAGTCAATGATTGTGAGTCACTTCTAACCTGTGAGTCTTGTCTTCTTGGTTAAATGACCAAGTCACATTTTACTAGAAAAGGTGTGAGAGCTAATGAGCTCTTAGGTCTAGTACGTATTGATGTATGTGGATCAATGAGCATAAGTGCTAGAGGTGGATATGTCTACTTCATCACTTTCATAGATGATTTATCCAGATATGGATATGTCTATCTGATGAAACATAAGTTGGATTCTTTTGAAATATTTAAATGATTTTGAAGTGAAGTAGAAAAATAAATTGAAAAGAGTATTAAAACTCTTCGGTCTAACTAAGGAGGAGAATACCTTTCTGGTGAGTTTCTCACATATCTAGGAGAGAATGAGATTCTCTTTCAACAAACTTCTTCTGGAGCACTACAGCATAATGGTGTGTCTGAAAAGGGAAATCAGACTCTATTAGACATGGTCCGATCTATGATGGAATTTGCCAGCTTGTCGATATCCTTCTGGGGATATGCACTCGAGTCGGCTTGTTATCTATTAAATAGGGTTCCAAGTAAGTCTATAGTTAAAACCTCATATGAGATATGCACAAGGTGCAAGCCAACACTTTCACACCTTAGGATTTAGGGGTGCCCAGCTTATATTAAACGGTTAGTTATAGACAAATTTAGACCTAGGTCTGATAAGTATACATTCATAGGATATCCAAAAGAGATCAAATGATACTATTTCTATCATGCTGACGAACAAAAGATGTTTGTTAGCCTTAGGGCAACTATTTTAGAAAAAGAGTTCCTTGGTGAAGGAACTGTTGCCTCTAAGATTGAACTTGATGAAGTTCAACAGATAGAAAATTCGACACAGAATATTGAACCTAAGTTGGATTTGATCAGATAAGATTAGAAGCCTAGTGAACCCACACCATTAAAGCAATCTGATAGAGTACCACACCATCCGAACAGATACTATGGATTCTTGGTCTAGGATGGTGATTCCATCAAACCCGATGAGAATGATAAGAATCCAATCACTTATATGGATGCGATGTAGAGATCCGACTCTGAGAAATGGCTAGAAGCCATGAGATCCGAAATGGATTCCATGAAGGTCAATGATGTATGGACATTAGTTGACCCACCTAAAGGGGTTAAACCCATTGGGTGTAAATGGGTATTCAAAAGGAAAAGAGGTGCAAACGAAAAGGTGGAGACCTATAAAGTCCGTCTGGTTGCCTAGGGGTATCGTCAATGTTATGGTATTGACTATGACAAGACATTCTTTTCAGTGGCAATGCTCAAATTCATTTAGATAATGCATGCAATAGCTGCGCACCTAGACTATGAGATCTGGTAGATGGATGTGAAGACTGCTTTCCTATATGGAGAGTTAATCGAAGAGGTGTATATGATACAACCTAAGGGGTTCACATCCATAGATGAGTCCAAGAAGTGCAGGCTTCAGAGATCTATTTATGGATTAAAGCAAGCATCTCGAAGTTGGAACATGCATTTTGATAAAGTGATCAAAACATATGCCTTCGTTAAGAATGAAGAAGAACCCTACATTTATAAATTGGCAAATGATCCAGCAGTGGTATTCCTTATTTTGTATGTGGATGACATTCTCTTAATCAGGAATGACATCCCCGCACTACAAAGAATAAAAGTCTGGTTGTCATCACAGTTCTCCATGAAGAACTTGGATGAAGCATCCTACATCCTAGGGATGAAGATTTATAGGGATAGATCTAAAAGGATGCTTGGTATATCCCAGTCTATGTGCATAGAAACTATGCTGAAGAGGTTCAGCATGGAGAATTTCAAAATGGACTATCTTATGATAGGCCAAAGAATTTCTCTCTCTAAGAAGGATTGTTCGACAACTCCTAAAGAGAGAGAGAGCGTATGAGTAGAATTTCATATGCTTTGGTAGTGGGGGCTATTATGTATGCAATGATATATATGAGACCAGACATGGCATACTCACTAGGAGTAGTCAGTAGATACCAATCTGACCCTAGAGAAAATCACTAGAAGGTGGTTGAAACCATCCTTAAGTATTTGAGAAATACTAAGGACCAATGGTTGGTTTATGGTGAGTCAGATCTGAAGCTTTTGAGGTTTACAGACTCCAGCTTTCAATCTGATCATGATGATAGTAAAAGTGTGTTGGGGTATATCTTTACTCTAAATAGTGGAGCCATCTACTAGAAAAGTTTTAAGCAGCATATAGTGGCTGACTTTATTTGCGAAGTAGAGTACGTGGCAGCATTAGATACAGTAAAGAAAGCTATGTGGCTAAGAAAGTTCATCATCGAGCTCGGAGTAGCACTCTCCATTGATGGTCCAGTCCTACTCTACTATGATAGTACTGGCACCATAGCTCAAGCAAAGAAACAGAAGGCACACCAACGGACAAAGTACATTTTGTGCCACTTTTATTTGGTCCATGAGATTGTGGATCATGGTGACATCAATCTTTAGAAGATCGACAAAAAGAAGAACTTAGTCGAACCCTTCACTAAAGCCCTGGCAATCAAGGAGTTTGACAACCATAAGTCGAAGATGGATATTAGATACTGTGCCAAGTGGCTTTAAGATAAGTGAAAGTTATTGGGAACTATGTCCCAAAGCTAATTATCAGCCTGTTGATGGTTGATATATTATAATTAATTTATTAATTAATATAAAATATTTTGGCATCCTTTTTCATCATAAATTTACATCTTCTAATGAACTCCATTGTTGTGATGAAGTCCTTAGGACTATTTAGTTTCGATAAAGAGAGGATTTATCGATTAGTCCTTAAATTTGTTCACGATCAAATGATAGGCGGTTAGTTAGGATGACGGCATCTATCGAGCATAGGTCGCTATATGCCATACAAGTTGACTGTCCTCTTAATCAAGAAGTGTGGAGACACTGGTATGGCATATAGGTGAGATGTATGGGTACATCATTATTGAATGTGACTAACTCTAGAGCATTCTGCTATCAAGAATGTCTCTAATGGAATATAGGTATAAATATCCTTTAGACCTAAGATCACCTCGATGACTTGCAAGCTACTCATTGTGCTTTGGTACCGGACTAACTGAATTTTTAATTCAGTAATGGAAGGCTTCTGGGCATAGTCAAGTACTTACGAAGTCGGAGTGTGATCAAGATGGAATTGACCATTCCAAGAGTTGGAGAAGAATGTATCACTGTATTTCAATATAGTAAAACCTTGGCCATGGTAATCCATCAGATGGATTTGATATTTTGAAATACAATGTGGACAATTTGATTAGAGTTGATAGTTGAACTCTGAGGTGTCTTACAAGCATTATGATCAAGGAGATGAATTATATGGAAACTATATTCGCATGGATTCTAAGGATGGTGTTCTACACCTTTTGACCTATCCGACTGTCGGATATTATTGCTAGATAGTCACTTTGATTGATATAAAAATTTATTTCTATGCTACTAGCTTAGATTTGAATCTATGAGGTCACACACATTAGAGTTCATATTTTAATCAGATGGTTGATCAATGATTTAGAATCATTTTAGGGTTAAACAATCAATACGATTGGTATTTAACCTAGTGCAAGTGTTGCAGAAGGATCGATCAGCAATTTGATTGCTAATTGACTTAATTTGATTTAGCCAATAGGTTGAGATTAAGTTTAATTAAATATAATTTAATTAGATTTTGTTTGGGCTTGATTGGATCATGTCCAATTGGCCTATTGGATAAGTCAAGTGTAAAGAAAAATTAGTCCTAGTCTAACTAGGACTCGGGTCAACCTAATTTTTAAATTTGATTAAAAAATTTAAAAAAAATAAATATAATTTAATTTGATTTAATTAAGTTCTTAAATGGATTAGGTCCTTATTTAATTGGGTTGGTTTATTCTTATTTTTATTTGGTTAAAAGACCTTGTTTGACCAAGTCAAAATAGGAGTCCTAATATGACTAGGACTCCCTATTCCTTGCGCCACCTAATCTTCACGCCCCACTCTTTTCACTTTGTATTTTTACGTGAATAATCTCCATGCCCAAGGTTTCTCATGCCTTCCTTCTCTCTTCCTTTTTCTCATATAGAAGTTTGTTGGAAGACCAAGTCAAAAGGGGAATTAGTGTTGCTTAAGGATTCTATGAGATAGAATCCTTATCAACCAAAACTCTTCCCATAAGTGTGCCGACCCATCCTTCCTTATTTTCTTTTAATTTCATGGTAAAAGAGGACATTTTTTTGTGTGCCCCCCTTGCTGGTCCATGGCAGAAAAAAAGGTGGAGGTGCCCAAGAGTTGGTCGTCCCAACAACTTCCCTTATTTGGTCCTTCTTAGTTTAGGTTTTTGACCTAACTTGGAGTCTCTATATCTCTTTATTTAAAGAGAATTTTTAGCTAAAATTTTTGTGTATTGTATACATTTGAGAGATCTCTTTTTTTTAGAAAAATCAGAAAAAAATTCATCTAGGTCGTGGATATATTAAAAACATAAATCAGGGTGTCTAGAAAAAGAACAAAGAAGAAGAAGAGGGTCTTCTTCTAGGATTTTTGTTCTAGATCTCTTCCTCTCTTTTTGTGAGCTTTTGAGAGGTGTCTCAGAATCACAAATTTTTCTCTTTTCTTTTGATGTTTTGGAGTATTCATGTTTCGAAGAAGGAGGCATCGAATCAATCATCGAAGAGAGATCAGCACAGTGCTAGCATACTGTGCTAATTTCCTGCATTAGGATCTCTGATCATATTCGTGGGCTTATGTGGATAACTCCTAGAGGTCGGATGCATGTGTGGCTCATGACTTCATCCTTATGCCTGGATTAGCAAGTTAGAACGTCTAACTTGCTCAGGTAATAGATCTGATCTATTAACTTCATACCTACATTTGATGTAGTGTAGATCTAGGTTGATTTGATCAATCTTTTCTTTCTTATTTGATTTTAATTTTTGATTTAATATCATGTCTTGATCTTATAATAAATCTGAGATCTAGGTATTTACATATTTATTTAAATAAATATTTAATTTATTTAAATCTTTTGCTACATGATCTTGAAAAGATTTCAAGATCTACCCGTGAAATTCTAGATCTAGTTCCTTCAAAGATTACTCTTGAATGTCCTCTGAAATTAGTGCTTGATCCCTTTCTTTTTTTCTTTCTTTTTGGATATTCAATGCTCCTCACAAAAATAAAAGATTCTTTATTTAAAATATCTTAATCTTGCTTTCTAAATATTTCTCTAGCTTTTAGTAGTTTAGAGTTGGTTGGAGAGTGGGTTTTGACCATTGGAAGTCTTGAAGAGAAAAAATGCCCATTAGAGAAGCACCAAAATCTAGCCTTTACTATTTATCCCATGCTTGGGGTTGACTCTATTTTCTCAAGGGTCGACTACAATCGTCCATGAGTCGACTCAAACTCTTCATGAGTCGACTCAGCTATAGAGTTAGAAAATGCTACTCTCTATCTTCTTTGAGGGAGCCGGCTTGTACAATTCAAGAGTTGACTCGCTTGCATGTCAGTCCATTCCAATGTGCCAGAGTTGACTCCAATTCTCCTAGGATCGACTCCTATCCTTCTTGGAACTTAAGATTCCCTATTTTTTAGCTTGTTTTAGTGTAGGGGTTGGCTCTTTTGTCTCTGGGATTGACTCCACTAAGTTTAAAACTTGAAATTTCTTCTTTGAAGGCATTGACTTAGTTTCTTTTAAGAAGATCTTTATCATGAATTATTTTTTTAATTTAAACTTTTGAAAAGATCTACATTCATACTTGAAATATATGATTAAACTTATTTATACTCAATATATTGAAATTATCAAAATCAGTCATAGGGTTAGTAGCATCAACTCATATCACGAAAAGCATCACCTATTTACAATATGTCGATGATACCTTGATTTTCTATAAGGTCTCAAAGGAACAAATCAAAATATTAAAATTTATTATCTATTCCTTGGAACTACCTTCTAGATTATAAGTTAACTTTGACAAAAGCTCTCTAGTTGGATGGAACATCAATGGCAACCGATGTCATGACTATGCAAAACTACTGGCTTATTTGGTCTCAAACTTTCCTATTAGATATTTAGGCTTTCTGCTTCATTTCAACAAACCAAAAAGTTTAGGTTGGAGCGTCCTAGAAGAGAAGATAGATATATAAAGCTTGTTAGTTGGAAAGGGAAGCTGTTTTTCATTACAGATAGTGTGAGCTCAGGTATGATGCTCTCAAGTCTTGGAAGCTGGTAGAGAGAGAGTAAGAAACAAATGAAACTAACCATCAAAGAGCTTTAGCAAATGCTTCAATTAAGCCAGCTCAAATCCTGAGAGAGGTGGCTCGAGTAGAAGTTCAGAAAGTATATCAGGCTGACACACTAGAAGGACATGCTTGATTCCTATCAGAGCCAGTCTGAGTAGAAGTCGAGCCAGCTCGGATCCTGAGATAGCTGGCTCGAGCAGCAGAGTAGAGAGCGGTGATTCAGGCTTGAGTAGGAGACATCATAGTTGAGCCGGCTCGAGCGGCAAATAGAATGGGACGTGGTTTTTATTCTGGCCTTAGATTGAGTTTAACCCTAGGAACTTAGGATCTTGGTTTGTGAGGTCCTAAGATGCTAACCTATGACTTGGACTAGGGATTAGTCTAATGGGTGTGTGCATGTGAGACATGGGTGTACATGGGCTCAGAGAGTGCATCACATTAGGTTAGCTAGGAGAGTTTTTTGGGTTGGATCAATTTGACCAGGTATATATATACTCTGTATTGAGTTCGTAAATTAACACGAATAAAATACAAGCCCTTTTCTTCTTGAAAATTATCTCTTTCTCTCCCATTCTCCCTATATTCTCCTCATCCTAGGATTTTTTAGGGTTTGATAGGATGGCCATTTAATTTCTTGGATTCTTGTTATTATTTCTGCAATCATCAAGTAGCAAGGATAGTTTCCAATAGATTGGTATCAGAGCAACCATCTTATGGAACAACAATTGGTATCAGAGTCATGGTGTTAGATTTGGTGGAGGAAAGGTCAAAGTTTTACCAAAATTATGGTAAGGTGTTGAACAGATTATTTTAAACACTATTTATTCTCTTTTATGTTTGGTTATTAAAAATTTAGTTGGGATGGCATTGAGTACCATCAAGGTAGACTTTGAAAAGTTTGATGGCAAGGAAAACTCTAGTCTTTGACAGCAAAGGATGAAAGATTTACTGATGCAGAATAGAATCTACAAGATCTTGACATAGAAAAGATCAAAAAAGATTTTTTTATTGAAGAGTGGGAGAAACTTGAAGAGATAGCCTTTAGCATAATTCGGATGTACCTCATTGATGAAGTTTTACTAGAAATCAACATGAAAACCATACTGAATGGACTTTACAAAAAATGGAGAACACATATATAGGTAAGAATATGATAAACAAGCTATACTTGAAGAAACATCTGTACAGCTTACGGATGCCCAAAGGAGGAGATCTAGTTTTTCACATTCAGAAGTTCAATCAAGTTTATTTGGATGTCATGAGCCTTGATGTAAAGATTGATAAGGAGGATAGAGCTTTTCTATTATTTTGTTCGCTACTAGTAGCATATGATGGTCTCATTACTACTTTAGTGTATAGAAAGAAGATATTAAAGTTCGATAAAATGGTTGAAGTTCTTAGATCTAACGAGCAGCAAGAGAGGCTAGTTAAAGAAAACTCTAGTTCAGAGATGCTTTCTATGAATGAGAGGCAAGGAAGACCTAAGGAGAGGACTCAAGATAAATTTAAGGATAGATCAAAGTCTTGAGAAAATTAAAAGAATTTTAAATGCTATAAGTATCATCAACCTGATCATATTAGAAGAAATTATCCACTTTTGAAGAATGAAAAGGGAAACAACACATCTAAGGATAGATTGACCAGTGGGAGTGGTGCTTTATCATCTGAAGATAGTGAAAATGATATACTAATAGTATCAGAAGGAGTTACAAAGTATGATAGCTACTGGATACTGGATTCAACATGTTCCCATCCATTACACTGCACATCGGGAGTGGTTCTCATCATACGAGAGATCCAATGGAGGAAGTATTAGTCTTGGAGATGATCATCGATGTAAAGTTGTTGGTATTGGTACAGTCAGAGTAAAGATGTATGATGGTATCATACGAATACTCAGTAATGTGAAGCATGTACCAAAATTGAAGAAGAATTTGATACCTCTGGGTTACTTGGAAGGATAGGGGTATGCTTTCAGTTATCAGTCAGGCAATAGGTGTTTGAGAATTTTTAAGAGTTCATTGATGGTGATGAAAGGGAGAAGACCAAGCAACAATCTATATAGGATGGAGGGCTCAGTGGTTACAGATAGTGCAGAGGTGTCTGTAGTAGCACAGGAGGAATAGCTAACCTACAAGCTGTGGCACTATCATATGGGTCACTTAAGTGACAGAAGGCTCACAGAGTTAAGTAGGAGAGGTCTGATTCCAGCACTCAAAAAAGGAGATGATCTATATGAGCCTTGTATCTATGGCAAACAACATAGAGTTATATTTGCCAGTAGTACCAAGTGGAGTGAAGCTATTTTGGAGCTAGTTCACTTGAACGTATGGGGACCAGTACCTATTGCATCTCGAGATGGAGCAAGATATTTTATCACCATTATAGATAACTTCTCTAGGAAGGTATGGGTATATCTGATCAGGAAAAAATTAGATATTTTTATCCAATTTAAAATCTGAAGAGCTGAGATGGAGAATGAGACAGGACAATCAGTGAAGTATTTAAGATCTGATAATGAAGAAAAATATACCAGCCTAGCATTTAGAAGATACTATGAGGAAAATGGCATAAAATGTCATTACACAGTGAAGATGACCTCTCAATAGAACGGTATCATGAAGAAGATGAATCGAATACGGATGGAGATGGCCAGGAGCTTGAGGCTGTAGGCATCACTGTCCAAATCTTTTTAAGATGATGCTCTTATTTATTTTTTGTTTTCTTATTAATAGGTCTCTCCATAGAAAATTGAATGAAGAACTTCTAGAAACTATCTGGAGTGGAAAGAAGGTGGAGTTAGGTCATCTGAAGGTGTTTGGCTATCTTGCATATGCTTTGATAGAAGAAGCCAATAGGAGCAAGTTAGACCCAAAGTCATAGAAGATGGTATTCATCGGATTTTCATGAGGTGTGAAGGATTTCTTGCTATAGGATTCATAATTCCAAAGGAGTATCATTAGTCAAAATATGATATTTGATGAGAAAAGTATTATGTTGAAGCTAGAAAGTGTAGATGAAGTTGTCAAGACAATACAACATAGTATGGGATAGCTCTCTGATATAGATGATTTATCCTCAACATCAACCTCGGATCGTGTTCAATTTGAGGTGGAGTTGGGCAGGCATGGTGATGAATCTATGGAGGTTCAACAAAGAGAACAATCTATCTTGAAAGAGATGCAGATGCAGCCATGGGTAGCATACTTGTAGGATACCGTAAGAAGAGTGGAACTGCACAAGCCGAAGTCCACTGTTCGCAAACTAGTGTGATATGACATTGATGAGATTATTTTTTATGCTCTCATCACTACCAATGAAGATCTAGAGAGCTTTAAGGAGGCCATAGAAAGTCTAGATCGAGAATCATGGATGTAGGCTATGATGGAGGAGATGGAGTCTCTCAAGAAGAATCAGACATGGCAGCTGGTGGACCTACCAGATGATGCTTGGCCCATTGGCTCCAAATGAGTTTTCACCAGAAAAAAAGTACCTTTAGAGCAAGGTGGAGTGAGGTAAAGACTGGATTGGTAGCCAAAGAATACTCACAAAGAGAAGGGATCGATTACTTAGAGGTCTTCTTTTCAGTTGTCAGACATACATCCACTAGGATGATGTCGAGCATAGTTGCTACTCATGACTTGGAGTTGGAGCAAATGGACATTAAGACAACATTCCTCCATGGAGATTTAGAGAAGAATATATACATGGAGCAGCCATAGGGCTTAAGAGAGCCTGGGTCAGAGGAAGAGGTCTGTTTACTGAAAAAATTACTGTACGGATTGAAGCAGTCTCCTAGATAGTGGTACAAGTAATTTGACACATATGTGAGAAGTGTTAGCCTTTTTAGGTGTGATCATGACCCATGTGTATATATGGGATTTATGAAAGATGGATCTTGGTTATACCTACTCTTGTATGTAGATGACATGCTGGTAGCATGCAAGAGTAAGGAGGTTGTGTAGGAATTGAAAGGAGCTTTGTCTCAGGAGTTTGAGATGAAGGACTTGGAGCCTGTGAAGAAGATCCTAGGTATGAAAATTATCAGAGATAGAACCAAGAGGCTACTACATCTATCTCAAGGAGGATATATCAAGAAGATCTTAGAGAGATTTGGAATGAAGGAGGCCAGACTGATAGAGCTACCTCTTGTCGGGCATGTTAGACTCTCTATGATCATATCACCACAGACTGAGATGAAGGTTCAAGAGATGGAAAAGATTCCATATGCATATGGTGTGGGAAGCATTATGTACTCTATGGTATGTTGCAGGCCGGATTTAGCCCATGCAGTGAATCAGGTGAGCAGGTTTATGGCTCAACCTAGCAAGGAGCACTAAAGAGCACTGAAGGATATCTTCAGATACATGACAGGTTCAATTGGGATTGGCATCTTCTATGGTTAGTGGAAAAGTACTGAGAAATATCCTAACATGTCCAAGAAGGCTCGAGGGCTAATGGAGAAATTTATGGATGCAGATTTTAGTGAAGATGTGGACACTCGACATTCAATGATAGGTTTTGTATTCAACCTGTGTGGAGGTTCAGTCTCATGGAGATCATGCTTGCAACCAATTACATTCTTATCTACTATCGAAGTAGAGTACATTGATATCACAAAGATAGTGAAGGAAGCTCTATGGTTGAAGGGCTTGGTGCTGGAGATGGGATTTCCATAGGATGCAGTTTGGATGCATTGTGACAGTCAGAGTGCTTTGTTGCTTGCATAGAACTCCATGTATCATGTAAGGACCAAGCATATCGATATCAAATACAATCGAATTAGAGAGCTAGTGGAAGATGGTGAAGTGAAGTTGGTGATGGTTTATACCATAAAAAATCTAGCTGATGTGCTTACAAAGATATTTTCATGGAATAGTTTTTATAATTATATGGTACTGATGGGGCTGATGGATAGAGTTGAGTTCATAAGAACTTGGAAATACCAAGGTGGAGATTGTGAGTTCAGGTATGGTGCTCTCAAGTTTTGAAAGTAGATGGAGAGAGAGCAAGGAGTGAATGAAACCAACCATCAAAGAGCTTTAGCCAATGCTTCAGTCGAGCCGGTCCGAATCTTGAGAGAGCCAGCTTGAGCAGAAGTCCAGAAAATGTATCAGGCAGACACACTGGAAGGACAGGCTTGGTTCTTGTCAGAGCTAGTCTGAGTAGAAGTCGAGCCAGCTTGGATCCTGAGATAGATGGCTCGAGCAGTAGAGCAGAGAGTGGCAATTCAGGCTCTCGCAGGAGACATCACAGTTGAGCTGGCTCGACTGCTGATCGAGCCAGCTCGAGCGACAAACAAAATAGGACATGGTTTCTACTCTAGCTTGTGATTGGATTTAATCTTAGAAACTTAAAAGCTTGGTTTGTGAGGTCTTAAGAGGCTAACCTATGACTTGAACTAGGGATTAGTCCAATGGGTGTGTGCATGTAGACATGGATGTACATGGGCTCGAAAGTGCATCACATTAGATTAGCTAGGAGAGCTTTTTGGGTTGGTTCAATTTGACCAGGTATATATATACTCTGTATTGAGTTTGTAAATTAACACAAATAAAATAAAAGCCCTTTTCTCCTTGAAAATTCTCTCTTCCTCTCTTTCTCCCTCTCTTCTCCTCGCCTTAGGGTTTTCTAGGGTTTGATAGGATGGCCATCTATTTCTTTGAATTCTTATTGCTGTTTCTACAATCATCAAGTAGCAAGGATAGTTTCCAATAGATTGGTATCAGAGCAGCCATCTTATGGAACAAAAAATAGGGTAGCATCGATCAATTTAGTTCTTAGTGAAAATCAATTTTTTTGGATGCCCTATTTTCAACTTGCAACTGAAGTCATCAGGCGCATTGACCAAAGAAGAAAACAATTCCTATGGAGAGGAAGCAACAAATACCACAATGGAAATAGTTTGGTTAGCAAGGAAAAGGTCTGTCAGTCTAGAAGAGTTGGAGGTCTGGGGGTATTAAACATTAAGCTTCTTAATCAAAGCTTTCTCATTAAATGGTGGTGGATACATATTTTAAGGAGTAGAATAGGTCATGGCAAAGGCTAGTAAATAATTCTTAATAGGTCATGGTAAAGGTTAGTAAATAACTCTTACTTCTTTAAAACAGCTCTAAACCAAGCTTCAATCAAAGTAAATATTTCCTCTACATGGAAGGACATTATGAAGACTAGACCTTGGTTCTTCGCCAGTATATCCATTAAGGTAGGAAAAAACAAGAAAATCTAATTCCAGTTTAATGACTAGATCCTCTATGAGCCACTGAAGAAGGCCTTCCTACTTTCTTATCTCCTTGCTAAGAAATACAACAGTAGCCAGCTAAATTTAGAACTATGTTGAGAATTCAGTATCAATCACAGATATCATAACCTAAATACATAATGAGCAACATCACTTATGTGAGCTATTGGATATAATATAATTATCTCCATAAGCAAACGACGTAACATGGAGATGGAGCTCATCAAAAGCCTTCATAGTTAAAAATAGTTACAAGTTGCTAAGCCATGGAGGAGCAATCTCTAAACTCATATCAACTAGAAAATTTCCAGTACTAAAAAAGGTTAAAATTTTTGATTGGTTAAGTTATCATAACAAAATCTTAATAGTAAAAAATCTCAAGAGGAGGGGATGGAAGGCCTCATTGGCTTGCCCACTATGTGGGGAAGAAGAAGAAAAGATGAAACATTTGTTTCTCAATTGCTCATTCAGTAAGATGATTTGGCAGCCAATCTCAGATAAAACTTAAATGTATCCTTGTAGCTTTGATGGACTCCCTAGAGAATGTTGACAAGAACTGTATGTTCTCCACTGTATGTTTGGTCCTATGGAAGGAATGAAACTAATTGATATTTGAGTTCCAAGCTGTCACACCGAAATCATTGTTATAGAAAATAATCTTAATGTTGCTTATGTGGACGTTGGTCACTCATGGGAAAGGCAAAGCTGAAACTCAAAAGCTTTGTGCCAGAGCTGCAGGTAAAACATTGTGTCTGTGGAGCACCCACATCAACCCAACAAGTCATAGACATGCAGTAGATACTCCAATTCTTGGAGTTCCTAATATATCCTAGCTCACCCTTGATAATCTCAAATCCTATCATTTTGTACCATGCTCCCATTAAAAATAGGAATATCTCTTGTCAGCATTATGCTGACAAACCATCCATGTACCTCCTTTTTCCACTAAATTAATCTTAGGGTGTCCCACACTTATACATTAAAAAAAATTTGCAATATGAGATTTCTTAAAAGTTAATTCAAATATATGTCTTTTCAATTATTGGAAAATATTATTTCAAATAACAATAAGAAGCTTCAGCAAAGTTGGTTAATTGTCTAAATCAATTTCCTCCAACATTCCACTATAGAAATTTCTTTATCCAAAATATCTAAGAAAATAAAGAAATGCTCATTTAAGAATTAAAAGCTATACAAAATGGTTTATCCTAATATCCAATCACCCAACATTTCCTATTTAACTATATTAATCCTTTACAAAACTTTGTTCACAAGTCCTTAGGTAATTGTATTTATAAATAAATAAATAAATAAATAAATAAATAAGTATATATATATATATATAACATAAAATTGGATATCGTTGGAAGATCAAGCTAGGTAGTGCTATAAATATGTAAAGTCATGTCAATCTTATGATTTAATGCACAAATATAGCATTCCATTAGTGTATGAGAAATTTTTTCATGCTAAAAATGTAGTTTTATAAAAGACCAAAAGCCAAGATATTTTATTCATCATCATAACAAATGCTATTCATGTAGATGCATAAATTCATATCTATTTCATGACTTGATACATAAAACACGAGTTCGAGTGTATGAGAAAATTACAAGACTGTAATGAATATTCAATAATATATTCAAGAAAAAAAGTGTAAGAGAATTTTGCATGTAACTTTAATAAATATGATGGTTAATATAAATATTAAATATATTCATAAAAATAATGTGAGTTGATGAAACCGTTATAAGATAATTTATAATATCATTAATTGGACTTGTCTCGGTCAGTTGGCACTCCTCTACCCTTTTGAGGATTTGACAAATCTTTCTACTTTCAAACTAAAAAAGAGTGATTCATTTTTACATGTCATTGGTAAGGCCTTGCTCAATCTTTTCCTTCCCAATGAAAGGGAAGAAAAGATTTGTTGATAATTAAAAAAAAATTACTATATATATGTGGCATCCAATAAATACAATTTCAGAAGCTATGTGTCAATTACATACAAAGCATCATCTGCTAATCTTTGCTAGCGAGTTGTGATGCAGCGAGATCACTGGAATCATTCACCACGTGTGGCTTGAAAATAGTATCACCCGGCATCTTTGCCAACCTAAGGAGGCTCCTAGATGCAAGAATTGCCTGAGGATTCATGTCATGCAATGCCCTTAAGTGAAGGCATTGTGCCGCAACGAGTGCAGCTTCCTTTAGCTCCTCTGAGTTTGAATTACCAAGAAGGCAATGAGCCACAATCCTCAATATAGGCTGGAAGAGCTCCCATGGAAGAGGAATCCTTCTCCCCTTCTTCCCATGCTCATCTTCACCACCTTTTACTTGAATCATTTCTCCTTGTTGGTCTGCACAAGAGGCATTAGTCTTGGGGTTGCTTTGTTTCTCTTCCTCTAGAGATTGATTATAGCCAGCCCAATCCACACAAAACTCACAAAACTCCAGCTTAGAAGAGAGGGGCATGTCATGTAGATTGTTGTAGTATAGCTCCAATGCTACTCCAATAATTCGAGCTCGTTTGGTGGAACGTACGGTGCCAAATGGCTCCAAAGCGGGGCAGAGTACTGCTATGTTGAGATCCACAGCTTTGCTCTTGGTGGGGGTCTTAGCCTCATGATAAACACTTGGATTGGTGAGGTTGGGAAGGATCACAGTTTGAGGCTCTCCACCTCGAATGACGGTCTCATGTGCATAGAGGGCCAACAGGACAGCCTCGAAGCCAGCAAGAGACTTTTGGGAGATAGCACGAGAAAGATAGACCTTGATGATGGTGGGGAGGAAATTAAGGACAACAAGTTGAAGGCCCGGGTTAGTGGATTGGAAGGTGTCATATAGCCAGCGACAAAGGTTGTCATCGCCAGAGCCAGAATCGGGATGATGGAGGTGGCTTTTGATATCATGGGAGATGTTTGCATCATGGAGGAGAGATGTGGTAGGATTTTCAGAGAAGGTGAGGGGGTCAGGGAGGGGGCCAAGGATGAGCGAGAGGGAGTGCATGGTGGCTTGAGCTTGGTGGATGGATTGCCAGAAGGTGGTGGATTCAGAGGGAGCAATGTCGGAAGACATGAGGTAGGGAGGGTAGGATAAGGGAGTGGAGGGGAAGGGGGGAGAAGTTTGGGGACTAGGGATAATCGGGTTTTCTAGAGAAGAGATGGGGAAAAAAAGGAGAGTTGGAGGAGGAAAAGGTGGAGGAAGAATAGGAAGGGCATTTTTTTAGTGGTATGAGTTTTGAATTTGACCAAGTTTGCTTTGGAACTTGGATTTTAAAAATTACAAAAAATATTTTCTAAAATACCAAGGATAGAATCCATTTCTCCTACTTTACTACTAACCACTCAGTTATTAATCAAACTTTAGCCATTGGCATATAATGATATTTTATTATAGTTATTTAAAACTTATTCACATCTTAAAAACAATATAAATTTTATGCTTTTTATTGATCCTTTTTATAAAAGTAAATTATTTATATTATGATGAAAAAGATGAAATATTTTAGTTTATTTTCATCATATTTTCCAAACTTTGTTGTCTAAAATATTCAAAAATTTCAATCATATAACATATTCCTACATCCATATATAACTTATTTTTACTATAAAATAGATTTCTATAATTATTTTTATGTTATATAATTTTATTTTAAAAATTAATAATATACTTTATTAATAAATCCAATTAAATCAATGATCGAGATTCTTGGCCGAATCAGTCTCTATGAAACTTTAATAACCATAATTTAGACTCTTTCTAGTTAATTGTGCACTGCATGCATCTTGATATTAGGTTCCTACCCACCCTTTAAAAGATATATCATTTATGTTGGTTTTCATTATTAAAAATACTTCAAAATTTGACTTACATCCAAAAAATTTTTAATTTGTAATTGTATCTATTTAGTACAAATATAGATATGACGTATGTTTGATTTGTATCCATATCCATTAAAGAAATATAGATACTTATCTTGATATCTATTTAATATCCATATTTATATTCATGCTTATAGAAAAAATATAAATATAGATATAGATATACCAATATCCAATCCATATTCAGCCCTATATATCATTGAGACTTTTTAAAGAAAAATACATACTAGAAGTTCTTGTACATGTTTTTTAAAGAATAACTTTCAGGGACAATTGAAATTTTAGTATTTCAATAGATCATGAAAATGCCTAAAATAATTGATATGGTTGTTCTGTACCAAGGGAGGAGGAGAAAGGAAAAGGAAATATTTTGCAAGAGATGTGCTTATATATGTATATATATACATCTCATTGATACATAGGGCTGAAAATGGATTGGATATTGGTATATCTACATCTATATTTATATTTTTAAGTATGTACCAATACAAATATGGATATTAAAAGGATATCAAGATTAGTGCCATATTTCTCTGATGGATATGGATATAGATCAGATATACATCGTATCTACATTTGTACAAACCAGATACAGTTACAAATCAAATATTATTAGGATCTAAGTCAGATTTTGAAGTGTTTTTAATAATGAAAACCAACATAAATGATATATTTTTTAAAGGATGGGTAGGGACCTAATATCAAGATGCATACGATGCACAATTAATTGGAAAGAGTCTAAATCATAGTTATTAAAGTTTCATGGAGACTGATTTGGCCAAGGATCTTAATCCTTGATTATATTGGATTTATAAATAAAATATATTAGAAATTAATTTTATAATAAAATTATATAACATATAAATAATTTAAAAAATCTATTTTATAGTAAAAAATAAGTTATATATGGATGTAGGAATATGTTATATGATTGAAATTTTTGAATATTTTAGACAACAAAGTTTGGAAACTATCATGAAAATAAATTGAAATATTTCATCTTTTCATCATAACATAAAAGATTTACTTTTATAAAAAGAATTAATAAAAACATATGATTTATATTGTTTTTAAGATGTGAATAATTCTTAAAGAACTATAATAAAATATCATTATGCAACAATGTTTAAAGTTTTATTATTGACTTAGTTGTTAGTAGTAAAGTGGGAGAAATAGATTCCATCTTGTGTATTTTAGAAAATAATTTTTAAAATTTTGAAAATCCAAGTTCCATAGCCAACTTGGTCAAATTCAAAAACTCATACTACTAAAAAGAAAAAAAGTCCTTCTATTCTTCCTGCACCCTTAGCTCCTCCAACTCTTCCTTTTTTCTCAACTCTCCTCTAGAAAAATAGACTTCCCTAGCCCTTAAACTTCTTCCCTCCTTTCCTTCCACTCCCTTATCCCACCCTCTCTATCCCATGTCCTCCGACGTTGTTCCCTCTGAATCCACCACCTTATGGTAATCCATCTATCGAGCTCAAGTCACCATCCACTCCCTCTCCTCATCCTTGGTCCCATCCCTAACCCCCTTACCTTCTCTAAAAATCCTACCACATATCTCCTCAATGATGCAAACATCTCTGTCGACATCTCCAGCTACCTTTGTCGTCCTGATTCTGGCACTAGTGATGACAACATTTGCTGCTGGCTATATGATACCTTTCAGTCCACTGACTTTGGCCTTCAACTTGTTGTCCTCAACTTCCCACCATCATTAGTGTCTATCTTTCTCAGTATGTCTCCTAGACGTCTGTCGTTGGCTTTGAGGCTATCCTATTGGCCCTCTATGTGCATGAGACCATCATTCGGGGCAAGAAGCCTCAAACTATGATCCTTCCCAACCTCACCAATCTAAGTGTCTACCATGAGGCTAAGGCCACCACTAAGAGCAAATCTATAGATCTCAACACGATATACTCTCCCCTGCTTTGGAAACATGTGGCATGATGCATTCAACCAAATGAGCTTAAATTATTGGAGTAGCATTGGAGCTATACTACAGCAAGATATACAACATGCCACTCTCTTCTAAGTTGGAGTTTTTGTGTGTTTTGTGTGGATTGGGCTGACCAAAATCAGTCTCTCAAGGAGGGAAAATAGAACAACCCAAAGTTCTATGCCTCCTATGTTGACCAACAAACAGAAATGATTCAAGCAAAAGATGGTGAAGATGATTATGGAAAGAAGGGGAGAATGGTTCCTTTGCCATGGGACTTCTTCTAGCCTATATTGAGGATTGTAGGTCATCGCCTTGTTGGTAATTCTAACTCAGAGGAGCTAAAAGAAGCAGCACTCATTGTAGTGCAATGCCTTCACTTGGGAGCATTGCATGATGTGAATCCTCAAGTGATTCTTGTGTCTAGGTGCCTCAGGTTCGCAGCTAGTTAGCAAAGATTAGCACATGATGCTTTGTATGCAATTGGTATATAGCTTCTAAAATTTTATTTATTGGATGCCACATATATATAGTAATTCTTTTTCTAATTATCAACCAATCTTTTCTTTTCTTTCATTGGGAAGGGAAAGATTGAGCAAGGCCTAACGAATAACATGTAAAAATGAATTACTTCTTTTTAGTTTAAAAATAGAAAGATTTGTCAAACCCACAAAAAGGAAGAGGAGTGCCAAGACAAGTCCAACTAATAATGTTATAAATTATCTTATAACTGTTTCATCAACTCATATTGATTTTATGAAAGTTTTTAAAATTTATATCAACCATCATATTTATTAAAGTTGCAAAATTTTCTTATACACTCTTTTATTTTGAATATTTTATTGAATCTTCATAATATTCTTATAATTTTCTCATACACTCAAACTCATGTTTTATGTACCAAGTCATGAGATAGATAAAAAAATTGTGCATCTGCATGAAAATCATTTGTTATGATGATAAGTAAAATATCTTGGCTTTTTGTCTTTTATAAAACCACATTTTTAGCATGAAAAACTTTCTTATACACTAATGGAATGCTATATCTGTGTATTAAATCATAAGACTGACTTGACTTTTAAATTTATAGCACTACATTTTCCATTTAGCTTGATCTTCTAAAAACAACAATATCCAATTATATATATATTTTTATATACACACACACACACAATTACCTAAGAACTTGTGAACAAAGTTTTTGGATGATTGGATATTAGGATGAATTATTTTGTATAGCTTTTAATTCTTAAATTAGCATTTCTTTATTTTGTTAAATATTTTGGATAAAGAAATTTCTATGGTGGAATGTTGGAGGAAATTGATTTAGACAATTAACCAACTTTGTTAGAGCTTATTTTTATTTAAAATAATATTTTTGGATCACTGAAAAGACATATATTGGAATCAACTTTTAAGTAATGTCATGTGGTAATTTTTTTTAATGTAGTGGGGCACCTTGAGATTTGTTTAATAGAGAAAAGAAGGATGTACATGGATGATTTGTTAGCATTGTGAGCTTAGGTGTGGCGCTCTCAAGCCTTAAAAATATGAAAAAAAAGGCTAAGAAAAGAAGAGAGCAAGCCAACAGAGAAACCAGCCTAGATAGCAGAGTTTTAGTAACTTAGTCAACTCTGAGATTGGATCGATTAAGTTAAAAGGTGGATTGACCTAGTCCAGGGCCGAGTCAACTATATCTTAGAGGAAAAGCCAAATAGAGAGTAGTATTTTCAGAATTGCTAGCATGGTACATAGGTTGGTCGACTCAGTGATTTTGTGAGTTGATCCAGTCGCAAGTGAGCCAACTCAATCTAAGATTGGGTCGACTTAGTAATGTAGGATCAGAACTATACATGGATCTATTTGGGTTTGAAAATTTTTCTTTGAGCTTGGGGCTTGATCCTATTGTGTAGTACTTATATAGAAAATAGGTCAAGATTTTTATAATGCTGAAGACATTGAAATAAAACTCATATCTCCCAAAATCTCTCTTCCTCTCTTTTCTCTCTTGAATCCATTGTTTGTGCTTTTGCATAGATTCTAGGTGACCTCTCTTTATTACTGGCTAATCATCAGGTACCACATCGATCTGTAAGAGGGTCTTATAACCCAACATTTAGTATCAGAGCGATGTTGCATGGAAGAAAGAAAGACACCTAGGGCTCCTTCATTCAGGATCTTTTACACTAGATTTTATCATAAATCTTCTTGTCTTCTTCATGGTTATCTCCTGTCTAAGGTAGAGAGTTGTTACACAAAGGATAGATGATTTAGAAGGTTGGAAGGAGGATCTATGGCATATAGATCTTCTTGGAAGGGTTATTTTTGTTGGTGTGTGACTATAGAAAGGTGTTAGGGTTTTGTTTGTCGCTTGATTATAGTCATGGCATCAAGTAGATTCAAGATAGATTTTAAGAATTTTGATGGCAAGGAAAACTTTATTTTATAGCAGCAAAGAATAAAGGACTTATTAGTTCAGTAGAGGATCCATAAGATCTTAGTTAGGAAAAGATTGAAAAGGATCAGTGCCAAGGACTGAGAAGAGTTGGAGGAGATCAATTTTAGTATAACTAGAATATGTTTGGGCAATCAGATGTTGCCCGAGATTTGTGTGGAGACCATGATAAGGGGGCTCTAGACAAGATTAGAGAATACTTACATGGGAAAGAATATGACTAATAAACTATGGTTGAAGAAGAAGTTTTATAGTATGAGGATGCCCAAAGGTGGAGATCTTGTTGCCCATATCCAGAAGTTCAATCATGTGTGTTCTGAGGTGATGAGCTTGGATGTGAGGATTGATGAGAAAGATTAGGCACTATTATTACTTTGTTTTCTCCCAGCATATGACAGTCTCATAACAATCTTAGATTATGGAAAGGAGATCCTAAACTATGAAGAGATTGTTGGTGTTCTCAGATCAAATAAGCAAAGGAAGAAGATCTACAAAGAAGATCCTAAGTCTGAGGTCTTGGCTATGAATGAAAGATAAGGAAGATCAATGGAGAAGGCTAAGGATAAATTCAAGAGCAGGTCTAAATCTCGAGATTAAAAGAAGACCTTTAAGTGCTACAAGTGTAATCAATCTAGACACCTGAGGAGAAATTATCCTCTTTCAAACTCAAAAAAAAGAAAAGGCCAGCAAAAATGATGATACAGCTTTAATGAACAATGGAAAAGATCTGATAATTATATCAGATGGATCCATAGAGTGTGATACTGCATGGGCGTTGGATTCAGCATGGTCACATCACTATACTTCTCATCAAAAGTGGTTTGCTACCTACCAGAAGATTGATGATGAAAGTGTCAGTCTTGAAGATGATCACCCTTGAAAGATGGCTCGAGTTGGCACTATTAGAATAAGGATGTATGATGAGATTATTCATACATTATCTAATGTCAAGGATGTATCAGAATTAAAGAAAAATCTAATTTTTTTGGGCTACTTGGAGGAGCAGGGTTATGCTTTTAGTAGCTAGGCTAGGAGTGGATGCTTAATTATTTCAAAGGAAGCATTAGTGGTGATGAGAGGTAGAAGATTGAGAAATATTTTTTATAGAATGGAGGGCTTAATTATAAATGATAGTGCAGAAGTACTAGTAACAGCACAAGAGGAGTAACTTTTATATTGACTGTAGTACTATCGGATGGATCACATAAGTGACCGAGAGCTCATAGAACTAAGTAGAAGAGGGATGATCCCAGTCCTAAAGAAGGAGGGCATTGATTTATGTGAGCCATGCATCTTTGGCAAATAGTATAGGATGAAGTTTGCCAACAATACCAAGTATAGTGATGAGTGCTGGATTTAGTGCATTCGGATGCGTGGTGATCGGCTCTGTATCGGCTAGAGGTGGGGCAAATTATTTTGTTACTTTCATTGATGACTACTCAAGAAAGGTGTGGATTTATCTGATCAAGGAGAAGTTAGAGGTATTTGCCCGATTCAAAGCTTGAAGAGCTAAGGTAGAGAAGGAGTTAGAGAGACAGGTGAAGTACCTAAAGTTGGACAATAGAGAAAAATATACAAGCTTGAAGTTTAGGAGGTACTATAAAAAGAATGGCATTAAATGCCATTACAAAGTAAAAATGGCCCCCCCAATAGAATGATATCGCGAAGAGGATGAACCAGATGCTGACCGAAAAGGCATAGAGTTTGTAAGCTGAATAGAGGCAATACAGAGAAGATCTGGAGTGGAAAGAAGGTGGAGCATAGCCATCTAAAGATCTTCGGTTGCCCAGCCTATGCACATATGGAGACAACCAAAAGAAGTAAGTTAGACCCTAAATCTTAAAGGATGATATTTATTGGATATTCGAAAGGAGTCAAGGGATACTTGCTGTGGAATTTTCAAGCATAAAAGTTAGTAATCAGTAGGGATGTTATACTTGATGAGAAGAGCATCTTGGAGAGGTCTAGGAGAACAAATGGGTCTTGAGAAAAGAAGGTGGATAGTGGTGGTCTATTAGAGGTAGATGACATACACTCTACATCGACTTACAGGGATATTCCTATTGAGGTGGAGCTGATAGGAGAGTACTTACTCAGATGGAAGATCTATTGAAAAATGTATCTCAAAGCCAATCGTCAGACTGTTGACGGTTGTGCTAATCTTATAATTATATATGATTTATGACGAATAAAAAATTTATTTTGATATTTTCATCATAAGTTTATATCTTCTTTTTATGAACTCCTATATTATAATGAAGCCTTTAGGACTATTTAGAATCGATAAAGAGAGGATTTATCATTTAGTCTTGAAAACTGTTTGCAACCAAATGATATGTTGTTACCTAAGATGATAATGTTTATCAAGTATAGATCGTTATGTGCCATATGAGTTGGTAATCCTTTTAACCAAGGAGTGTGAAGACACTGACATGGTATACAGGCAAGATATAGGAATACATCATCACTGAACATGATCAACTCTGAAGCATTCTGCTGTCAATAATTACTCTGAGGGGATATAGGTATAAGTGTCCCTCGGACCTAAGATCATCATGGTAACTTGCAAGTAACTCACCGTACTTTAGTGCCGAACTATCTGAATTTCTAATTTAGTAAGAAAAATTTTTTGGACATAATTAAGTACTTATGAAGTCAGTAAGTGAGTCAAGATGGGATTGACCACCCTAGTTTTAGGAGCCGTGTTGAATTGTATTTTCAATTTAGTAAAATCTTAGCCAGGGTAGTCCTTGTGAGGAGTTACAAGATTGATTGCTTTGAAACATATTATGGATGCACTATTCTAGGATTGACAGTTTAACTCTAAGTCATTCTAGATATAGAGGTCAAATAGATGAATTATATGATAATTATATTCACATAGGTTCTAGAATGTTGCTTTACATACATTCGACCTATCCAGACATTGGGTACCATTGCTAGATGGCCACTTTGATTGATATAGAAATTTATTTTTGTACTACCGACTTAGATTCGAACCTATGGAGTCATACATATTAGAGGTTTTGATATGATTAGTGCTAAAAAATGTATCCTAAAGCCAATCATTTAAGTGGTAGATGATTGGAATTAGTATATGAATTATTTAATAATAATAGTTATTTGACTGATTCATCATAAAAGTTTTATCTTCCTTAAATGAACTTCTAAATTACGATGAAGTCCTTAGAACCATAATCAATCGATAAAGTTGGATTTATCGGATGATTCTTAAACTATTCATAATCAAATGATAAGTTATTAATAAGGACGATAACTTATCGAGTGTAGATTGTTGTATGCCATATGTGTTGATTGTCCTCATAACCAAATGATGTGAAGACACTAGTATGGCATCCAGGTGAGATGTAGGAGTATATCTACACTGAACGTGATCAATATAACACTCTATTGTCAAGAGTAGCTAGCTAAGGCCAATGGGTATAAGTGTCCCTCTGACTTAAGATCACCATGGTGACTTGCAAGAAACTCACCGTACTTTGATGCTAGACTGCCTGTATTTCTAATATAGGTTCGAAAGATTTTTGGGTATGGTCAAGTACTTGTAAAGTTGGTGTGTGAGTCAAGATAGGATTGACTACTCTTGCTTAACTTTAGGAAGAGAATGACTCGCTGTGTTTTAATTTAGTAAAACCTAGGCCTAGGTAATCCTCGTAAGGTGTCATAAAATTTAAAAAATTTTGAGACATAATAGAGATGACTTGTACGAGAGTTTGACAGCATACTCAAAGTCATCTTGAGCATTATTGGTCATAGAAAATTATACGATAACCATGAGTCAGGGTTCTAAGAATATTGTTTTGCATACATTCGACCTATCCGGATGTCGGGAACTATTGCTAGATGATAACTTTGATTGGTACAAAAATTGATTTTTATGCTACCGGCTTAGGTTCGAACCTATGGGGTCATACATTAGAGCTTGTAACTTGATCAGATGGTTAATCGATGATTGAGAATCATTCTAAGGTCAATCCATTAATATAATTGATGTTTGACCTAATGCAAGTATTGTAGGAGGATCAATTAGCAATTGGATTATTAATTGGCTCAATTTGATTAAACAATTAGGCTGAGATCAACTCTAATTGAATTAGATTCAATTAGAATTGATTTGGACTTAATTAGATCAAGTCTAGTTGGTTTATTGGATAAGCCAATTACAAGAAAGAATGATTCCTTGTTTGACTAGGACTAGGGTGCACCTAATTGATTTAGGATTTAAATTAGATTTAAATCTTGATTTAATCTGATTTAATTAGGCTCCTAGTTAGACTAGTATTGCCCAGAGGTAGCAACCTAGGGGGGGAGGGGTGAATTGGGTTTTTATAATAGTTTTGGCCAAATTTAACTCTAAGCAATTATGTGCTTTGATTTTAATCTAAGTGGTGAGGATGAGATGTATATAATATGAGCGACAAAATTAAGATAACAAAATCAAACTATGAAAGTAAAGTAAGAATTATAAGCATGCAAAGTATATAGAGAGATAGAAGAAAAAAGCACAACACAAACACACAAAGATTTATAGTGGTTCGAAGCAATCCGCTCCTACATCCACTCCTCAAACTTTTCTCAGAAATTCCACTATAATCTACCTTTGATTATAGTGTGTTTATTTTTTCAGGCTCACAAACAAATCTAGTTGATTTTCATAGGAGCACTAACCAAAACCTAACACCATTAGTTTTCGGGTTCACTAACGACCTAGTTGATTTCTTGGGATCATCAACCAAAACCTACAATATCCAATTTAGAGCTTGGACGGGCCTAAACCCCAAGTTTCTTTCCCCCAAAGAAACTTATAAAAAATCAAAAAATACAAGTAAAATTTTAGCATAATATAAAAAATAGAGTATATGCTCTTTTAAATCCTAAAGAACAAGCCGATAATGTGCTCAATTGAAGCTTGGCTTTTCTTAAAATTGTGCTTGAGAGGATGTGGAAGATATTGAAGAAGATTTTCTTGAAGGCTCGCTAAAAGCTGTGTACAACACTCCTCTCTTTTACCTTTTCTTTGGATATTCAATATTCCTCACAAAATCTGAAAGATTGTCTCTCTAAATCCCTTAATCTCTTTCTTCTATTTCTTTCAATTGATTTTCCATCTTTAAATACCTTTAGAGAAGGTTGGAGTGAAAGTTTTTAGCCGTTGGAAGCTCTGAAATAGCCATTGGGGTTGAAAAATAGTCGTTGGAAAACTATCCATTGAAGGCTGTTCGCATAGATCGAGACCTAAAGGTTTTTCACGAGACCTCTCATCAGATTTTGAGACCTCTCGATTTTTCACGAGACATCTTGCTGGAACCACAAGACCTCTTGAGAATCCTACGAGACCTCTCACTCTTAGAGCACAGAAACTAAGTTTCTATCTTCTAAGATTAAGACGTCTCGAGTTCAACTCGAGACCTCTCGAGACTATGTCAGAATACCGTTTTATTATACCAAACCACTCGAGAGCTCTCAAAAAAATCTAATATATCTCAAAAAATTTTGACTTCATTTTTCTTCAATGTTTGACCTTTCAAACTTGAGTTTCTTGGCTCCAAACTCTTTTAAACATAATTACTTCCTTCAATTTTAATTTTTCTTTTTTTCAATCATAATTTCTTCATACCAAGCCATCCAAATATGTATGAATTTGCTCTTTTAAGTATTTTGGCATGGCATCTTGAGAGGATTTATTCTTAAGATAAATTCCTCATTTTGGATACTTAAAAAATTCTACACACATTCTTGAAATACATGATTAGATACATAATATACTCAATATTTTGAAATTATCAAAATTAATCTCAGGATCAACAATCTTCCTCTTTTTAATGATGACAAAATCTTGAGCATATGCATAATAAAAGCAAATAATGTATTTCTATGCATTTTTCTAAAAGTATCATGAAGTATAGATTAAACACATGAACGAGTACTTTATGAATGTTCTCAATTACTCTTTTGGTTCATTGTACATATTTCATATACTCATAAAAAAAAATATTTCAATTCATATCAGCAAGTATTAAGTTTTTATTTCAAGCATCAATACAATTCATTGAGTTTCTTTAAACATATACTCAACATTCCTCTCTTCCTTTTTGACAGCATCAAAAAGCTCATAGGAAAGGAATAAGAAATAATCATCAAAACAAATAATATGATTGTATCAAAGTAAGAATTGCATTAAGTTCAGAAAATTAATTTATATGAGTCATCAAAATTAACATCAAAGCATTAAATTAAGAGATGTATTAAATTCATGAAATCAATTTAAATGAGTTATCTCCCTTTGGAAAATTTATCATTTGGCTCAAAATAAGTTTCAAATATTTATTTTAATTACAAAAATTAGTTTGAATTTAAATATTATATGCTTTCCATCTTTTTGAATGAATATGATCTTTATTCAGATTTTCAAATATGCACTTTTAAGTTTTAAGAGGAATAGAGCTTTTCAAAATATTTGAATATAAAATCAAGCATAATATATACTTTAATATTCTAACTTTTTTTTTTCAAAAATTTTGGTCAATTAGATTTGGAAAAGGTATGTATCAAGAATGTATCGAGCAAAGTAAAATAAACAGTATCAAAGCATAAAATAGTCACATTTTTAAATTCATTGCTTTGAGTAAAATATTATTTTAAAATAAATAATTCATAAGAATTTTGTAATGCACATGAGATATTTAGGATCAAATTTGAATTTTTAAATTGAGTTTCAAAATTTATTCCTTGGAGTAAGAATATGTTTTCAAATTAGTCAAAAATTTTTTAATCAAATCAAGTTAGAAAATATCTCTCTCCCTATTTTTCATACTTATAGCAAGATTAATTTACTTTTCAACTTTCTTCCCTTCTTTATTTCAAATCAAGCAAATTCAACATGAATTTAACCACTAAATTTAGATTTTTAAAATTTAAAATATATTTTTAATTTCAAAGGTCTTTTTTATTAAATGATTACTTCTTTTTTAATATTTTCTCTCCCTTATTTTAACAAATAGAGTCATTTCTTTGAAAGATTTTCTTGATACCAATTAAACTAAGTTTTAGATCAAATCATGATTTTCTTGGTTCAATACCATTTAAAGATTAATTTGCAAATTCAGCTTGATACCAATGATTTTAGTTTTGAATTAAATCAAGATGAATTGATTCAAATTAAATAGTTTAAGGATTTAGAATGATAAATCAATTTGAATTGATATCAGCAAATTAGTTAAGGCAAATCATAAAAAAATTTTCAGTCATTCTTCAAAAAGATCATTTCTTTCTTTTTATAAGAAATATCAACTAATTAGATTTAGAAAAGGTATGTATTTTTGAATTTATTTCAAATGATATCATATCAAACATATAGCTGTGTAAAATCATATTTGAAATAAAGACATTCTTCTCTTTTTGCCAAAAGATAAATCAATCAAATACATGGCAATAGTGAGCTATTTGATATCAATTACTTAAAACTAAAGTTTTCTTTAAAAGTTTAGCTTTGAAGATAAATGATAACTTTCTTGAAACATCTTGTTAGATATTGTCTTCAAAAGATTCAAGAAGTCATAAAAAATAATCAATTGAGGGGTTCTAATAATCAATTTAAATAAGATCAAATCAAGAGAAAATTGGATGAAGGCTTTATGTGTTCAATTCAACTAGGAATTCAAAATCCTAGGGGTTATTCTAAGATAAATTTAAATTAACACTTCAAGTACTATCTTGTATAAATTGAATGTCTTATTTTCAAGTACTTAAGTCATGCACTTTTTAGGAGAATTCAATATCTAAGCATTTTATGAAAAATATCAAAAATTTATTTTTGTTATTGGTTTAGCAATTTAAACATTCATATTCAATAAGCATCTTTTAATTTAAATTCATTAATTAGAAAATTGATATGGAAAGACTTAAAATATTATGCTGAATTTTAAAATAAATATTTCATCCATAGCATGATATATAGAGAGAGCATATTAATCTTTAAAATCAAAGCATTCAAATTATTGCAAGCATCAAAATCAATCATACTTATCAAAATATGAAAGAAGTTATCATATGCATACATATTAACAAATCATTAAAGTTAATACATCAAACTTTCAATTCATAGAGTATGATCATTTTAAGCAATGATAAATCATCAAAATCAATCAAACATACTTAATAATTATGCTAATTAATAATCAAAATATTAATTTAGGATTCATTCAATAAAGATTTTAACAATCATTGATGTATGAGAATAAAAAAAGTTTAGATTTTACCAAATAGCATCATCCATCTATTTTCATTTTCAAGGCATCCAAATAAAAATTTTTTCTCTTCTTTAGCTTCATTGGATCCTTGGTATACCTGCAAAATTACTTCATAAACTTTTTGGTATCCAAGCCATTTTTTGGGTCCATTGGAGTTAGTGCTTAAGGTTCCTTTTGGAAATCCAAATTTATCTAACCAAAGTATGGCCAATTCTTTTAAAGATTGTGTTTAAAAATTTTATGGCCAATCTTGATTGCATTTAAAGCATTTTATTGAATGATTTTCAGTTGAAGCTCTTGTGAAAATACTTTTAGCATTTTGCTATTTTCTTGAAATATTAAAATTGAGTTTCTATTTTATTGAAAACAGCCCCATTAACTTTTACCATAGATTGGAGATTTTGAAAACTAATTGTAAACTTTTCAGCAATAGGATTTCAAAACCTTCAATCTCTCTTCTTAATTTTTAATTTTTTTCCAAGAGCTCTTTCTTTTTAATTTAAAAGATTTTTATTTTCTTTTAGGGAGGATCTTAGAGGTATCATTATCCTTTTCTAAGCTCCATAATTTTTTTTAACTAAAGAATTTTTAGATTTGATCCATTCTTCTTTTTCTTTAGTCAAAGTATTCTTTTCTTTCAAGATATCTTCTTTTTCATTTAATAACTTATTCTTTTCATTAGCTAAAACAAGATTAGATTTTTTAATTTCTTTATTTTTCAGCCTTAATTTTTTGAATTCATCCATTAAATTCATTAAAGGCTTCAAATGAAGCTTCATCAAATATAAATTAAGAAGAATTTTCTGAATGTTACCTCATCATTCATTGAGCCATGAAGCAAAGATTTACAATGCTTTCTTTCCTCTTTCTCATTTTTCTTCTTCCTTACTTTGCTCCCCCTTAATTGATGCATTCTTCTTCTTTTGTTTCTTCTTCTTTTTCTTCTTTTCATCCTCATGAGACATGAGGCATAGGTTGGGGTGAGCTTCTTTTTCTTCTTGGGAGCTTGATTCTTCTATTTGATTTGCTCTCTCATAAATTCTTTCTAATTTCTTTCATACATGTTTTGCTGAAATACATGAAGAAATTGCATTAAATACATTTAACTCTAAGGAGCAATAAAGTATATTCATGGCCTTAGCATTAAGTTGGACCATTTCTTTATCATGCTCTTTCAATGCTTTGGGGATGTGTGAGCCATCGATTATAATCTTTCATAGGTTATAATCATGTGCTTGTATGAAGATGCGCATGCATACTTTCCAATAACTATAATGTGAGCCATTAAAAAGTGAAGGTCTATCTATAGAATATCCTTCACTAAATAAAGACTCCATTTGGGTTGCCATAATCTTTAGCTCTAGATGGTTAGGTCAATAATCAATAACAGAGCACCTACTCTAATACCAATTGTTGCCCAGAGGTAGCAACCCAAGAATGGGGGGGGGGGGGGTGAATTGGGTTCTTACAAAAGTTTTGGCCAAATTTAACTCTAAGTAATTATGTGCTTTGATTTTAATCTAAGTGGTGAGGATGAGATGTATATAATATGTGTAGTGGAATTAAGATAACAAAATCAAACTATGAAAGTAAAGTAAAAATTATAAGCATGCGAAGTAATAGAGAGATAGAAGAAAAAGGTACAATGCAAACACACAAAGATTTATAGTGGTTCGGAGCAACCCGCTCCTACGTCCACTCCCCAAGCTTTCCTTAAAAATTCTACTATAATCTATCCTTGATTATAGTTTATTTATTTTCCCAGGATCACAAATAAATCTAGTTGGTTTTCACAGGAGCACCAATGAAAATCTAACACTGTTAGTTTTTCGGATTCACTAACAATCCAGTTGATTTTTTGAGATCACCAATCAAAATCTACAATATCCAATTTCGAGCTTAGACAGACCTAAATCTCAAGTTTTTTTTTCCCAAAGAAACTTATAAAGAAATCAAAAAATACAAGTAAAGTTTCAGCATAATATAAAAAATAGAGTATAAGCTCTTTCAAATCCTAAAGAACAAGCTGATAATGTGCTCGATTGAAGCTTGGGTTTTTTTCAAATTATGCTTGAGAAGATGTGGAAGATGTTGGAGAAGATTGCTTTGAAGGCTCACAGAAATCTATGCACAACACCTCTCTTTTTTTTTTCTTTGGATATTCAATGTTTCTCATAAAATCTAAAAGATTCTCTCTCTAAATCTCTTAATCTCTTTTTTCTATTTTTTTCAATTGATTCTCCATCTTTAAATATCTTTAGAGAAGGTTGGAGTGAGAGTTCTTAGCCATTGGAAGCTCTGAAATAGCCATTAGGATCAAAAAATAGCCATTGAAAAACTATCTATTGAAGGCTGTCCGCTCAAATCGAGACCACTCAATTTTTTACGAGATCTCTCATCAGATTTTGAGACCTCTCAATTTTTCATGAGACGTCTCATCGAAATCGCTAGACCTCTCGCTCTCAGAGCATAGAAACTAAATTTCTATCTCTTGAGATCGAGACATCTCGAGTTAAACTCGAGACCTCTCGAGACTGTGCCAAAATACTGTTTCATTATGTCAGACCACTCAAGAGCTCTCAAAAAAAATCCAAGACATCTTAAAAAATCATGACTTCATTTTTTCTCAATGTTTGACCTTCCAAACTTAAGTTTCTTGACCCCAAACTCTTTTAAACATAATTACTTCCTTCAATTTTAATTTCTCTTCTTTCAATCATACTTTCTTCATACCAAGTTATCCAAATATGTGTGAATTTTCTCTTTTAAGTATTTTGGCATGGCATCTTGAGAGGATTTATTCTTGAGATAAATTCTTTATTTTGAATACTTAAAAAATTCTACACACATTCTTGAAACACATGATTAGATACATAATATACTCAATATTTTGGAATCGTCAAAATCAATCTCAGGGTCAACAATGTCTCCTTTTTTAATGATAACAAAATCTTGAGTATATGCATAATAAAAGCAAATAATGTATTTCTATGCATTTCGCTAAAAAATATCATGAAGCATAGATTAAACACATGAACGAGTACTTCATGAATATTCTCAATTATTCCTTTGGTTCATTGCACATATTTCATATACTCATAAAAAAAATATTTCAATTCATATTAGTGAGTATTAAGTTTTAATTTCAAGCATCAATACAATTCATTGAGTTTCTTCATGCATATACTCAACATTCCTCTCCTCCTTTTTGATAGCATCAAAAAGCTCATGGAAAAAAATAAGAAATAATCATCAAAATCAATAATATGATTGTATCAAAGTAAGAATTACATTAAGTTCAAAAAATTAATTTATATGAGTCATCAAAATCAACATCAAAGTATTAAATTGGGAGATTTATTAAATTCATGAAATCAATTTAAATGAACCATCTCCCTTTTGAAAATTTATCATTTGACTCAAAATAAGTTTTAAATATTTATTTTAATTTTAGAAATTAGCTTGAATTTAAATATTATGTGCTTTTCCTCTTTTTGAATGAATATGATCTTTATTCAGATTTTCAAATATATACTTTTAAGTTTTAAGAGGAATAGAGCTTTTCAAAATATTTGAATATGAAATCAAGCATAATATATACTTTAATATTCTAACTTTTCTTTTCTTAAGAAATTTTTGTCAATTAGATTTGGAAAAGGTATGTATCGAGCAAAGTAAAATAAACAGTATCAAAGTATAAGATAGTCACATTTTTCAAATTTATTGCTTCGAGTAAAATATTATTTCAAAATAAATAATTCATAAGAATTTTGCATTGCAGATGAGAAATTTAGGATTAAATTTGAATTTTCAAATGAGTTTCAAAATTTATTTCTTGGAGTAAGAATATGTTTTCAAATTATTAAAATTTTTTTTAATCAAATCAAGTTAGAAAATATCTCTCCCTTTGTTTTTCATACTTATAGCAAGATTACTTTACTTTACAACTTTCTCCCCCTCTATATTTCAAATCAAGCAAATTTAATAAGAATTTAACCACTAAATTTAGATTTTTAAAATTTAAAATATATTTTTAATTTCAAAGATCTTTTTTATTAAATGATTATTTTTTCTTTAATATTTTCTCTCCCTTATTTTAACAAATAGAGTCAATTCTTTGAAAGATTTTCTTGATGCCAATTAAACTAAGTTTTAGATCAAATCATTATTTTCTTGGTTCAATACCATTTAAAGATTAATTTATAAATTCAGCTTGATATCAATGATTTTAGTTTTGAATTAAATCAAGATGAATTAATTCAAATTAAATAGTTTAAGAATTTAGAATGATAAATCAATTTGAATTAATATCAGCAAATTAGTTAAGGCAAATCATAAAAAAATTTTCAGTTATTCTTTAGAAAGATCATTTCTTCCTTTTCATAAGAAATATTAAGCAATTAGGTTTAGAAAAGGTATGTATTTTTGAATTTATTTCAAATGATAACTTATCAAACATATAGCTGCGTAAAATCATATTTGAAATAAAGACATTCTTTTCTTTTTGCCAAAAGATAAATCAATCAAATACATGATAAATAGTGAGCTATTTGATATCAATTACTTAAAACTAAAGTTTTCTTTAAAAGTTTAGCTTTGAAGATAAATGATAACTTTCTTGAAACATCTGTAATATCATCTTCAAAAGATTCAGAAGATCATAAAAAATAATCACTGGGGGTTCTAAACAATTAAATAAGATCAAACAAAGAAAACGGATGAAGGCTTTAATTTTCAATTCAACTGGAAGTTTAAATCCTTAGGGTTAACCTAGATATAATTCAATAACTTCAAATACTGATCAGAAAATGGAACATTTTAATACTTAATCTTCCAACTTTTTAGGAGAATCCATATCTAAGCATTATGGAAAATATAAAAATTTATTTTTCTTGTTGTTAGCAATTACATCAATTGCCAGAACTAACAATCTTAATAAATTCATTAATTATAAAATGAATATGGAAAGACTTAAATATATGCTGAATTTAAAATAAACCATTTCATCCATGCAGATTTATACGGAGAGCTAATATTCTTTAAAAAATCAAATATTCAATAATGGATGATCCATTGTAACATCAAAATATCATAAACAAAGCAGTATCAGCAAGAATTTTATAAAGCATATAATAAAGGATCATTCATCAAAAGATTAACAATCTGATGGGAGAAAAAAAGGTAGATAACCACAATATCATCCATCACTGACACCAAAAATCATAAAGATGTTTCTTTTAAAGTCATTGATCCTTAGCAACTGCAAGATATCAAAACTTTTGACTCAACCATCTGGATCAGAGTTAGTATTAAGTTCCTTTGGAATCAAATTACTTATAAAGTTTACCAATTGTAAAGTTTGATTCCGAAACTTGTGGCCAATTTATACATTTAAAGCACTTAAAGGAACAATGACAATAGAAGCTCTTAAAATACCTTTTATAGTTTGCATTCCTCTTAAAGTATTAAAATTGATTTTTGTTAATTGAAAACATATGATTACTGAGAATTGAGATAAAAGCTAATTAAACTTTTTAGTTAAAATAAACTCTCTTCTTAATTCTTATTCTCCAAGATGTCTTCTTTCAATTGAAAATTTTATAAACAAACAAAAAAATTAGGAAAATCAAATACATTTTTTTTAAGTACAAATTTTTTATCTAAAGATTTTAATTAATAAGATTTTTTTTAAGCAAAGAATCTTTTCTTCCATAATGAATTCTTTTTAAGCTCCCACTTCTGCTTAATTAATCATCAATATTATAAAACGAGCTCTCACCATCAAATTTTAAATGAAGAATACAATGTTATCATCATTTGAGTCATCAAAAGCAGAGATTTACATGCTTCTTCCTTTCTATCTAATGTCCCCTTATTGATGCATCTTCTCTTGTTTCTCTCTTTTCTTCTTTATCCTCACGAACATAAAAAGCATAGTTGGAGCTCTTTTTCTTCTGAGCTAATCTTCTATTAATCTCCTCATAATTTTATTTCCCAATGTTTTGCTAAATACAAGAAGAAATGCATAATATATTAAACCTAAAAAGAAAAAAAAGATAATATACAAAGCATTATGGACCATTTAATCAATGCAAGCATGATTATAACATAGTTATAATCCAAGTCTTGATAAGATGCGCATGCATGCTTTCCAAAACTATAATGCCATAAAAATGATGTTATCTAAGAATCCTTCACTAACAAGACTCCATTGATTGCAACCCCATCTAGCCTAATGGTAGGTCAATAATCAATAATAAGACTGCCTGAATACCAATTGTTGCCAAGGTAGCAACCAAGAGGGGGGAAGGGTAATGTCTTATAAAAGTGGCCAAATAACTCAAGCATATGTTTTGATTTAATCTAAGGTGACAGAAGATGCATATAAATAGCAGAAATAGATAATAAAATTAAACGAGAAAGTAAGTAAGATTATAACCATGCAAAGTATATAGAGAGATAGAAAGAAAAAATACAATAAAACATACTAAATTATATGGTTCGGAGCAAAACCCCTCATATCCACATCTCATGCTTTCTAAAAATCTATATAAACTATCTTTGATACATTTTGTTTTTCTAGGAAAAACATAGTTGTTAATAGAGCACACAAAACCTAAAACCATAGTTTTTTGTCACTAACAACCTTGATTTGGGAAAAACCTACATGTCCAATCCAGCTGAAAAGGCTAACCAATATATACAAAAAAAAAAAATACAAGTAAAGTTTCAGCACAATATAAAAATAGAGTAAAGCCTTAATCTACAGAAAACGATAATGTCCTTGAAGCTGCTTTCTCAAAATTATAATCACCAACTTCACACTCACACGTGAAGCCGCTGAAATCTATGCACACATCACCATCTTTTTTCTTCTTATAGATATTGCAATTTCCTCACAAAATTAAAAGATTCTCCCTCTAATCTCTTAATCTCTTTCTTCTAATTTTTCCAATGATTCCACCTTTAAATCACCTTTAGAGAAGGGTTTGAGTGAGAGTTCTATCGATGTTAAGCTTGAAATAGCTATTAGATCAAAAAATAGCTGAAAACTAATCCCCTTGAAGGCTTTACGCATATCGAGACTCTCAGTTCATGAACCTCTCACAGATTTTGAGAACCTCTAATTTTTCCAGCAAGCACTTCAAACGAAACCATGAGATCTCTCGAGAATCTTGCGAGACCTCTTGCTCTAGAGAAAGAAACTAAGTTCATTCTGAATGAGACTTTGAAGTTACTCAAGACCTCTCGAGGCTATGCCAGAATACTGTTTCATTGTGCTAGACCACTTGAGAGCTCTCAAAAAAAAAATTGAGATATCTCAAAAAATTATGACTTCATTTTTCTTCAATGTTTGACCTTCCAAACTTGAGTTTCTTGACCCCAAACTCTTTTAAACATAATTACCTCCTTCAATTTTAATTTTTCTTCTTTCAATCATACTTTCTTCGTACCAAGCCATCCAAATATGTGTGAATTTGCTCTTTTAAGTATTTTGGCATGACATCTTAAGAGGATTTATTCTTGAGATAAATTCTTTATTTTGGATACTTGAAAATTCCTACACACATTCTTGAAACACATGATTAGATACACAATATACTCAATTTTTTGGAATCATCAAAATCAATCTTAGGGTCAACAACTAGGATCATCCTTAATTAGGTTGCATTTAATCTAATTTAAATAGGATTTAAATTAGGTTCAAACCTATTTTGACATAGTCAAACAAGAGGAGTCCTAGTTGGACTGGGACTCTCTCTCTTTCTCTTGCGCCTATTAAAGCCCATGCCCAATATTTAATTTTAGATTTCTTCTATGTTTTTCCATGCCTAATAATCTTTTCCATGCTTCATAATTCTTATTTTTGAGAGTTTATTTTGACTTCGTCAAAACTAGAAAGAGGTTAGGATTTATTTCCTACTTGAAAGTGTCCCCTTTGAGCTAAACTCTTCCCTCCTCTTGTGCACCCACTTTTCCCATGCTATGTTTTTGGTTTTGCCCTTTCTTCACTTGCTTGTGTCATGAGTTTCAGATTTCTCACACCTAAAATCAAGGAAGGGGCATCCATGAGTTGGATAACCCATAGGAGTCCTCCTTTGACTAGGTTTTGACCTAGTCTTGCAATAAAAGGGGGGGGTGCTCCTATGAGATGAGAGGAGGATGTGATAAATCTTAAAAATTTATTAAAAACCTAAGAAAAAGGAGGAGAATGTGTGGTGGTTTTTGGATGCCAAGACTCTTGGAGGAGGACCTTTCTTTTGGATATCAAACGATGATGTCTTGATGAAGACAAGGTACGAGAAGATTGTCTTCTCTTGTATTTTTTTTTTATGTTTCTCTCTTCCTATTTTATTTATATTTTCTATATGATAAAAATTTAAGAGAGAGAAAGTGAGATGGCATGGGGATCCATGCTTCAATGTCTTGGAGCATAGTGATCATCTTTGCACATGACCTGATCATGTCCTGATAAGAGAAGAATAAGAGAAGAACATCTTCTCTTAGGATTTTTTTGAGAACCCTTCTCCATATTTTTTATACAAATTTTATATGAATAAAATAAAAATTCTTAAATCTAGAAACTTATAAAAAATTCTAGAGGAGAAGGTCTCCTCTTGTCCTAGCATAGAGATATTTTTAGGACATCAATCATTGATGTCCCGAAGGAGAAGATTTGTCTTTTCTTAGGATTTATTTTTTCTTATTTTATTTTTTGATTTATGGAAGATCCAAGGGTTGGATTCCTCCCTTATTCCTCCTCATGTTTTTCATCTCTCAGAGTGTCTAAGAGATCTGAAGCATATGTATTTCATTGACCATTAGAAGGGATTCGCAAGAAGCTAGCACTTCGAGTGGATCTTCATTCGACGAGCCTCTGATCTATGTTGTAGATTTATGTGGATTACCTGTAGAGGTCGGACGCATGTGCGGCTCTAAAAAAATAATGAAAATAAATTTTGGAGTTCTCAACCCGTGCAAAGATAAGGGATCTGATCTCTTGGTAATCTAGATATGATCTAGGATTAGATCTAAAATTATTCTAGATCTAGGTATTGATATGATCAATACCACCTATGATTAATTTAGTTTTAGATTTATATTTGCATCATAACATATTATAGATCCTTGATGTAGGGTTTCGTAATCTGATTACATGCATATTATAGATTAAACTATTTAATCTATGTCTTTCACTATGTATTATTTTAAAAATATTTTAAAATCTATGCATGAAACCCTACATATTTTTCAGTAGTGGTATCAGAGCATTCTGGTTCTTTTATAACATGTTCATGTATGCTTAAGAATAAATCTAAAAATTAAAATTAATTAAAGATTGCATATACTACTATAAGGTTGTCCTGTTGTAAGGTTAACCCATTACAATGAAAAGATTGTCTTAGTATGTGCTGATCTGAATTTGAATCATGAACAAGTTAGATTAGATCTAAGCAAATTTATGATTTAATTTTTAATTTAAATCTAAAATTAAATAGATATTAGATCTATTTTAGATTATTTAGATTAGATCTAAATAATATCAGGATTGCACATACTGTCATAAGATTGTCCCGCTGTAAGGTTTATCCCTTACAGTGAAAAGATTGTCCTAGTATGTACTGATCCGAGAAATCTAAGTCATAAATATGTTAGATAAGATCTAAAATAATTTATGATTTATTTTTAGATTTTAAATCTAATATTAAATAGTTTATGATCTGATTTTGATCATTTAGATGAGATCCATGTGATATGTTTCATGTTTTGATCTAGATCTTTATGTTGCATATGTTGATATGTAGCTTCATTTTTGAATCTAGTTTGCATATATATGACATATAAGTTTTATAGAATTTAAATTACAAACTTTCTTTTTGCAAAATTCTAGATTCAAAATCCTAGGATATGATCAAAATATTGAAATAAATCAGATCTAAAACCATCATTTGAATTTGATTCAAAGTAAAGTATTTATAATTTTAAAATATTTTAAATAATAAAATCAAAAATTAGTTCTGAGGTTTCATAAATTCAAACTAATAAGCTTGAACTTAATTAAGAATTAAGTGATTGTTTAGGATCTAGGTTTGTGATCTAAAGATCCTAAGATAATTTCATAAAACATGGGTTAATGGGTAATGGATTAGCTTTGATCAGTTCCTTAACTAGGTTAGACCTAGGGTTAGATTAAATATGAACTTAGTTAAGAAATTGATCAAATCTAATTAACAGTTAATTAGGATTATGTCATTTCTTTAAATCAATTCAATAGTTATAGTTGATTAAAGTTCATACATCTAATAAATGGATACTGATCATGGCTCAATGGTCGAGCTCGAGTCTTTAAGCAAGCCAAATCAAAATTGATAAATTGATTGGTGTCTAAGGTAAGTCTGGCATCCTAGATCGATTATTTTTAATTGGTATCCTACTGACCTGGCTATTTTTGATGGTGTCTAAGGTAAGCCTTGATAGATCCTTCCATCGATCTTATTTACTTGACCAATGTGGTTAATCAGCTTTTGATTAGGTTGCTCATTGATTTATGCTAACCCATGTCACATATTAAATCAGTGAGATTGATTTCATTCAGTGAGACTGATCTAGGTGCTTATGGACTGAAATTGATCCTAGTTCTTATTGATGACTTGAGAAGTTAGTAGGAGGACTTGACTTGGTGAAGTCAGTGGGAGCAAATTGGTCCATATTCTTTCTATCCTTAAATCATTAATAATTTAAATCTTCTAAAATTATTCGATCCTTGAAATGATAAAGTTATGAAGATAACTGAGTCATAGCCTCCTATTAAGGTGTTTGATAATGAGTCCATTAACTCAATAATCATTGCAGGCCCAAAGGTTTGGTGCTTGTTGACTAATGAAATTATCATCCATCATATGATGACATAGATGTGTCTCTCTAATGATAGTTAGGTTGGCCAACCAAAGTTGGGCTTAATCATTCATTGATTAGATGCACCAAGTATGGTCATATTAATGGTTGGACCTAATCGGATCCTTACAGTAGAGGCCAAAGCCTGCTGATTAGATTTCTGGGGCAAAATTAAATTACTAGAAGTTATTTGGAGAAATAAGTTGTTATGACCCTACCCTTAGATGTACATGGATTAGCCAACCAAAGCTGGGCTCGTGTGCAGTTTATACGGATTCTAGTACCTACTAGAAAATTAAAGTAATTTCTTGAATTAGAGGTAGAGGCTACCAGTTTGAATAAAATAGTGGAAGAATCTTTAGACTAAAGTCCAAGTCTCTAGGCTTAATATAATTCATATATTTAGGTCATTATTCTCTTTTATCAAAATAAGGCTAAACCCTAATTGCTCCTATCACTATTAGACAGTGATGACTTATGGGATCCAACTTTGATAATTAGTATCAAAAGTTGAATTTAATTCAGTAGTACAAATGGGTTCGTATTAGGGTCTCTTAGCCTAGTAAAAATAATTAGTCTAAAATTGATCCAAATCAGGTATAGTGCTTCTACTGTTAGAAGCAAGGTCATAGAAAGAAGAATTGTCTTGCTTTCCTTGACCATAACTGGCTAAATACGAGAAATGAGCAAGAGTTGCTTATCAAGGATGTTATATGATAATACCTTAAAATTTCTCTATATGAAATTCTGCTGCTTGGGTATGAGATACCAATAGTTCTATGCAATTTATTGCAAGAACTATAGGTAAGTGAAATATTTGAAAATGGTGAGAAATACCTAAACATTTTGAATGGAAGTTCTATTCCAATCCTAGCTTTAGAAATTGTCAAGCTTATTTTCAAAGATGTCATTTTGAGTGATTGTCACTATTATCCATTTTTATGATAAATGTGTTCTCTGTTGGCCAGGGATGGTTATCATTTATTAATAAAGGAAATTATTGTGATATTATTATGAATAATGTTACAATAATACATGAACAATAAAGAAATAATATTTAATATTTATACAGCCTGTTAAGTGTAATGTACACACTTAAGTTAGATTATATCATGGATGTCTATCTTTGGCATTATAGGCTTAATTATCTTAACAAGAACAGGATAAATGAGTTAGCTTGAGAGAAAAATCTTGACACCAATGATTGTGAATCATTGATATCCTATGAATCTTATCTTCTTAGAAAGATGACAAAGTCATCTTTTACTGAAAAAGATGAAGGAGTCGATAAAGTTCTAAGTCTCATACATAGTGATGCATGTAGATCTATGAACTTAAGTGCCAAAGGAAGATATTAATATTTTATTTCAAATGACCTATCTGGGCATGGGTGCGTCTGGCCTGAATTATTTGAAATGTTCAAATGATTCAATAATAAAATAGAAAAATAAACTAGATAAGGTATTGGAACTCTTTGATCAGATCAAGGAGGCGAATACTTATCCAGTAAGTTTGTGACATATCTAGGAGAGAATAGGATTTTCTCTTAGTGGATTATTTTTTGAAACATAGTGTATCTAAAAGAAGAAATTAGATTTTGTTAGACATGATTCAATCCACGATAGGATTCACTAGTTTGCCTATTTCAGGATTATGCTTTACTGACTATTTATTTTACTCTAAAAAAAGTTTTGAGTAAATCTGTCGCATAGACTTCTATTGGATATGGATCGGGCACAGACCTAGACTCTCTCACCTTTAATTTTTGGATTGATTGGGCTATATCAAAGATTTGCACATAGATAAACTTGGATCCTGGTCCAATAAGTTTTAAGGGTTATTAATTCTACTATGCTGAAGAATATGAGATGTTCATTAGCAGAAGGACATTCCTTTTAGAAAGGAGTTTCTTAGAGAAGAAATTGATGCTTGTCAAGTTGAACTTGTAAAAGATTGACTGATAGAAAAGAATCGACATTATTTGGTAAATCTATAGAATCAGATTTGATCAGATCAAATTCGGAGCCCATTAAAGTGTCACCTTTAAGGAGATCTAGCAGAGTACCATGTCAGTCGGATATATACTTTAGTATCTAGGTCTGGAATGGCGATCCTATTGAGCTCGATGAGAATAACAAAGATCCGATCACCTATAGGGATACAATGCAGTGATCCGACTCTAAGAAGTGGCTCGGAGCCACATGATCCAAATTGAAGTCCATGAAAATCAATAGTGTGTGGGCACTAGATGATTCACCTGAAGGGATAAAATTCATTGGGTGTGAATGAATTTTCAAAAGGATCAGAGTAGCACAAATGGGAAGGTAAAGATCTGTAAAGCTCGTTTAGCTATTATCTCAGTTTTGGAACATACATTTTGAATGTATGTCTTTGTTATGAATAAAGATAAATCCTGCATTAATAAGTGGGCAAAATATTTTGTAGTGTTATTTCTTGTGTCGTTTGTGGATGAAATTCTTTTAATCAAAAATGGCATTCCAGCATTGTAAGGAATAAAGATTTTGCTATCATCTTATTTCTCCATGTACGAGATCAGACATGGTATACTCACTAGAGGTAGTGAGCAGATACTAGTCTGATCCAAATGAGAGCCATTGAAAGATTGTATAGACAATCCTTAAGTATTTGAAAAATACTAAAGTTCAATGACTCAAATATGGAAATACTGACTTAAAATATGTGGATGTTTTAATTTCAGTCAAAATAAGATGACAACAAGAAAATATTGGGTCATATCCTAATTGTAAAAGCAATCTGCTAGAAAGGTTCCAAGCAGTATACTTTAGCTTATTCAGTTAGTAATGTAGAGTACATCATGGCATATGATGCTGCCATGTAAGCTGCATAGTTGCTGAGGTTCATTAGTAGGTTAGGAGTGGCACCCTTCACCGATGGTCTAGTTCTATCGTAGCACTGGAGCCATAGCTTAGGCTAAAGAACCCAAGGACTAGCATATTCTACATCGCTTTCACCTTAAACATTAGATCTAGGTGACGTCGATCTTTAGAAGATCAATGGAAAAGAGAATTTGACTGACCTATTTGCTAAGGCCTCAAAACTAAGGAGTTCTACGAACTCAAGTGGAAGATAGGATATTTGATATCATTTTGATTGACTTAGTCCAAGTAGAAGTTGTTGGAATATGTGTCCTAAAGCCAATCATCTAAGTGGTAGATGATTGGAATTAGTATATGAATTATCTAATAATAATAGTTATTTGGCTGATTCATCATAAAAGTTCTATTTTTCTTAAATGAACACCTAAATTATGATGAAGTCCTTAGAACCACAATCAATCAATAAAGAAGAATTTATTGAATGGTTCTTAAATTGTTCATGATGAAATGATAAGTTATTAATAAGGATGATAACTTATCGAGTGTAGGTCGCTGTATGCTATATGTGTTGATTATCCTCATAACTAAGTGGTGTGGAGACACTGGTATGGCATCTAGGTGAGATGTAGGAGTACATCTGTATTGAACATGATCAATATAGCACTCTACTATCAAGAGTAGCTAGCTAAGGCTAATGGATATAAGTATTCTTCCAACCTAAGATTACCATGATGACTTGCAAGCAACTCACTATACTTTGGTACCGGATTGCCTGTATTTTTAATATGAGTTTGAAAGGTTTTTGGGTATAGTCAAGTACTTGTAAAGTCGGCATGTGAGTCAAGATGGGATTGACCACTGCTGGTTAACTTCAGGAAGAGAATGACTCACTATATTTCAATTTAGTAAAATTTAGGCCTGGGTAATCCTCGTGAGGTATCATGAAATTTGCAAAATTTTGAGATATAATAGAGATGACTTGTATGAGTATTTGACAGTGTACTCAAAGTTGTCTTGATCATTATTGGTCATAGGGATGAATTATAAGATAACCATGGGCCGGGATTCTAAGAATGTTGCTTTGCATACATTCGACCTATCCAGATGTTGGGAACCATTGCTAGATGGTAACTTTGATTGGTATAAAAATTAGTTTCTATGCTGCTGACTTAGGTTTGAACCTATGGGGTCACATATATTAGAGCTTGTAATCTGATCAGATGGTTAATCGATGATTGAGAATCATTTTATGGTCAACCCATCAATACGATTGATGTTTGACCTAATGCAAGTATTGCAGGAGGATTGATTCGCAATTGGATTGCTAATTGGCTCAATTTGATTGAGCAATCAGATAGAGATCAAGTCTAATTAAATTAGATTTAATTAGAATTAGTTTAGACTTAATTAGATTAAGTCTAGTTGGTTTATTGGATAAGCCAATTGTAAGAAAGAATAATTCCTTGTTTGACTAGGACTAGGGTGCACCTAATTGATTTAGGATTTAAATCAGATTTAAATCTTGATTTAATCTAATTTAATTAGGTTTTTAGTTAAAATAGGATCATTCTTAATTGGGTTGCATTTAATCTAGCTTAAATGAGATTTAAATTAGGTTCAAATCTATTTTGACCTAGTCAAATTAGAGGAGTCCCAGTTGGAGTGGGACTCTATCTCTTTATCTTATGCCTATTAAAGCCTATGCTCAATATTTAATTCTAGATTTTTTTTTTAATGTTTTTTCACACCTAATAAGCTTCTCCATGCCCCATAATTCTGATTTTTGGGAGTTTTTTTTTGACTTGGTCAAAACTAGAAAGTGGTTAGGATTTATTTCCTACTTGGAAGTGTCCCCTTTGACCTAAACTCTTCCCTCCTCTTGTGAGCCCACTTTTCCCATGCCATGATTTTTGTTTTGCCCTTTCTTCCCTTGCTTGTGTCATGAGTTTCAGATTTCTCATGCCTAAAATCAAGGAAGGGGCATCCAAGAGTTGGACGCCCCATAGGAGTCCTCCTTTGACTAGGTTTTGACCTAGTCTTGCAATAAAGAGGGGTCGCCTCCTATGAGATGAGGGGAGGACGTGATAAATTGCAAAAATTCATTGAAAACTTGAGAAAAAGGAGGAAGGCCTTGTGGTTTTGAGACACCAAGACTCTTGGAGGAGGACCTTTCTTTTGGACATCAAACGATGATGTCTTGATGAAGACAAGGTTAGAGAAGATTCTTTTCTTATATTTTTCTTTTGTGTTTCTCTCTTTCTATTTTATTTATATTTTTTATATGATAAAAATCAGAGAGAGAGAGAGAGAGAAAGTGAGATGGCATGGGGATCCATGCTTCAAGGTGTTGGGACATAGTGATCATCTTTGGATATGATCTGATCATGTCCTGATAAGAGAAGAAGAAGAGAAGAACATCTTCTCTTAGGATTTCTTTGAGAACCCTTCTTCTCCATATTTTTTATGAAAATTTTATATGAATACAATAAAAAATCTTAGATCTAGAAACTTAAAAAAAATTCTAGACGAGAAGGTCTCCTCTTGTCCTAGCATAGAGATGTTTTCAGGACATCAATCATTGATGTCCCGAAGGAGAAGATTTGTCTTCTCTTAGGATTTATTTTTTCTTGTTTTATTTTTTGATTTATGGAAGATCCAAGGGTTAGATTCCTTCCTTATTCCTCCTCATGTTCATCATCTCTTGGAGTATCCAAGAGATCCAAATAATATGTATTTGATTGACCATCAGGAGGGATCCATAGGAAGCTAGCACTTCGAGTGGATCTTCATTCGATGAACCTCCGATCTATGTTGCAGATTCATTTGGATCACCTGGAGAGGTTGGACGTGTGTGCAACTCTAAAAGCAGCAACGAAAATCAAGCATGGAGTTCTCGACCCGTGCAAAGGTAAGAGATTTGATCTTTTGGTAACTTAGATATGATCTAGGGTTAGATCTAGAATTATTCTAGATCTAGGTATTGATCTGATCAATACCACTTATGATTAATTTAATTTTATATTTATATTTGCATCATAACATGTTATAGATCCTTGATGTAAGGTTTTATAATCTGATTACATGCATATTATAGATTAAACTGTTTAATTTATGTCTTTCACTACGTATTATTCCAAAAATATTTTAAAATCTATGCATGAAATCCTACATATTTTTTAGCAATTAGATGATTGATCAATGATTATGAATCGTTCTAGGATTAAACAGTCAATATGATTGATGTTTGTGAAGGAAAAAACTAGTTTTCTACCATAGGATTGATCTGATCTGTAGAAAATTTTTTTAAAATTTTTCTATGAATTTCGATCAGATTTGAGTGTTCTTGGATCTAATCTTTATGATCTAATATTAAAAAATAAAAATAATAGTTGTACTTGATTTGGATAAACTAGTTATCCTATCGATGATTTATCATCGTCCGAGGTTCTGAATCTAGTCATGCATGCGCCTAGCCTCTACTATAGTCCACTTGGGCTAGATCTAGATGTACTCTCCTTCTAGATCTAATCTCCAAAAATCAAATTTGGATCTAATTTGCAGGGCCTTCAAAACAATAGTTGAAGCCAGCGCACTCGTCTCATGAACATGCGTCATTTCTTGCTTGATCTATGCATCAATTCTCTTGGATCTTCCTCACTATTTGTGTTGTGAATTATTTTTCAGACTTATGAAAATCCTTGTACCTTCTACCAACTCTAAGGAAGTAAGTTGGAGATGATAGCAAGAAAGATAAAGATCAGATGATAAGAAGATGAGATGGCGGCAGAGTGAGAAAGAGAGAAAGCTAGGGTTTCAGGGAGAAAAGGAATTCAATTCATTCTCTTATCCGTAATCTACATATACAAGTATATATATAGATATCCTAAGTCAACATAACTCAGCCCTAAAAAAACTTTCCTCAGCTAACCCATACATGAAAACACTCATCCAAGTTCATGTAAACCCATGTCTTGCATGCTCTCATCCCGTGGACTAAAGATCTAGCCCAATACATGAATTAGCCACCTTAAGACCTCTCATACTCGGCCTTAAGACCTCTTAGATTAGATCCAATCTAAGACCAAATAGAAAACCCATCTAGATCTGTTCACCACTATCGAGCTGGCTTGATCAGAAGTCAAGCTGGCTCGACTGCATCTCTCCAAACCATGTCTTCTATTTATCTGATCGAGTGGCTCTACCTGTATCCGAGCCAGCCCGACTGTGTGCCATCCTTTTTATCTTTGTTGATACATCTCCGGCCAATTCTAGCCTTCAGGAGCCACCACCTTGACTTTTTTACGGTCTTTTAAGAGTTGGGAACACCACACTTATCCTTTCAATTTCCACCTTGGTGCCCCAAGGCTTGAGGCAAGTCTATCCTATCCATCAGACACATCGATTTCATACATTTACGAAAGCTATCCCAAGGAAGAACTTTTGTTAGTGCATCTGCTAGGTTCTTCTTGGTGTGAACTTTCACCAACCTTACTTCAGCTTCTTCCACAAGCTCTCTGATCCAATGGTACCTAATGTCGATGTATTTCATTCTTGTATGGTAGACAGAGTTCTGAGCAAGTAATAATGCACTCTGGCTATCATAGTGCACCCTGACAGCCTCCTATATGAGATTCATCTCCAACGCCAATCCTTTCAACCATAGAGCCTCCTTTGCTGCCTCCGTAACACCTATGTATTCCGCCTTATTATAGATAAGGCCATGATGGGTTGCAAGCATGATCTCCATAAGACTGGACCTCCAAATAGGCTAAACATAAAGCCCATCGTTGACCATCGAGGGTCCATGTCTCCATCGAAATCTACATCCACAAATCCATTTATCTGCCTTCGAGCTTCCTTGGACATGTTGGAGAGTTCCTCAGCTCCATCTTGCTATTTATAGTAGATGCCAACTCCAACAGTAACTACCAAGTACCTGAAGATCCACTTCAGTACTTGCTAGTGCTCCTTACCAGGCTGTGCCATGAACTTACTATTAGATATGTATGCCCTAGAAGCTAGATTGGCTGACACTTATTATACACTTCTAAGGACAAAATTATAATTTTGACTATAAATAATAAAATGGATTATTTTCTATCACAATGTGTATTTGAAAGTGTTTGTGATACATCCCTTGAGTTAATGGTAATGATAGTTCATATTTTTAAGAGTTGAAAATTTAAGACATAAATTTTTATTATTAACTCATAAAATGCTCCCGACCGTAGGATCATCATGAGGATGGTGATTGATTCAAAAGGTTGGTGTACGATTGCTTCTTTAGGATAGATGAGTCTTAAGTCTATGGTATAGATGATAGAAAATATGCAAGGTTTCATGCATAAATTTTAAATTTTTTTCAAAATAAAGAGCAGCGAAAGACATAGATTAAACTATCTAATCTACAAATGCATGTAATCAAATTATAAAACCCTACATCAAGGATCTATAACATGTTATGATGCAAATATAAATCTAAAATTAAATTAATCATAAGTGGTATTGATCATATCAATACCTACATCTAGAATAATTCTAGATCTAACCCTAGATCACATCTAGGTCATTAAGAGATTTGATCTTTTATCTTTGCATGGGTCGAGAACTCCATGGTTGAATTTGTTGTTGCCTTTGGTGCCGCACATGCGTCCGACCTCTACAGGTGATCCACACGAACCTACAAAATGGATCGAAAATTCATCGAACGAAGATCTGCTTGAAGTACTAGCTTCTCGCGGATTCCTTCTGATGGTTAATCAGATACATGTTCTTCGGATCTCTTGGACAATCCAAGAGATGAAGAACATGAGGAGGAATGAGGGAGGAATCCAACCATTGGATCTTCTATAAATCAAAAATAAATACATATGAAAAATCCTAGAAGAAGATAAATCTTCTCCTTTAGGATGTCAACGGTTAATGTCCTAAAAATATCTATTATGCTAGGTTCAGAGGAGACCTTCTCCTCTGGATTTTTTTCTAATTTTTCAGATATCACACCCTCAAATTTTTCTCATAAAAATCTCATAAATAAAATTAAGAAGAAGGGCTCTTAAGGAAATCCTAAGAGAAGACCTTCTTCTCTTCTTCTTCTCGCATCAGGACATGATCAAATCATGTCCAAAAAGGATCACCATGCCCCAACACCTTGGAGCAAAGATTTCATGCCCTCTTCCTCTCTCTCTCTCTCTGATCTTTATCATATAAAAATCACATAAAATAATGAAGAAAAAGATACTCAAAAAAAAATAAAGAGAAAATAATCTTCTCTTACCTTTGTGCCTTCATGACATCAATGATTGATGTCTAGTTGAAGACCTTTTCTCTAAGGATCTTGGCATTATCTTTCCTCAAGCCCTTCCTCTCTCTCTCTCTCGTCTTTTCAAGATATCAACCTTTGATATCTTAATTAAGGGCCCTTCTCCATGAATATTGGTGCCACAAATTCTCCATGCCTTCTCCTCCTTTTTCTTTAATTTTTCATGATTTTTTTAGTATTTTTCACATCCTCTATGGTCAAAGAAAGAGGCATCCCCTTTATATTGCAAAACTAGGTCAAAACCTAGTCAAAGGAGTACTTCTATGGGGCGTCCAACTCTTGGACGCCCCTTTCTTGATTTTTGGTGTGTGAAATAGAAAACCAATATCTTAAATAAAAGAAGAAAGGGTGAAAATAATATTGGAGGCATGGGGAAAGTGGGCGCACAAGAGGAGGGAAGAGTTTAGGTCAAAGAGGGCTCTTCCAAGAAGGAAACTAATCCTAACAATTACCTGCTTTTGACCAAGTCAAAATTTATTCTAAATAATTTGATATGGGGCATGAGAAACCTTTTATTAGCCATGGTAAAATATAAAAAAAATTTAAAATTAAAATATGGCATGGGCTTTCTTAGGCATAAGTGAAAGAGAGAGAGTCCTAGTCCAACTAGGACTCCTCTTATTTGACTAGATCAAAATTATTTTAAATCTAATTTAAATTTTATTTAAACTAGATTAAATGTAATCCAATTAAGGATAATCTTAGTCCAACTAGGAATCTAATTAAATTAGATTAAATCAAGATTTAAATCTGATTTAAATTCTAAGTCAATCAGGTGCACCCAAGTCCTAGTCAAATAAGAAATTATTCTTTCCTTGCAATTGGCATATTCAATAAACTAACTAGACTTAATCTAATTAAATTCAAACTAGTTCTAATTGAACCTAATTTAATTAGATTTGATCTCAGTCTGATTGCTCAATCAAATTAGGCCAATTAGCAATCTAATTGCTAATCGATCCTCCTACAACACTTGCAATAGGTCAAACATCAATCGCATTGAATGTTTGACCTCGAAAGGAAACGATTTTCAATCATTGATTAACCATCCTCTCAGATTACAAGCTCTAATGTGTATGACCCTATAGGTTCAAACCTAAGCTAATAGTACAAAAACCAATTTTTGTACCAATCAAAGTTACCATCTAGCAATGGTTTCCGACGTCCGAATAGGTCGAATGTATGTAAAACAATATTTTTAGAACCCTGGCTCATGGTTACGGTATTATTCATCTGTATGACCAATAATGCTCAAGATGACTTCGAGTATGCTGTCAAACACTCATATAAGTCATCTCTATTATGTCTCAAAATTTTGCAAATCCCATGACGCCTCACGAGGATTACCCAGGCCTAGGTTTTGCTAAATTAAAATACAGTGAGATATTCTCTTCTTGAAGTTAATCAGGAGTGGTCAATCTCATCTTAAGTCATACACTAACTCTACAAGTACTTGATTATACCTAGAAATCTTTCATCACCTATATTAGAAATATAGGCAGTCCAGTATCAAAGTACAGTGGGTTGCTCGCAAGTCACCGTGATGATCTCAGGTCGGAGGGACACTTATATCCATTGGCCTTAGCTAGCTACTCTTGATAGTAGAATGCTACATTGATCACGTTCAGTGTAGATGTACTCCTACATCTCACCTGGATGCCATACCAGTGTCTCCACATCACTTGATTATGAGGAAAACCAATGCATATGGCATATAGCGATCTACACTCGATAAGTTATCATCCTTATTAATAACTTATCATTTGGTCATGAACAATTTAAGAACCATCCAATAAATCCTCCTTTATCGATTGATTATGGTTCTAAGGACTTGATCATAATTTAGAAGTTCATTTAAAGAAGATAGAACTTTTACGATGAAATAGTCAAATTACTATTATTATTAGATAATTCATATACTAATTTCAATCATCTACTACTTAGATGATTAGCTTTAGGATACATTTTCCAACAACTCCCATATTGACTAAAGCCAATCAGAATGATATCAAATATCCTATCTTCCACTTGAGTTTGTAGAACTCCTTAGTTCCGAGGCCTTAGCAAATGGGTCAGTCAAGTTCTTCTTTTACATCGATCTTCTAAAGATCGACGTCACCCAGCTCAAATATCTAAGATAAAACTATTGCAAAATATGCTGGTCCTTCGATTCTTTTGCCTGAGCTATGGCTCCAGTGTTATGATTCGACTAGACCATGGGTGGAGGGTGCCACTTCCAACCTGTTAATGAACCTCAGTAACTACATAGCTTACATGGCAGCATCATATGCCATGATGTACTCTACATCACTAACTGAATAGGCTAAAGTATCTTGCTTAGAACCTTTCCAATAGATTGCTCCTACCATTAGGGTATGAGTCGACATTCTCTTATTGTCATCTTGTGCTGACTGAAATCAGAACATCCATATATTTTAAGTCGGTACTTCTATATTTGAGTCTCTGGATCTTAGTATTTTTCAAATACTTAGGAATTATCTATATAATTCTCCAGTGGCTCTTACTTGGATCAAACTGGTATCTGCTCACTATCTCTAGTGACTATACCATGTCTAATCTCGTACATGAAAAAATAAGATGATAGCTAAACCTTTATTTCTTGTAATGTTGGAATGCTATTTCTGATTAAGAGAATTTCATCCTCAAATATCACAAAAAATAACACTAAAAAATATTTTGCCCAATAATAAGTGTAGGGTTTGTCTTTGTTCATAACTAAGTTATACGTTTAGAATGTATGTTTGAACTCTGAGATAATAGCCAAATGGGCTTTAAGTTCTTTGTCTTCCTGTCTGTGCTACTCTGATCCTTTAGAAAATCTATTCACACCCAATGGATTTTATCCCTTCAGGTGAATCAACTAGTGTCCATATACTATTGATTTTCATAGATTTCAATTTGGATCATATGGCTCCATGCTACTTCTCAGAATTAGGCCACTACACTATATCCTTATAGGTGATCAAATCCTTGTTGTTCTCATCGAGCTCAATATGATCGCCATCCCAGACCTAGACACTGAAGTATCTATCCAGCTAACATGGTACTCTATCGGATCTCCTTAAAGGTGACACTTTAATGGGCTCCAGATTTGATCTGATTAAATTTGGTTCTATAGGTTTATCAGATAACGTCAGTTCAATTCTATTAGTCAAACTTTTACAAGTTCAACTTGATAGGCATTAGTTCATTCTCTAAGGAACTCCTTTCCAAAAGGAATGTCCTACTGCTGATGAACAATTTATATTCTTTAGCATAGCAGAATTAATAACCCTTAAATACTTATTGGACCAGGATCCAAGTTTATCTGTGTGCAAATATACGATATAGGCTGATCAACTCCAAACCCAAAAGTGAGAGAGTCTAGGTCTATGCTCGAACCATATCCCATATGGAGTCAATGCAATAGGTTAACTCAGTACAAATTTTTAGAGTAAAAAAATAGTCACAAGTGCACAACCCTGCAATAGGCAGACAAGTATATCCTATTATAGATTGAACCATGTCTAACAAAATTTAATTTCTCTTTTTAGATACATTATGTTCCAAAAAAGAATCCACTGAGAGAGAATCCTATTCTCTCATAGATATGTCACAAACTCACTAGATAAGTATTTGCCTCCTCGATCTGATCGAAGAGTTTTAATACCTTATCTAGTTTATTTTTTTTTTCATTATTAAATTATTTGAATATCTTAAATGATTCATCCCAGATGTATCCATGCCCAGATAGGCCATTTATAATGAAATATTAATGTCTTCCTTTGGCGCTTAAGTTCAAGGTCTACATACATCACTATGTATGAGACTTAGAACTTTTTTGGTTCCTTCACCTTTTTCAGTAAAAGGTTACTTTGTCATCTTTTCAAGAAGATAAAATTTACAGGCTATTAATAATTTATAATCATTGATATTGAGATTTTCCTTTCAAGCTAACCCGTTTATCCTATTCTTGTCAATATGACTAAGCCTGTAATGCCAAACATAGACATCCATGACATAATCTAACTAGGGTGTGTACATTCCACTTACCTTAAGTCCTTGCAATGAACTACATAAGACCACTGGTATCTAATACCCAAGTAGTAGAATTACATACAGAGAAGTTTTAAGGTGTTATCATATAATGTCTTTAATGAGCAACTTTTGCTCCTTTCTCTTGTTCAGCCTGTTGTGGTCAAGAGAAGCAAGACAAATCTTCTTTTTATGGCCTATTTTTGACATTAGAAGCACTATGCTTGATTTGGATTAACCTTAGACTAATTGTTTTGACTGGACTCAGAAGCTCCAATACGAACCCATTCGTACTGCTCCAATATTCAACTTTCGATACTGATTATCGAAGTTGGGTCCATAAGTCTTCACTGTCTAATAGTGATAGGAGCAATTAGGATTTAGCCTTAATAGAGAACAATGACCTATTGTATATGAATCATTTTAAACCTAAAGACTTGGACTTTAGTCTAAAGGTTCTCCCACTATTTTATTCAAACTGGTAGCCTCTACCTCCAATTCAAAAAATTACTTTAATTTTTTAGTAGGTACTAGAATCCACATAGACTTCACACGAGCCTAACTTTGGTTGGCCCACCCATGTACATCTAAGGGTAGGTTCATAACCAATTATTTCTCTAAATAATTTTTAGTAATTTTAATTTTGCCCAGGCCTTGATTAGTTGGCTTTAGCCTTCTTAGAAAAGGGTTCAGTTAGGTCCAACTATTAACATGACCATACTTGGCACATCCAACCAATGAATGATCAGGCCCAACTTTGGTTGGCCAACCCAACCACCATTAGAGAGACACATCCAAGTCATCATATGATGGATGATAATTTCATTAGTCAACAAGCACCAAGCCTTTGGGCCTTCAATGATTATTGAGTTAATGGACCCATTATCAAACACCTTAATGGGAGGCTATGACTCTATTATCTTCATAACTTTATCATTTTAAGAATCTAATAATTTTAGAGAATTTAAATTATTAGTCATTTAAGGATAGAAAGGATATGGACCAATTTGCTCCCACTGACTTCACCAAGTCAAGTCCTCCCACTGACTTCGCAAGTCACTGATGAGGACTAGGATCAATTATGGTCCATGGGCATCTAAATCAGTCTAATTGAATAAAATCAGTCTCACTGATTTCCTATGTGACATGGGTTAGCATGAATCAATGAGCAACCTAATAAAAAACTTGATTAACCACACTGGCTAGGTAAGTGAGATCGATGGAATGGTCTGCCAAGGCTTGCCTTAGACACCATCAGAAATGGTTAGGTAAGCAGGCTGCCAATTAAAAACCATCGATCCGGGATGCCAGACTTATCTTAGACACTAATTGATTTATCAATTTTGATTTGGTCTGCCTAAAGACTAGGGCTCGACCACTGAGCCATGATCAGCATCCATTTGTTAGATGTATGGACTTTGATCAACTACAACTATTGAAGTGATCTATAGAAATGACCTAATTCTAATTAACTATTAATTGGGTTTGATCAATTTCTTAACTATGTCCATATTTAATCTAACCCTAGGTCTAACCCAATTAAGGACCTAATCAAAGCTAACCCATTTTTCTTTAACCCATATTTTATGAAATTATCTTAGGATCTTCAAATCACAAACCTAGATCCTAAACGATCACTTAATTCTCAATTAAGTTCAAATCTTATGGATTTTGATTTATGAAATTTCAGAACTAGTTTTTGATTTTATTATTTAAAATATTTTAAAATTATATTGAATCATATTCAATATATAGTTTTAGATCTGATTTATTTCATTATTTGGATCATGTCCTAGGATTTCAAATCTAGGATTTTACAGAAAGTAAGTTCGTAATTTAAAATTTTACAAAATAAATACATCATACATATTCATTTTAGATTCAAAAATAAAAGCTACATATCCAACATATGCAACATAAGGATCTAGATGTAAACAGGAAACATATCTCATGGATCTCATCTAAATGATCAAAATTAGATCATAAACCATTTAAATTTAGATTTAAAATCTAAAAATAAATTATAAATCACTTTAGATCTCATCTAACATATTTATGATTTAGGTTTCTCGGATCAGCACATACTAGGATAATCTTTCCACTGTAAGGGATAAACCTTACAACAGGACAACCTTATGGCAGTATGTGCAATCCTGATATTATTTAGATCTAATCTAAATAATCTAAAATAGATCTAATATCTATTAAATTTTAGATTTAAATCAAAAAATTAAATCATAAATTTTCTTAGATCTAATCTAAATAATTCATGATTTTGATTTAGATCAGCACATACTAGGATAACCTTTTCATTGTAAGGGATTAACCTTACAACAGGACAACCTTATGGTAGTATTGTAGGTGGTGTGGTGCTTCCAAGCCTTGGGAGGCCACGGGCGGAGCTAGGGTGAGGGCTCTAGCAAGGCCAGGACAGGTGTGGTCCTAGGGCTAGGACATGAGTTGTCCTAGGGTGGAGGTGGCATGTAGCTCTCCATGGGCTTGAGATTCAGATATTGAGGGCCTCAAGGGGCTTGGTTGGTGCTTTGAAGATCTGAGATTTAAGGTGGAGCGAGAAACCAAAGTCAGAGAATCAAGACTGTAGAAAGAATATTTTCTGCAAGTTAGCTAGCTCAGTCCAAAACTGAGTCGGTTAAGTCTCAAAGCATAGGCAAAATAGAAAGATCGAGTTTCGAAACTACAAGCACGACACAGAATTAGGTCGGCTCAGTTTTAGACTGAGCTGACCTAGTGAAACTTAGCTGACTCGATGCTAAAATTGAGCTGGCTCGGTGTGCGAGGAGAGTTATGCGAGGGTCTATTTTGGACTAGGATCTAGGTTGATCCTAGAGGTCTAAAGGCCTGATTTGAGAGATCTTAAGGGAGCTAATTCATGTATGGATTGGAATTAGATCCAGAGGATGAGAGCATGTGAGACTTGGGCTCGATGAGTGCTTTCATGCATTAGGTTAGCTTAAGAGAGTTTTTAAGTTGTGGTTTATTAGGGTTCATATGAAAACTCTAGAGTATATAAATCAGGACATTGTAACTTTTTACAATAGAGCAAAATACAATTGAGCTTTTCTCCCTAATTCTCTTCTCTCTTATTCTAATACCAAAATCCAAACTTCTCTCATCTTTCTTAGATCTTCTTTAGTTTGCTGGATTAACACCCAGGTTTATGCAAGAGATCAAATCTACGGCTGTGACTTTGAGTAGCCATAGGAATAATAATTAGTATCAAAGCAAGATGATACCAGTTGGTGGGCTTACAATTGGTATCAGAGCAAGGTTGAGTGTGAAGGAGAAAGAAGATCAATTTTCAGTGGAGATTAGCAGTAAGATTCAGATCTAAAGGCTTTCTCTAGGCTTTGTGAGAAAGGAAGAGATCATAGGGCTGCTGTCCACCATCCCTAGTCAAGGTATTTCTCAGATCTATCTATTTGCTGTTATTTGATTTGGATTGATTATGGAGAACAATGGATTGAAGGTAGGATTATAGAAGTTTGATGGAAAAGAAAATTTCATGATGTGGATGGTAAGGGTGGAGGATCAGCTGGTTCAGATGAGGTTGGATTCATCCTTAAAAGATAGGCCGGAGGAGATCACAGACAAGGAGTGGGTGTCCTTAGAGAAAAGGGCATGTGCCATGATTATGGCTTGTTTAGCGGATGAGATTTTGTATGGTGTGTGGGAGGAGAGAACACCCAAGGGATTATGGTCGAGGTTGTAGCAGTTGTACATGGGGAAGAATAAATGCAACAAATTGAAGCTAAAGAAGTAATTGTATAGCCTTCGGATACAGGAGGGCAAGGATGTTGCGGAACATATTCAGCAGTTCGACTGGATGAGCATTGACTTACTCAATATAGGGATGGATTTAGAAGAAGAGGACAAGAGTCTATTATTGCTGTATTCGCTATTCGGGAGCTTCGATCTATTGATGACAACTTTGCTGTATGGTAAGGAGATACTGGTGTACAAGGAGATTGTATCAGTGCTCAGGTCCAACGAGCAGTGGAAATGAATGACGAAGAAAAAGGTCTTTCAGGAGAGTCTTGTGGTTTCAGAGAAGCATAGGAAAGAAAAGAAGGATGAACAAAGGGGCAGCAAAGGGTCCAAGAGATGCTTCAAGTGCGGAGAAGTAGGGCACTTTAAGTGGGAGTGTCCACTTTGGAAGAAGTACAAGGGAGGAGAAAGCTCGGATTCCATTAGTACAGTCGCTGAAAATGAAGATTCGGATGAAATCTTGGTGGTCTCGAAGGAGCCCATATGGTGTGGTGTATCTAAGATAGTTTTGGATCGATCTGTAGAGTGCAGAGGATCCAAAGGGATAGCGATGGTGTTCGAGGTACAGCGACAGACCCAGCAGTGCAACATTGGGTGGTTGGTCTTGAGAGACTCGGAGATAGAGTCAGCTTCGCGGCATTAGGGGGACTTCAGCTCTAGGTGGAGCATCGAGCAAAGGTGGCTTCATGGGTGGAGGAACCTGTGACACAGGTTCAGAGTAGAGGGGTGCAGAGGGAGGACCTATATCCCAACACCAGTACTGGGACTATACAGATCCAGGTATAGGCGTAGCTCTGAGGGGACAGTGTCAGGTGGAGCATCAAGATATGCGGCGAGTGCCGGTAAAGAAACATTGCATGATCTCGAGGAAAGTTCAGGATAAGTGATGCAGCTGTCAAGTAGAAGGATACCTACAACTCCAAAGGTGGTGCAGAGAAACAAGCCAAGGACTTCAGCGGTGGAGGTGGTTATCCTGAAGGCCTCAAAGGGAGCTCAGCAGTTGAAGAAGAATGGCAGTGGCAAGGTGAGCATGAGGGGCTATCAGGACATGCAGGGATAGCAGGATCATGTAGAAAGATGTTGCTAGGTGTGCCAAGGCTTGGGTGCACTAAGGTTGAGATTGTACGTGGTGTGGTGCTCCCAAGCCATAGGAGGCCACAGGCAGAGCCAGGGTGAGGGCTCCAAGGAGGCTAGGATAGGTATGGTCCTAGGACTAGGACAGGAGTTGTCCTAGGATGGAGGCGGCATATAGATCTCCATGGGCTAAAGGTTCAGGTATTGAGGATCTCAAGGGGCTTTATTGGTGCTTCGGAGACCTGAGATTGAAGGTGGAGTAAGGAACCAAAGCCAGAGAATCAAGATTGTAGATAGAATATTTTCTGTAGGTTAGCCAGCTCAGTCTAAAATTGGGTCGGCTAAGTCTTGGAGTACAGGCAAAATAGAAAGATCGAATTTTGGGACTGTAGGCATGGCACAGAACTAGGTTGGCTCAGTTTCAAACTGAGCCAACCCAGTGAAACATAGCCGGCTCAGTGTGTGGATAGAGTTATGTGAGGGTCTATTTTGGACTAGGGTCTGGGTTGATCCTAGGGATCTTAAGGTCTGATTTGAGAGATTTTAAGGGGGCTAATTCATGTATGGGTTGGGATTAGATCCAGGGGATGAGAGCATGTAAGACTTGGGCTCGGTGAGTGCTTTCATGTATTGGGTTAGCCTAAGGGAGTTTTTAAGCTGTGGTTTATTAGGGTTCATGTGGGAACTCTAGGGTATATAAGCCAGGACATTGTAACTTTTACAATAGAGAGAAATACAATTGAGCTTTTCTTCCTAACTCTCTTCTCTTTGGTTCTAACACCAAAACCCTTGCTTTTCTCATCTTTCTTAGATCTTCTTCAATTTCCTGGATTAACACCCAGGTTCATGCAAGAGATCGGATCTACGGCTGTGGCTCCGAGCAGCCATAAGAACAACAAGTATGTGCAATCTTTAATTAACTTTAATTTTTAGATTTAATCTGAAGCATACATAAACATGTTATAATCAAACCTGGCTGCTCTGATGCCACTGATAGGAAATATGCAGGGTTTCATGTATAGATTTCAAAACTTTTTCAAAATAAAGAGCAGCGAAAGACATAGATTAAACTATTTAATCTATAATTACATGTAATCAAATTACAAAATCCTACATCAAGGATCTATAACATGTTGTGATGCAAATATAAATCTGAAATTAAATTAATCATAAATGGTATTGATCATATCAATACCTAGATCTAGAATAATTCTAGATCTAATCCTAGATCATATCTAGGTCATCAAGAGATCAGATCTCTTATCTTTGTATGGGTCGAGAACTCCATGGTTGAATCCGTTGTTGCCTTTGGAGCCACACATGTATCCAGCCTCTATAGGTGATCCATACGAACCTGCAACATAGATCGGAGGTTTGTCAAACGAAGATCCGCTCGAAGTGCTAGCTTCTCGTGGATCTCTCTTGATGGTTAATCAAATATATGTTCTTCAGATCTCTTGGACAATCCAAGATATGAAGAATATGAGAAGGAATGAGAGAGGAATCCAACCCTTGGATCTTCCATAAATCAGAAATAAATACATATGAAAAACCTTAGGAGAAGACAAATCTTCTCCTTTAGGATGTCAACGATTGATGTCCTGAAAATATCTATTATGCTAGGTTCAGAGAAGACCTTCTCCTTGTGATTTTTTTCTAATTTTTTAGATATCACACCCTCAGATTTTTCTCATAAAAATCTCATAAATAAAATTAAGAAGAAGGGCTCTCAAGGAAACCCTAAGAGAAGACCTTCTTCTCTTCTTCTTCTCGCATCAGGACATGATTAGATCATGCCCAAAAAGGATCACCATGCCCCAATACCTTGGAGCAAAGATTTCATACCCTCTTCCTCTCTCTCTCAGATCTTTATCATATAAAAATTACATAAAACAATGAAGAAGAAGATACTCAAAAAAAAAAAAATAGAAGATAATCTTCTCTTACCTTTATGCCTTCATGACATTAATGATTGATGTCCAGATGAAGACCTTTTCTCTAAGGATCTTGGCGCCATCTTTCCTCAAGCCCTTCCTCTTGCTCTCTCTTGTCTCTTCAAGATATCAACCTTTGATGTCTTAATTGAGGGCTCTTCTCCATGAATCTTGGCATGACAAATCTTTCATGCCTTCTCCTCCTTTTCCTCTAATTTTTCATGATTTTTTTAGGATTTTTCACATCCTCTATGGTCAAAGAAAGAGGTGTCCCCTTTACATTGCAAAACTAGGTCAAAACTTAGTCAAAGGAGGACTTCTATGGGGCGTCCAAAAGTTGGATGCCCCTCCCTTGATTTTTGGTGTGTGAAATAAAAAACCAATGCCCTAAAAAAAGGAAGAAAAGGTGGAAATAATATTGGAGGCATTGGGAAAGTGGGCGCACAAGAAGAGGGAAGAGTTTAGGTCAAAGAGGGCTCTTCCAAGAAGAAAACTAATCCTAACAACTTCCTACTTTTGACCAAGTCAAAATTTATTCCAAATAATCTGATATGGGGCATGGAAAACCTTTTATTAGGCATAGGAAAACATAGAGAAAAATCTAGAATTAAAATATGGCAAGGGCTTTCTTAGACGTAAGTGAAAGAGAGAGAGTCCCAATCCAATTGGGACTCCTCTTGTTTGACTAGGTCAAAATTATTTTAAATCTAATTTAAATTTTATTTAAATTAGATTAAATATAACTTAATTAAGGGTGATCTTAGTCCAACCAGGGATCTAATTAAATCAAATTAAATCATGATTTAAATCTTATTTAAATCCTAAGTCAATCAGGTGCACCCAAGCCCTAGTCAAACAAGAAATTGTTCTTTCCTTGCAATTGGCTTATCCAATAAATCAATTAGACTTAATCTAATTAAATTCAAACTAATTCTAATTGAATCTAATTCAATTAGATTTGATCTTAGTCTGATTGCTCAATCAAATTGAGCCAATTAGCAATCTAATTGCTAATCGATCCTCCTACAATATTTGCATTAGGTCAAACATCAATCGCATTGAATGTTTGACCTCGAAATAATTCTCAATCATCGATTAACCATTTGATTAGATTACAAGCTCTAATGTGTGTAACCCCATAGGTTTGAACCAAAGCTGGTAGCATAGGAACCAATTTCTGTACCAATCGAAGTTACCATCTAGCAATGATTTCCGACGTCTAGATTGGTTGAATGTATGCAAAGCAATATTTTTAGAAACCTAGCTCATCGTTACCGTATAATTCATCCCTATGACCAATAATGCTCAAGATGACTTCAAGTATGCTGTCAAACACTCATACAAGTCATCTCTATTGTGTCTCAAAATTTTGCAAATCCTATGACACCTTACAAGGATTACTTAGGCCTAGGTTTTGCTAAATTGAAACACAGTGAGATATTCTCTTCCTAAAGTTAATCAGAAGTGGTCAATCCTATCTTGACTCATGCACCGACTCTATAAGTTCTTGACTATACCCAGAAACCTTCCATCACCTATATTAGAAATACAGATAGTCCAGCACCAAAGTATAGTGAGTTGCTCGAAAGTCACCGTGGCGATCTCAGGTCGGAGGGACACTTATACCTGTTGTCCTTAGCTAGCTGCTCTTGATAGTAGAGTGCTACATTGGTCACGTTCAGTGCAGATGTACTCCTACATCTCACCTGGATGCCATACCAATGTCTCCACACTGCTTGGTTACGAGGATAACCATTGCCTTTGGCATACAGCGACCTACACTCGATAAGTTATCATTCTTATTAATAACTTATCATTTGATCGTGAACTACTTAAGAACCATCCGATAAATCCTTCTTTATCGATTGATTATAGTTCTAAGAATTTCATCATAATTTAGAAGTTTATTTATGAAAGATAGAATATTTATGATGAAACATCTAAATTACTATTATTATTAGATAATTCATATACTAATTCCAATCATCTACTACTTAGATGATTGGCTTTAGGACATATTTCCAAATAGTAGAGACACCAGAGCAAGAGTATGGGTACTCGTTAGAGAATGAGGGCACTGAGCGTGACCACCTCAAGCAGTCATGAGGAAGTCTATCTTCTAATTGATGACTCGCTCGAAGCTATAGTGGTATGTCTAATTTTTTGACTTAAGGTGCATCGGCAGTTTACCCTGAGGGTGTTATAGTTTGACTACACCATAACTCGATCTCCTAGCCATTCGAAATTCTGAGGTGTATGTTGGCTATAGCATGTTCATTGTAGGAATTAGATTGCACCAATAGGGAATCTATCTACCTCGGTAGATGAGGAGCAGTCCTATAATGATCATGAGAATCAAGTCCATAAGCCCATGGCCATGGTAGAGCAAAATAATAGAAAGAGTTTCTATTAAGATTTTTACATTAGACTTGAATCGAATGATTAGTTCATATGATGGATATTAGGGTTTGATGGGATCACCTTAATCCTAATCTAGTTGGGGCTCAAAATAGAGGAACCTAATCACACAGGTAACTATACCGAGAGGTTCACTTTTAGTTCTGATGGGTTGCCACCATATGCTGCTAGGTGTCATTGATGAATTTTGGAAGCAATTCGAATGATTTGGATGATCGATCATACTAGTTATCTGAATCAGAAAAGTTCTGATCCATCGAAAGGTGTTTTGATGATGTCGATGATAGAGATCGCAACATATCTCATTACCATACAAAACTGAACCTAACTAGATCACACAAACAAGGGGTTGGATCTGGATGTCATCAATTGGACTAACCGAGTTTAATTGATTTGAATAAGATTCAATTAGGTTCAAGAAAATCATGCTAGCACATGATTGAGCCTAATGTTCTCCTTTAATAATCATTAAAGCTTGTCTTGACTGAGCCAAATGTGTTTATGCTCACTCAAGAACCTTTACCTGGTCTAACTAGAGCTCGTCCAGATCAGAAAAGGATTATCTTAATTTATGAGATAAATTTAAGACAATACATACCATTTTCGGTCACCTACTAATTTCTATTTTCGAATATTAGTCAAATGTTGACCCTAGACACTTGGACATCTGCCCATGTGTCATGCACCTATAGAAGAGTACCTGGGGCCTTGTCCCCCTACTAAATATAGATAGAAAGAGAGCACATGCCTAGGGAGGAGTGTGGCTCATGAGGATAAAGGAGGAGTCCCATACAGATGGGACTCCAGGGTTGCTTCAGGGGATTAAACTCTGTGGTGCCAAGAACTCTTATTTGACCTAGTCTTGGCACCACATTAGGAGGGTTTTGAGGGTCTATCATCTAATTGGATTAGATGATGTCATCCCACCAATCAGATTTAGATCTGATTGCTCAAAGGGCCATGATTGGCTGGGATGATGTGGCGCTACATGGCACAGTAGGGTCTATATAAACCCTATCTACGCCTAAGTTTTTAATGCTTTTGCCTTTAGCCCATGCCACAAAGCCTCTCTCCCTCCTTCTCTATGCCACCTCTAGTCCTCTCTCTCCTCTCCACACCCAAGGGGTTTTGGGCATGAATAAGGTATGATCCAAGCAAGTGAAAGACGCTAGGAAAGAAAGAAGGCAGCACTGCTGCAAGAGACAATGGCAGTTCTTTAAAAGGAGTTTTGAAGACCTTCAAGATCAGATCTATATCTAATTTTTGGAGGATTGATTGAGAAGAAGAAGATATTTAGATCCTGCTCGAGTGGGTACCGATAAAGGCCAGGCGCTTGCGTGGCTACATTCAGAACCTCAAGCAAATATCGAGATCATCACAGGATAATTGGATTACCTAAAATAAAGATATAATTAAATTAGTTTTAATTTTTATTTTTATTTTATTTTTATTATTAGATCAATAAGATTAGATCTGAAGTATCTCAAATCTAATTAGGATCTTTGAGAAATTTTTTTTTAAATATCCCTCTGGATTCAATCAGATCTGAACGAAGCTGATCCAAAAAATAGATTTTTTTCTTCAACTGATATCAGAGTCAGGTTCCATAATTCGTTAGATCTAATTTTAATTTATTTTTGATTTGATAATTAGATTATTTTAGATATCATATTAGATGTGATTAGATCTAAAATTAAAAAAATTAAAAATTAAATAATCTAGATCTAAGATGTATGAGATGCATGACTAGACCAGGAATAGAATTATTCTATGTGTAGTCTAGCATAATCTTAATTTTAATTTGATTAATTATAATTTTTAGACCTATTTATTTATTATTTTTTGATATTATAAATATAATAATTAAATATAAAAAAATAGAAAACAAATTTATTTAAGTGTTCATTTGAGATATGATAGATGCATGTTTAGATTAGTTGTAGAATAGTTCTACAAAATTATCTAGAATAAATTTTAATTTAATATAATCAAATTTAAATCTTATTTTTTAGTTGTTTATGAGATAATTTAGATCTAAAAATATGCATAATATGATACATGAGATGTATGCAAAATATACTTTAGTTAGATCAATTTTTATATATGTGATATATGATGTAGATCTAACTAGTTTTGTAGATTTATCATGTTTCTGATTAAGGCGTGCCCTTTGACCATCTGATCGTAAGAATTAAGTAGGATTTAAAGGCCCTCTCTTTCCATTCAATGGGATGTTCTTATGGTGTATAGGGATGCTGCACGTTCATCCTTAATGAAAAATAAAAAACTTATTTTCTGCAAAACCCTAGATCCTGAAATCGTAGGATTTTATATGCATATTTTATTTATGAATCCTAAACTTAATTAAGAATTAAGATTATAAAATATATTAGATCTAAAATTAAGAATTTTTAGATCTAAGATATATTCATAAAATTGGATTCGAGCTTGGGTATCTTAAATAGGTCTAGCGGTTGATCAAACTGAATGAAGAGTTGGTTAGGTGGGATCAAGAGTGCTTAAATTGACTAGCCTAATAGGATTAAGTCTAAGTCAAGATCGAGTCATATGAGTGATCGATCGATTTAAGACCTAATTAGACTCAGTGGTTAGAGTCTGGATTGTAGGCTAACTGGATTGATTCTGACTCAATAATTTGGTGTCTAAGGTAAGTTTGGAAGATACGACTGACTAATTTTTAATTGGAAGCTACTTGACTCGAATGTATTCTTGTCGAGTTAATGGTATGTCCCCTCCACCGGTCTCACTTACCTGACCATTTTTGTCGGCCCAGTCTTGAACTAAGATGGCTAACAATTCGAGCTAACCCATGCCGCTAGGTTAGTCATGATGGTTATGGCTATGTCAAGTCTAGTTTAAAGAGATCTAAATCAAATCTTCCTAAGAAAAGATTAAGTCTGAGGTCTTCCATCATTGTAGATGTGCGAGCCCTTTCCAGGGTTGATTGTTCTCGGTTGGTCATAATGATTTAGTTGCACCGAGAAGATGCAACCATGTCTATTAAGCATTAGATGGTACAGGCTGGAGGATGGATTGGGCTCAATATTTTGGATACGATGAGAGATCCAATTAGGATCTAATTTATGCAAATGGTGGATCTAACTTAACTAAGAAATGGATCAATATTTCGTACATGGTGAGATTCATGAATTAGAGACTAAGTCTGAGTGCACCATGATTATAGAATCATTGGACAATAGTTGTTCACTCATTGGCTAACCCATCATCAATAACTATTAGGTGAGATGATGAGTCAGTTGGTGGGACTGCATCATCCACTAGAAATCAATAATCGTGGAGATTTTTACATCTCTACAGAGGGAGTGTAGGGATCTGAGAAAATAGTGGGAGCTAATTTATTTAAAAATCAAACTCCTAAATAAATTGATCAAGTCTTAATTATAAAATCTAACTAAAAACTTTGGCTCTCTACAGAAAAAAGAAAAATATCTGCGTCCAACCCACTAGCTCGTATCCTGGACACCCATAGACTGATCAGATTTAATTATAAGGATTGGCTTTGGAACTTTAAAATTATTTTGGATTCTGAGAAGTTGGCTCATGTATTGGACCAGGATCCCCTCACCTTACAAGCTCATCCGTCTACTGAAAAGAGAGCATCTCTTGACAAGTAGATGGATGAAGATAATAAGGCTAGATACTACATATTGGACTCGATGTCTGATGAGCTTCAGCACCAACATAAAGATATCAAGACTGTCCATCAAATGTTGGCTCACCTATAAGAGTTGTTTGGTGAACAGAGTCGCATAGCCAAATATCAGATCACTAAATGACTGTTTAAGGCTAAAATGCATGATGGGCAGTTAGTTCAAGATCATTATCTTATGATGATCAAGAACTTGAAAAAGCTTGAGAAGCTCGAAGTAAAGTTAGACCAGGATCTGTAGAATGATATAATTCTGCAATCCTTGACTGATGCGTATGGGCAGTTCATCATGAACTACCATATGCATAAATTTCAGAATTCTTTAGTCAAGCTTATGAATATGTTGGTTACTGCTGAGCTTTTTATGAAAGATTCTAAAGGCTTAGTACTTGCTATGGAATGAACTTCTTTTAAGAGAAAGTCTTTTGAAAAGAAGAAGAAGTTTGTGAAAAAGTAGAAGGTGGAAGGTGGAAAGAAAAAGAAGGTAGAGCTAAAGAAGAAGGCCGCTAAGAAAGAAAATTATTTCCATTGTAATACTAACGGCCAATGGAAGCGAAATTGTCCTACATACCTAGCCACTCTGAAGAATAAGAGGGAGACAGGTCCTTTTGGAGGTATGCTCGTTATTGAATCTAACCTTATAATTTCTTCTGCATTTAGTTGGGTGCTTGACTATGGTTCTAGTGCACATTTATACACTTTCATGAGGGTCTTGAGGATAGCAGGAGGCTGAGGGATGGTGAGATGATCCTATGCATCGAAAATGGAGCAAGGATTGTTGCTGTGGCCATGGAAACCTACCCTCTTCAACTATCGTCTGTCTTATATTTAGTACTTAAGGATTGTTTTTATATATCTGCTGCAAGCAGAAATTTGATTTCTATTTCATGTTTAGCATAAGAAGGCTATGTAATTAATTTTCTCAAGGATCATTGTAATATTCTTTATGAAAGAAATAAAATTACAAGTGGTTTCCTCATTAACGATCTCTACCAGTTACATATTGATGTATCTATCTTTAATATCGAGTAAAATATGAATGCCATAAAATGATCCAGGGATAGTCCAAACGATAGGTATCTATGGCACCTAAGGCTAGGTTATATAGTAGAAGATAGGGTTAACAAATTAAAGAAAATCGAACTATAGAGTCCATTGACTTTCGAGTCATATTCAATTTGTGAATCATATCTTCATGACAAAATGACTAAGCTCCTTTTTGTAGGACATGGGGAAAGGGACACGGATCTACTTACCCTAGTACATACTGATGTGTGTGGCCCATTTGATGTGTCGGCTAGAGACAACTTTGTCTACTTCATAATCTTTACCGATGATTTATCTTGGTATGGGTGTGTATTTTATGAGACATAAGTCTGAAGCCTTTGAAAAGTTTAAAAAATTCTGACATGAAGTGGAAAAGCAAACTGAAAAATCCATTAAGGTTCTTTGATTAGATCGAGGAGGTGAATACCTTAGTCGAAAATTCTTAAACTATCTTAAGCAATACGGCATAGTCTCTCAATGGACTCCACCTGGAACACCTCAACTCAATGGGATTTCAGAATGGAGAAATCGGATCCTATTAGATATGGTCCAATCCATGATGAGCTTCATAGACTTTCCTATTTTTTTTTGGCTACATAGTCTGTTAACTGTTATATATTTGCTGAATAGAATTTTTTCTAAAATCGTTCCTACCATACCGTATGAGATATGGCATGGTAAGAAACCAAGTTTGAGTCATCTCAAAATTTAGGATTGTCCAGCTCATGTCAAAAGACAACAAGCAGACAAGTTAGACTATAGGTCCTTTAGAGCTCGATTCATAGGATATCCTAAAGAGTCATTAGGATATTATTTCTATATTCTAGAAGACAATAATGTGATTGTGAGTTGGCATGCCATCTTTCTTAAAAAATAGTTTATTCAAGATGGTGGCATTGGAAAGCAGATCAAGCTTGAGGAGAAAGTCTCCTAAGAGCAATGAGCTAAGGATCCTATGGAGCAAAATCAGGTTGAGCCAATATAATCACTACCTCCTCCATCTCATAGATCAGAAAGAATTTTTTATCCTTCTGAGAGGTACTTAGGTACTATTTCAGAGGAAGTAGAAAAAATATTTCTCATAGGTAATGGAGTTCATAGTGATGATCCCAAAACCTATGATATATCGACTCCAAGAAATGGTTAGAGGCAATGAAGTCAGAAATTGACTTGATGCACTCCAACCAAGTCTAGACCTTGGAGCAGATGAAAATGTGGAGACATTCAAAGTTAGATTAGTGCCAAAAGGATATTATCAGCATGAAAGCATTGACTATCTGGATACCTTTTTGTCAGTAGCCATGCTAAAATCCATCTGCACATTGCTTGTTGTTGCAGCCTATTTCGATTATGAAATATAGCAAATGGATGTGAAAATGGCATTCTTAAATGGATACCTTAAGGAAGATATCTATATGGAACAGCCGCTAGGTTTCACATCCAGCGATACTGATCATAAAGTATGCAAGCTACAAAAATTCATATATGGACTTGAGCAAGCATCTCAGAGCTAGAATACTCATTTTAATGATGTGATCAAATTATTTGGTTTCATCAAGAACGAGGAGGAATCATGTATTTTTAAAAAGATCAGTGGGAGCACAATTATCTTCCCCGTACTGTACGTGGATGATATCCTCCTTATTGAGAATGATATTCCCATTTTGACAATAGTTAAAATATGTTTATCTAAAAAATTCTCCATGAAAGACTTAGGAGAAGTATCCTTCATTCTAGGAATTAAGGTCTATAGAGATAAATTGAATAGGATGCTAGGTCTTTCATAGAAGATGTACATAGAAGAAGCGCTAAAAAGGTTTAGCATGAAAAACAATAAGAGGAGATTGGTACCCTTCAGACATGGCATCCATCTCTCCAAGAAAATGTGTCCCAACACACTTGAGGAGATTGAACGCATGAGCAAGAACCCTTATGCTTCAGCAATAGGAAGCCTCATGTATGCCATGTTATGTACACGACCTAATATAGACCATGTTGTAAGTGTCATGAGTAGATATCAGTCGAATCTAGGTGAAAAATATTGGACTTCTATGAAATGTATCCTTAAGTACTTGAGAAGAATTAAGGATATGTTGTTGATTTTTGGTAATATAGAACTCCATGTCCTGGGGTATATAGACTTGAATTTTCTGTTCGATATAAATGATCGAAAGTCGACATCTAGGAGTCTGTTTGTGTGTAATGGTGATACTATTAGTTAGAAGAGTTCTAAGTAAACAGTGATAGCAGATTCCACCATGGAAGTAGAGTACATCGCTGCGTCAGAAGCTGCAAAGGAGGCATTCTGGTATAAGAAGTTAACTACAGAGATCGAAATGATGCCATCGGATGCCATTTCTCTATACTAGGACAATAATGGCGAGCCCTTGCTAAGGAGCCGAGGTCTCATCAGAAATTAATGCACATCGAGCGGCGATACCACCTCATCCGCAATTACCTCGAGAAAGATTATGTCGAGGTCAAGAGAGTTGACTTTGCAGACAATGCGGCAGACCCACTTATAAAGTCGTTGGGTTAGTAGAAGATTGAAGCCCACCTTGAGGAGAGGGGACTTAGATTTGTAGCCAATTGACTTTATATCAAGTGGGAGTTTGTTAGACATATATACCCTAAAAGTCAGATTGGCTGACACTTGTAATACACTTCTAAGGGTAAAATTATAATTTTGATTATAAATAATAAAATAGATTATTTTCTATCATAGTGTATATTTGAAAGTGTTTGTGATACATTCCTTGAGTTAATGATAATGATAGTTCATATTTTCAAGAGTTAAAAATTTAAGATATGAATTTTCATTATTAACTCATAAAATGCTTCTGACCGTAGGATCATCATGAGGATGGTGATTGATCTGAAAGGTTGGTGTACGATCGCTTCTTTAATATAGATGAGTCTTGAGTCTACAGTGTAGAGACACTAGAGCAAGAGTACAGGTACTCATTAGAGAACGAGGGCACTGAGCGTGATCATCTCAAGCAGTCATGAGGAAGTCTACCTTCTTGTCGATGATTGGCTCGAAGCTACAGTGGTGTGTTTGGTTCTTTGATCTGAGGTACATCGGTAGTTTACTTTGAGGGTGTTATAGTTTGACTACACCATAGCTCGATCTCCTAGCCATTCGAAACCTTGAGGTGTATGTTGGCTATAGCATGTTCATTATAGAAATTAGATTGCACCAATAGAAGATCTATCTACCTCGGTAGATAAGGAGCAGCCCTATGATGATCATGAGAATCAAGTCTATAACCCCATGGCCATGGTAGAGTGAAATAATAGAAAGAGTTTCTATTAGGATTTTCACATTGGACTTGAATCGAATGATTAATTCATATGATGGATATTAGGATTTGACGAGATCACCTTAACCCTAATCCAGTCGGGGCTCAAGATAGAGGAACCTAATCACATAGATAACTGCATCGAGAGATTTGCTTTTAGTTCTGATGGGTTATCGCCATATGCTACTAGGTGTCATTAGTGGATTTTGGGAGCAATTAGAATGATTTTGATGATCGATCATGCTAGCTGTTTGAATAAGAAAAGTTCTAATTCATTGGAAGATGTTTCGATGATGTTGATGTTATAGATTGTGACATATCCCATTACCATATGGAATGGAACCTAACTGGATCACACAAATAAGGGTTTGGATCTAGATGTTATCAAATGGACTAACTTAGTTTAATTGATTTGAATAAGATTCAATTAGGTTCAAGGAAATCGTGCTAGCACATGATTGAGCCTAATGTTCTCCTTTAATAATCATTAAAGCTTGTCTCAACTGAGCCAAATGTGTTTGGGCTCACTCAAGAATCTTTACTTGATCCGACTGGAGCTCATCTAGATTAGAAAAGGATTGTCTTAATTTATGATATAAATTTAAGACAATACCTACCATTTTCGGTCACCTGCTAATTCTTGTTTTTGGATATTGATCAAATATTGACCTTGGACACTTGGACATTTGCCCATATGTCATGCACCTATAGGAGAGTACCTGGGGCCTTGTCCCCCGACTAAATGCAGATAGAAAGAGGGTGCATGCCTAGGGAGGCATGGGCCCCATGAGGATAAAGGAGTTCCATACAGATGGGACTCCAGGGTTGCTTCAGGGTATTAAACTCTATGGTGCCAAGAACTCTTGTTTGACCCAGTCTTGGCACCACCTTAGGAGGGTTTTGAGGGTCTCTCATCTGATTGAATCAGTTGATGTCATCTCACCAATCAGATTTAGATCTGATTGCTCAAAGTATCGTGACTGGTTGGGATGATGTGGCACTGCATGGCGTAGCAGGGTCTATATAAACCCTGTCTGCGCCTATGTTTTTAATACTTCTACCTTTAGCCCATGCCACAAAGCATCTCTCCCTCCATGCCACCCTCTAGTCCTCTCTCTCCTCTCCATGCCCAAGGGGTTTTGGGCATGAATAAGGTGCGATCCAAGCAAGTGAAAGGCGCCAGGAAAGGAAGAAGGCAGCACTACTGCATGAGACAATGGTAGTTCTTCAAAAGGAGTTTTAAAGACCTTTAAGATCAGATCTATTTCTAATTTTTGGAGGATTGATTGAGGAGAAGAAGATCTCTAGATCTTGCCCAAGTGGATATCGGTAGAGGTTAGGCGCTTGCATGGCTACATCCAGAACCTCAGGCAAACATCGGGATCATCATAGGATAATTGGATTACCAAAAATAAAGATATAATTAAATTAGATTTAATTTTTATTTTTATTTTATTTTTATTATCAGATCAATAAGATCAGATTTGAGGAGTCTCAGATCTGGTTAGGATCTTAGAGAAAAAATTTTTAAAATATCCCTCCTGATCCTATTAGATCTGAAATGAACCTAACCCAAAAAATAGATTTTTCCCTTCACATACTGACCTGGCTCACTACGTGGGCAATATCTAGTCTACAACACACCGTGGCATATATTAAGCTTCCTACACCAGAGGCATATGGTGTTCTTTCCATCTCCTGAGCCTCCACCTCAGTCTATGTTGATATTATCTTTAAGAGTCTGAAGTATCCGGTAAGTGGCAGCTCCATCGATTTTGCTTCCTTCATCCCAAACCTCTCCAAGACCTTTCTGATGTAGCCTTCCTAAAATAAATGCAGCATCCTCTTGGTTTGATCTTTGAAGATTTTCATGCCTAAGATCTTCCTTGCAGGCCCCAAATCCTTCATCTCAAACTCCTGAGACAAGGCTGCCTTTAGTTCTTGCACAACCTTTCTACTCTTGTATTCTATAAGCATGTCATCCACATGCAAGAGTAGAAACACCCTAGACTTATCCTTCAAATATTTAACATACACACAAGAGTCATACTAGTACCTGAAAAGTCCAATGCTCCTCACCTATGAGTCAAATCACTTATACCATTGCCTTGGTGATTGCTTCAGCCCGTACAATGATTTCTATAGCAAACGGATCTTTCCTTCTGCTCTTAGCTCTTGGAACCCTAGTGGCTGCTCCATATAAATGCTCTCCTCCAAATGCCCATGGAGGAATGCCATCTTGACATCCATCTACTCCAGCTCTAGGTCCTGAGCTATCACAATGCTCAGCAACATTCTGATGGAAGTATGCCTGACGATAGGAGAAAATACTTTGTTGAAATCGATGCCTTTCTTCTGGAAGTATCTCTTAGCCACTAACCATGCCTTATACTTGACACCTCCCAGCTCTGAAGGCCTCTCTTTGAATTGGTAAACCCACTTACAAGCAATGGATTTCTTTCCTCATGGCAACAGTAGCAAACGCCACATCACATTCTTATGGAGAGCTTGCATCTCCTCGAACATTGCTTAGATCCACCTCTCTCTATCCTGGCTATCCATAGCCTCCTCGTAGGTGTATGGTTTCTTGTTTGCTATCACCAGGGCATATGACAGTGTATCTTCGAAGCCATATCGTTCTGATTGCCTGATGTTCCTTTTGGACTTGTGCAGCGCAACCCTAATATCCATCCTAGGTCCAGCTTGCTCCTGCTGGGCCTCTTGGCATCCATTACCTATCTGAGCTCTCTCTACTTGTGGAGATACCTCTAGTGAGTGCTCCACCTGAATACCAAGTCCTCCTGATGCACCTGCAAGTGGCAAAATAGAATAAGATATTAACTATTTAGCGCTGCCCTATTGGACATCCTACTGCATCTGCTACTCCTTCATGCCTTCTCGCCTTTGGAGAACTGAATTTTCATCGAAGATGACATCCCTACTAATGACAACCTTCTTCTCCAAGGGATCCCATAGTCGGTATCCCTTAATTCCTCACGGATATCCCAAGAACACTATCTTTCATGATCTGGCATCCAACTTGCTCCTATCATCAGTATCGATGTGCACAAAAGCCGTGCACCCAAAAATCCTTAGATGGCTCAGCCCAATCTTTCTTCCAGACCATCTCTCCTTTGAAATACCATCATCTAACTTTATATGAGGTGATCAATTCACTAGATAATAGGCTGCATCCATTGTATCAATCTAGAACACCTTCGAAAGCCCTGTCAGCAGCCTCATGCACCATGCCTTTTCCAAAAGAGTTCTATTAATCCTTTCAGCCATCCCATTTTGTTGAGGATTTTCTTTTACCAAGAAGTGCATTTTGATACCACACTCCTCACAAAAGCCTTGGAACTCTTTGCTGGTGTATTCTCTATCGATGTCTGATCGTAGATACTTCAAGTTCTGACCTGTCTCCTTCTCTAGCTCAGCTTTCCACACCTTGAACTTGATGAAGACTTTTGATTTCTCCTTCATGAAGTAGACCCATACCTTCCTTGAAAAATTATCTATAAAAATGAAGAAGTATCTCACTCCATTTCTGGCTGAAAATGAAGTTGGCTCCCATACATCAGTGTGAACTAGTTCTAGTAGAACTACACTGTGGGCTGAACTGATGGCAAACTATACTCTCCTCTATTTATCTATTTGGCTTGGCTCACATACCTCTGTAACATCTCCATCCAAATTTGAAATCAGACCATGTTTGCTCAGCTTGTACATCCTACAGTCATCCATGTGGCCTAGGCGGTAGTGCCACAATCGATAAGCCCCTTGCAGATCTTATGCTGCTGCTGCTGCATCAGATTCTCCAGTCACCACAGATCCAACCAACTTGTAAAGGTTGTTCTCCATCCTCCTACCCCTCATCACCACCATAGCATCTTTGGAGATATTGAGAACTTCACTCATGGCATGACTGCTGAAGCAGATAGCCCAGTGACACGAGATTTTTTTTCAAATCTAAGATGTGCATCATATTTGTGAGAGTCCGCACCATCCCATCAACCATCCTCATTCAGATGCTTCCAATACCAGTGGCTCTACATAGATGATCATCTCCAAGTGTCATACTACACTCATTAATCTTGGTGTATGAGATAAACCAAGATCAATTTTGGGTGTAGTGATGTGAACAGGCTGAATCCAGGATCCATACATCTATGTATCTTCTATGACCATCTGATACAACCAAGAGGTCATCCTCTATCTCACTATCAGCCACTGTACTCAGTACATCAAATCTACTCTTTTCTTCCTTCTTGTTCTTTCATTGCGGATAATCATGCCTGAAGTGCCCGATCTCATTGCACTTGTAGCATCTAGCTTCCTTTCTATTCTTGCTCTTTCGGAACTTTGATCGTCCCCTTGACTTGCCACTCTCCTTTAATCTTTCAGGACTCTCCTCTATGGTCAAGCCCTCCTAGAGAATACCTTCCTTGCTCAACTTCTTCTACTATAGTTAAGTTCGCAATATCGAGACCATGTCTTCATACTCTAGGATCTCCTTACCATAGAAAAGCATCGTCATCAATAGATCATAGGATGAGGGCAACGAGCATAATAGAAGCAATGATTTATCTTCTTCCTCCATCTTCACTCTAATATTCAACAACTCATTGCACATCTGATCGAATTTTTGGATGTGTCCTAAGACATCTCTGCCTTCCTACATCTGAAGGCTGTTTAATCTCTTTTTCAACATCAACATGTTTCACATATTCTTACCCACATACATGATATACAACTTCGACCACAAGCCTCTTGGGGTCCTCTCCTCTAAAACTGAATAGAGTGCCACATTCGACAAGCATCCTCTGATCACAGAGCAGGTCTTCTTTTCTAAAGACATCCACTGGTGATCTGACATCCCTTCAGGCTTCTCTTCCAATGCTTGATCCAATTCAACTTGACCCAGAAGATCTTCCATACGAACTTTCCACATGAAAAAGTTTTCTTTCCCATCGAACTTCTTGAAATCAACCTTCACGTTGCTTCTCATGGCTGGATCCAAGCCAAAAAAAATGCAACACAGATCCAAGAAATTTGAGAAATACCTTGACAAGATCTTGCTGAATTCACAGCACCTGAAGGTCTTCAACTTTCAGGTGTCTTCTCCTCCTTCCACAAAATCTGACTTTGATACCACTTATTATGAATTATTCCTGGACCTATGAAAATTTTTGTACCTTCTACCAACTCTGAGGAAGCAAGTTGGAGACGATAACAAGAAAGATATAGATCAGATAATAAGAAGATGAGACGGTGGTACAGTGAGGAAGAGAGAAAGCTAGGATTTCAAGGAGAAAAGAAATTTAATTCATTCTCTTATCCATAATCTACATATACAAATATACATAAAGACATCCCGAGTCAACATGACTCAGTCCTAAAAAAACTTTCGTCGGCTAATCCATACATAAAAACACTCATCCAAGCCCATGTAAACCCATGTCTTGCATGCTCTCATCCCCTGGACTAAGGACCTAGCCCAATACATGAATTAACCATCTTAAGACCTCTTATACCAGGCATTAAAACCCCTTGGATTAGATCCAATCCAAGATCAAATAGAAAATCCATCCAGATCTATTCACCACCATCGAGCTAGCTCAGTCAGAAGTCGAGCCAGCTCGATTGCGTCTCCTCAAATCATGTCTTCTATCTGCCTGAGACAGCTGGCTCGATCTCAGATCGAGTTGGTTTGACTACATATCTAAGCTAGCCCGACTATGTGCTAGTCTCTTTATCTTTGCTGATATATCTTCGATCAATCCTAGCCTTCAGGAGCCGCCACCTTGACTCCTTCATGATCTCCCAAGACTTGGGAACACCACCCTTTTCCTTTCAATTTATGCCCAACTTTTGGGCATGGAGAAGAGAGAGAGAAGGAGGATAAGAGGGCGAAGAATATAGGTGGGGGTGGTAGCCTTACGGGATGGTAATTTGGGCACTTACAAACCTTAGGCGCAGGAAGGGTTTAAATAGGCTTCCTAGAGCCATGCAATGCCACACAACATCAACCAATCATATTGGTTGATTTAGTTAGATCTTAATCTGATTGGACATGCTTTGTCACCTGATCCAATTAGGTTAGAGATCCTTAAAATCCTCTATAAGTGGCGCCATAATTCGATAAGCATAAATAGTTTGGTGCCTAAGACTTTGAACCCATCATGAAACCCTAGAGTCCCATCCTTATGGGACTCTCTCCTCTTTTCCCCATGTGCACATGCCAGCATGGGTCGTGCACACATATTTATGCATGAAAACCTAAGGGGGCATGCACCCCTAGAAAGTCTCTTGGGGGCACATGCCCATGTCCTTTCTTTCCTGCATCTGGGTCATCTCATGTGCTGACAGTGATAAGAATTGATAGGTCTTGTCCAGTCGAATACAGGAATTGGCAGGTGTTGTTCAATTCCCATCTGATGGATTAGGATAATATTTTTCTAACCTAGACAAACTCCAGTCAGACTAGGATAAAGTTATATAGGGTTTCTAGGTGAGCCCAAATCAATTTGGCTCAGCTGAGATGAACTAAAAAGACTATAGAAGAAGAATATTAGGCTCAATCGTGTGCTAGTACGATTTTCTTGAATCTAATTAGATTCAATCCAAATCAATCAAATTGGGTTAGCTCAATTAATCACATCTAGATCCAAACCCTTGTTTATGTGATCTAGTTAGGTTCAATTTTGTATGCTAATAAGATATATCGCGATCTCTATTATCGACATCATATCTTTTGATGGACCAGATCTCTTCTGATTCACCCAATTAGAATGATCGATCATCAAGATCATTCTATTGCTCCCAAAATCTACCAGTAATATCTAGTAGTATATGATAGCAATCCATTAGAATTGAATGCGAATCTCTCAATTAGCTACCTATCTAATTGAGTTCTTCTATCATGAGCCCTGATAGGACTAGGTTAAGATAAACTTGTCAAACCCAACACCCTATCATATGGTTGAGTCATTCGATCTGAGTTTGATATGAAATCCTAATAGAAAACTCATTTTCTATTATATCACACTACCATGGCTATGGGCTTAAGAACTCAATCTCATGATCATCATAGGACTACTCCTCTACCAAGATTGATAGATCCCATCTTGGTGCGAACCAGTCCCTATAATGAACATGCTATAGCCAACATACACCTTTGGATTCCAAATGGCTAGAAGATCGAGTTATGGTATAGTCAAACTATAACACACTCAAGATGAACTACTGATGCACCTCTAGTCTGAGAATTAGATACACAACTATAGCATCGAGCTTTGTTATTGACGAGAAGATAGACTTTCTTATGACTACTCGAGGTGGTCACGCTCAGTGCCCTTATTCTCTAACGAGTTCCTGTACTCTCGCTCGAGTGTTTTCATACCATAGACTCAAGACTCATCTATCTTAAGGAAGCGATCGTACATCAATCTTTCAGATCGATCATCATCCTCATGATGATCCTTTGATCGAAAGCAGTTTATGAGTTAATTATGACAACACATGACTTAAATTTTCAACTCTTAAAAAAATGCATTTATCATACCCGTTAACTCAAAGCATGTATCATAGATACTTTAAATACATAATATGATAAAAAATAATTCTTTTATTAATTTATAGTCAAAATTATAAAATCATCCCTAGAATGTGTATTATAAGTGTTAGTCAATCTGGTTTCTAGGGCACTCATCTAACAAACTTCCACTTGACCTAAAGTCAGTTGGCTACAAATTTAAATTTCATCTTCTCAAGGTGGGCTTCGATCTTCTACTAGCTCAATGGCTTCATAAGTAGGTCTGTCGCATTATCTATGGTGTCGACCCTCTTCACCTTGACGTAATCCTTCTTGAGATAATCGTGGATGAGGTGATATCACCGCTCAATATGCTTTGACTTTTGGTGAGTGCTTGACTCCTTAGCTAGGGTTATGGTGCCATTATTGTCACAGTATAGAGGGATGGCATCCAATAGCATCACTCCAAGCTCTGCAGCAAACTTCTTGTACTAGAATGCTTCCTTCGCAGCTTTTGATGCAGCAATGTATTCTGCTTCCATGGTGGAATCTGCTATCACGGTCTGCTTGAAACTCTTCCAGCTTACAACACCATCATTACACATAAATAGACTTTCAGATGTTGATTTTTGATTATCTATATCAGACATAAAGTCTGAGTCAGTATACCCTTAGACTTGGAGTTCTCCATTACCAAACATAAAAAATATATCCTTAGTCCTTCTTAAGTACTTAAGGATACATTTTACAGAAGTCTAGTGCTCTTTTTTTTTATTCGATTGATATTTGCTCATGACACTCACAGCATGCGCAATATCAGGTCATTTACATAGCATGGCATACATAAGTCTTTCTATTATCGAAGCATAAGGGATCTTGCTCATGCATTCAATCTCCTCAGGTGTGTTGGGACACATCTTCTTGGAGAGATGAATGCCATGCCTAAAGGGGACCAATCTTTTCTTAGAATTTTCCATGTTGAACCTCTTCAGCATCTCCTCTATGTACATCTACTGTGATAGACCCAGCATCCTATTCGGTCTATCCCTATAGACCTTTATTCTCAATATAAAAGATGCTTCTCCTAGGTCTTTCATAGAGAACTCTTTTGACAACCACATTTTGATGGATGTCAACATGAAAATATTATTCCCAATTAGGAGGATATCATCCACGTACAGTATGAGGAAGACAACAACACTCTCATTAACCTTTTTGAATACACACGGCTTCTCTGAAGGTTCTTGATCTAGGGTTTTACAAGTAAATCTTAAAACTTTTTTAAGATCTTACAGCGAAAGACTTAAATAAATCAAATATTTATTTAAATAAATATATAAATATCTAGATCTTAAATCTATTATATGATCAAGATATGATATTAAATTAAAATTTAAAATCAAATAAGAAAGAAAAGGTTGATCAAATCAACCTAGATCTATACTACATCAAATGCAGGTATGAAGTTTATAGATCATATCTATTACTTGAGCAAGTTAGATGTTCTAACTTACTGATCTGGATTTGAGGATGATGTCATGAGCCACACATGCATTCAACCTCTAGGAGTCATCCATACGAGCCTACGATCTCTGATTTGAAGTCCGATGCAGAAAATCAGCATAGCATGCTAGTACTATGCTGATCCTTCTTCGATGGTCGATCCGATGCTTTCTTTTTCAAAATTTAGACACTACAAAATATGAGAAGAAATATGAGAGTTTATTGATTTGAGACTCTTTCATAAAAAACTTAAAAAAAAAAAAGAAGAGATTGAAAATAAAACAGCCCTAGAAGAAAACCCTCTTCTTTTTCTCTTTTCTCTCACCTAGATACCTAGTTTGGTGCCGATAGAATGCCCACACCCAAGGACCTTCATCCTCTAATTTCTACACACCCCAAACCTCTATATTTCATGAAAAAATTAGAATAAAATTTATCAAATAAATAGAAGAAAAGAAGTGTCCAAGTTAGATCAAAATCGTAGACTAGGAATATCCAAACATGGGAAGTTGTTGGGGCACCCAACTCTTGGGCTCCTCATCCATAATTATTGGCATAGACCAGCAAGGGAGGGTGCATAAAAAAGGAGATTATTTTTATGGAATAAGAGAAGAATTAGTTAAAAGAGGGGGTGGCACTCAAGGGAAGGTATTTTGGTCAACAAGGATTCTATCTCATAGAATCTTAAGCAAAACTAACTCCTCTTTTAACTTGGTCTTCCAACAAATTGCCTTATGAAAAAAGGAGGAGAGAAAGAGGGCATGAGAAGCCATGGGAGTGGAGAATTTTTATGTAAAAAATAAAACAAAAAAAACATGGGGCGTGAGGATTAAGTGGTGCAAGTGATAGGGAGTCCTAGTCACACTAGGACTCATATTTTGACTTGGTCAAACAAGATCTTTTAACCAAATAAAATCAAGGTTAAACTAACCCAATTAAATAAGACCCTAACCTATTTAAGGACTTAATTAAATTAATTAAATTAAATTTAATTCTAATTTATTTTCTAATTAAATTAGAAAATTATGTTAATCCGAGTCCTAGTTAGACTAGGACTAGTTCTTCCTTGCACTTAGCTTATCCAATAAATCAATTGGACTTGATCCAATCAAGTTCAAACCAAATATAATTAAATTATATTAAATTAGACTTAATCTCAGCCTATTGACTTAATTAAATTAAGCTAATTAGTAATTCAATTGCTAATCAATCCTCTTGCAACACTTGCACTAGGTTAAACACCAATCGTATTGATGTTTAACACTAGAATGATTCTCAAACATTGATCAACCATTCGATCAGATCGTAAGCTCTAATATGTGTAACCTCATAGATCCAAATCTAAACTGATAGTATAGGAATAAATTTTTATACCAATCAAAGTAACCATCTAGCAATGATATCCGACGATCGGATAGGTCGAAGGTGTAGAACACCATCCTTAGAACCCAAGCGGATATAGTTTCCATATAATTCATCCCCTTGACCATAATGCTTGTAGGACACCTCAGAGTTCAACTATTAACTTTGATCATGTTGTCCACATTGTATTTCAAAATATCAAATCCATCTGATGGATTACCCTGGCCATGGTTTTGCTATATTGAAATATAGTGATATTCTTCTCCAACTCTTGGAGTGGTCAATTTCATCTTGATCACACTATGACTTCGCAAGTACTTGATTGTGCCCAGAAGCCTTCCATTGCAAATTAAAAATTTAGTTAGTCTAATACCAAAGCATAGTGAGTTGCTTGCAAGTCACTAAGGTGATTTCAGATCTAAGGGATACTTATATCTATATCCCATTAGAGATATTCTCGACAGTAGAATGCTCTGAAGTTGATCACGTTCAATGATGATGTACCATACATCTCACCTGTATGCCATACTAGTGTCTCCACACTCCTGTTAGATATGTGTGCCCTAGAAGCTAGATTGGCTAACACTTATAATACACTTCTAAGGACAAAAATTATAATTTTGATTATAAATAATAAAATGGATTATTATCTATCGTAGTGTGTATTTGAAAGTGTCTATGATACATCCCTTAAGTTAATGGTAATGATAGTTCATATTTTCAAGAGTTGAAAATTTAATACATGAATTTTCATTATTTACTCATAAAATGCTTCCAACCATAGGATCATCATGAGGATGGTGATTGATCCAGAAGGTTGGTGTACATTCACTTCTTTAGGATGGATGAGTCTTGAGTCGATAGTGTAGAGATACCAGAGTGAGAGTACAGGTACTCGTTAGAAAATGAGGACATTGAGCGTGACCACCTCGAGCAGTTATGAGGAAGTCTACCTTCTCGTCGATGACTAGCTTGAAGCTGTAGTGGTGTGTCTGATTCTTTCACCTGAGGTGCATCGACAGTTCTTCTTGAAGGTGTTATAGTTTGACTACACTATAACTCGGTCTTCTAGCCATTTGGAACGCTGAGGTGTATGTTGGCTATAGCATGTTCATTGTAGGAATTGGATTGCACTGATAGGGGATCTATCTACCTCGATAGATAAGGAGAAGCCCTATGATGATCATGAGAATCAAGTCCATAAGTCCATGACTATGGTAGAGTGAAATAATAGAAAGAGTTTTTATTAGGATTTTCATATTGGACTTGAATTGAATGATTAATTCATATGATGGAAATTAGGGTTTGACGAGATCACCTTAACCCTAATCCAATCGGGGCTCAAGATAGAGGAACTTAATTACATAGGTAACTGCACCGAGAGGTTCATTTTCTATTCTAATGGGTTACCACCATATGTTGCTAGGTGTCACTGGTGGATTTTGGGAGCAATTAGAGTGATTTGGATGATCGATCATACTAGTTGTCTGAATCAAAAAAGTTCTGATCCATCGGAAGGTGTTTCGATGATATCAATGATAGAGATTGTGACATATCCCATTACCATATGAAACTAAATCTTACTGGGTCACACAAACAAGGGTTTGAATCTAGATATCATCAATTGGATTAATCCAGTTCAATTAATTTGAATAAGATTCAATTAGGTTCAAGGAAATCATGCTAGCACATGATTGAGCCTAATGTTCTCCTTCAACAATCATTAAAGCTTATTTCGACTGAGCCAAATATGTTTGGGCTTACTCAGAAACCTTTACATTATTTGACTGGAGCTTGTCCAAGTCAGAAAAAGATTGTCTTAATTTATGAGATAAATTTGAGACAACACCTACCATTTTTCGTCACCTACTAAATCTTATCCTTAGACTTTGGTCAAATGTTGACCTTTGATACTTAGACATCTACCTATGTTTCATGCACCCATAGTAAAAAATATGGGGCTTTGTCCCTTGCTAAAAAGTAGAAAGAAAGGGGGTGCATACCTAGGGAGGTGTGCACCCTACAAGGATCATGCTTGAAGTCCCATATAGATGAGACTCCAGATTGCTTCATGATTTCAAATTAGGTGGTGCTAAGGAGTCCTGTTTAATGAGTGTTGGCTCCACCTAAGGAGGTTTATGAGGGACTCTAATTTGATTGGATCAAATGATGTCATCCCATCAATCAGATTTAAATCTGATTGCATAAAGAGCCATGATTGATCGGGATGATGTGGCACTGCATGGCACAGTAGGGTCTATATAAACCCTATCTGCACCTAGAATTGAGATCATCTATCATTGCCCATGCCATAAAGCTTTTCTCCCTTCCTCTTCATGCCACCTTCAGATCCTCTCTCTCCTATCCACGTTCAAGAGTTCTTGGGCTCGAGTTTGGTGCAATCCAAGCAAGAGAAAGGCGATAAGAAAGGAAGAAGGCAGCACTGCTGCAAGAGACAAAGGCTGATCTTCAAAAGTCATTTTGAAGATCTTCAAGATCAAATCCAAATTTAATTTTTGGAGGATAGATTGAGAAGGAGAAGATCTTTAAATCTCATCCAAGTGGATACCGGTAGAGGCCAGCACTTGCATGGCTACATCCAGGACCTCAAGCAAACATCGGGATCATCATAGGATAATAGGATTACCCATAACAAAGGTATGATTAAATTAGATTTTATTTTATTTTATTAGATTAATAAGATTAAATCTGAAGAGTCTCAGATCTAATTTAGATCTAAGAGAAAATTTTTTTGAAATATCCCTCTTGATCCAATCAGATCTGAACGAATCTGATCCTGAAAATAGGATTTTTGCTTCAACTAGTATCAGAGCTAGATTCCAAAATTCATTAGTTCTAATTTTATTTTAATTTTGATCTGATAATTAGATGATTTTAGATATCACATGAGATGTGATTAGATCTAAAATTAAAAAATTAGAAATTAAATAATTTAGATCTAAGATGTATAAGATGCATGACTAGACTAGGAATAGAATTATTCTATGTGTAGTCTAACATGATCATAATTTTAATTTGATTAATTATAATTTTTAGATTTATATATTTATTATTTTTTAATATTATAAATATTATAATTAGATCTATAAACTAAAAAATAAATTTATTTAATTTTGTTCATATGAGATATGATTGATGCATGTTTAGACTAGTTGTAGATAGATCTACAAAGTTATCTTAAATAAATTTAATTTGATATGATCAAATTTAAATTTTATTTTTTAGATATTTATGAGATAATTTAGATCTAAAAATGTGCATGATATGATATATGAGATGTACGCAAAATATGTTTTTAAGTTAGATCAATTTTTATATGTGATATATGATGTAGATCTAACTAGTTTTGTAGATTCATCATATTTCTGATTAGGGTGTTCCCCTTGGCCGTCTGCTCTTAAGAACAAAGAAGGGTTTAAAGACCCTCTTCTCTCATTCGATGGGATGTTCTTATGATGTGTAGGGGTACTGCATGTTCATCCTTAATCAAAAATCAAAAACTTATTTGTTGCAAAATTCTAGATCTTGAAATCCTAAGATTTTATTTACAAGTTTTGTTTATGAATCCTAAACTTAATTAAGAATTAAGATTATAAAATATATTAGATCTAAAATTAAGAATTTTTAGATCTAAGAAATATTCATAAAATTGGGTTCGGGCTTGGGTAGCTTAATTAGATCTAGCGGTTGATTAAATCGAACCAAGAGTCGGTTAGATAGGATCAAGAGTGCTTAAATTGACCAGCCTAATAGGATTAAGACTGGGTCAAGGTTGAGTTATATGAGTGATCGATCAAGTTAGGACCTAATTAGGCTCAGTGGTTAGAGTCTGGATTATAGGCTAACTTGATCAATTTTGGCTCAAGAATTTGGTGTCTAAGATAAGTTTGGCAGATACGATCGATTGATTTTTAATTAGGAGCTACTTGACTTGAATGCATTCTTGTCGAGTTAATGGCATATCCCTTCCATCGATCTCACTAACCATATTTGTTAACTCTGTCCTGATCTAAGGTGGCTAATGATCCGAGCTAACCCATGCCACTAGCTTAGTCATAATGGTTAGGGCTATGTCAAGTCAAGTTTAAAGAGACCTAAATCAAATCTCCCTAAGAAAAGATTAAGTCTAAGGTCTTCCACCATTGTAGATATGCGGGCCCTTCCAGAGGTTGATTGTTCTCGACTGGTTACGGTGGTTCAGTTGCACCGAAAAGATGCAACCATGTCTATTAGGCATTGGATACTATGGGCTAGAGGATGGATTGGGCTCAATATTTTTGATATGGTGAGAGACTCAATTAGGAATCCAATCTGTGCAAATGGTGGGTCTGACTTAACTATGGAGTGGATCAATATTTTGGACACAGTGAGATTCATGAATTAGAGACCAAGCTTGGGTGCACCATGATTAGAGAATCATTGGACAAGAGCTGTTCACTCATTGGCTAAGCCATCACCAATAACTATTAGATGAGGTGATGAGTCAGTTGGTAGAATTTACCATCCATTAGAAATCAGTAATCATGGAAATTTTTGCATCTCTATAGAGAGAGTGTAGGGATCCAAGAAAATAGTGGAAGCTAATTTATTTAAAAATCAAACTTCTAAATAAATTGGTCAAGTCTTAATTATAAAATCTAACTAGAAATTTTGACTCTCTACAAGAAAAAAAAAATATCTGCATCCAACCCACTAGCTCGTATCCTGGATACCCATAGACTGACCGAATCCAATTACAAGGATTGGCTCCAAAACATTAAAATCATTTGGGATTTTAAAAAGTTAACTCATGTATTGGACCAGGATCTCCCCACCTTACCAGCCCATCCATCCGCTGAATAGAGGGCATCTCTTGATAAATGGATGGATGAAGATAATAAGGTCAGATACTACATGTTAGGTTCGATGTCTGATGAACTTTAGCACCAACATGAAGATATCAAGACTGCCCACCAAATGTTGGCTCACTTGTAAGAGTTGTTTGGTGAATAGAGTCATACAGCCAAATATCAGATCACTAAACGACTGTTTAAAGCTAAAATGCATGATGGACAGTCAATCCAAGATCATTGTTTGATAATGATCAAGAACTTGAAAGAGCTTGAGAAGCTCAGAGTGAAGTTAGACCAGGATCTATAGAATGATATAATTCTGCAATCCTTGACTGATGCATATGGGCAGTTCATCATGAACTACCATATGCATAAACTTCAGAATACTTTGGTCGAGCTTATGAATATGTTGGTTACTACTGAGTTTTCTATGAAAGGCCTAAAGGCTCAGTGCTTGCTATGGAATGAACTTCTTCCAAGAGAAAGTCTTTTGGAAAGAAGAAGAAGTCTGTGAAAAGGTAGAAGATGGAAGGTGGAAAGAAAAGAATGATAGAGCTAAAGAAGAAGGCCGTTGACAAACGAAAGTATTTTCATTGTAATACCGACGGCCACTGAAAGTGGAACTGCACTACATATCTGGCCACCCTAAAAAATAAGTAGGAGACATGTCCTTCTAGAGGTATGCTCGTTATTAAATCTAACCTTACGGTTTCTTCTGCATCTAGTTGGATGCTTGACTCTGATTCTAGTGCTCATTTGTGCACTTTCATGCAGGGTCTTGAGAATAGTAGGAGGCTGAGGGATGGTGAGATAATCCTATGTATCGAAAATGGGGCAAGGATTGCTGCTGTGGCTGTGGGAACCTACTCTTTTCAACTACCATCTGGTTTAGATTTAGTACTTAGAGATTATTATTATGTGCCTGCTGTAAGCAGAAATTTGATTTTTGTTTCATGTTTAGCACAAGAAGGCTATGTAATTAGTTTTCTTAAGGATCATTATAACATTCTTTATGATAGAAATAAAATTGCAAGTGGTTTTCTTATTAACGATCTCTACCAATTACATATTGATGTATCTATCTCTAATATCGAGCAAAATTTAAATGCCGTAAAACATCCCAGGGATAGTCCAAATGATAGGTATCTATGGCACCTAAGGCTAGATCATATAGCAGAAGATAGGGTTAACAAATTGAAGAAAATTAGACTATTGAGTCCATTGACTTTTGACTCATATTCAATTTGTGAATCATGTCTTCATGGCAAAATGACTAAGCTCCCTTTTGTAAGACATGGGAAAAGGGCCACGGATCTACTTGCCCTAGTACATACTAATGTGTGTGGCCCATTTGATGTGTCGGTCAGAGGCAACTTTGATTACTTTATAATCTTTATCGATGATTTATCTTAGTATGGGTACATGTATCTTATGAGACACAAATCTAAAGCTTTTGAAAAGTTCAAGGAATTCAAACATGAAGTCGAAAGGCAAACTAAAAAATCCATTATGGTTCTTCGATCAGATCAAGGAGGTGAATATCTTAGTAGAAAATTCTTGAACTATCTGAGACAAAATGGTATAGTCTCTCAATGGACTCCATCTGAAATACCTCAACTCAATGAAGTTTCAGAATGGAGGAATCGAATCCTATTAGATATGGTCCGATCCATGATGAGCTTCACAGACCTCCCTAATTTTTTTTGGGGACATAGTCTGTTAACTATAATATATTTACTGAATAAGGTTTTCTCTAAAATCATTTCGACCACACCATATGTGATATGGCATGGTAAGAAACCAAGTCTAAGTCATCTCAGAATTTGGGATTGTTCGGCTCATGTCAAAAGACTACAAGTGGACAAGTTAGACTATAGGTCCTTTAGAGCTTGATTTATAGGATATCCTAAAGAATCATTAGAATATTATTTCTACATTCTAGAAGACCATAATGTGATTATAAGTTAGCATGCCATTTTTCTTGAAAAATAGTTTATTCAAGATACCAACATTGGAAAGTAGATCAAGCTAGAGGACAAAGTCTCCCAAGAATAATGAGCTAAGGACCCTATGGAACCAAATCAAGTTGAGCCAATACAATCACTACCTCCTACACCTCGTAGATCGAAAAGTATTTTCAATCCCTCTGAGAGGTACTTAGGTACTATTTCAGAGGAAGTAGAGAAAATGTTCCTCATAGGTAATGGGATTCATGGTGATGATCCCAAAACCTATGATGAGGCGATATCAGATATCGACTTCGAGAAATGGTTAGAGGCAATGAAGTCAGAAATTGACTCGATGCACTCAAACCAAGTCTGGACCCTGGTAGATCCACCAAAAGATGTAGCACCTATTGGGTGTAGATGGATCTACAAGAGAAAGATTGGTGCAGATGGGAATGTGAAGATATTCAAAGCTAGATTAGTGGCAAAAGGATATAGTCAACGTGAAGACATTGACTATCAGGATATCTTTTCACCAGTAGCTATGCTAAAATTTATTCACATATTGCTTGCTATTGCAGCTTATTTCGATTATGAAATATGGAAAATGGATGTAAAAATGGCATTCTTAAATGAATACCTTGAGAAAGATATCTATATGGAACAGCCACTAGGTTTCACATTCAGTGATACTGATCACAATGTATACAAACTACAAAGGTCTATATATAGACTCAAGCAAGTATCTCAGAGCTGGAATACTCATTTTAATGATATGATCAAATTATTTGGTTTCATCAAAAATGAGGAGGAACCACGTATTTCCAAAAAGATCAGTGGGAGCGCTATTGTCTTCCTCGTACTGTACGTGGATGATATCCTCCTTATTGGGAATGATATTTTCATGTTGACCATAGTTAAAATGTGATTATCTAAAGAATTCTCCATGAAAGATCTAAGAAAAGCATCCTTCATTCTAGGAATCAAGGTCTATAGAGATAGACCCAATAGGATGCTAGTGAAGGAAAATCCTGATTTTTTGGACTAGGTTCGTTCAGATCTTGATCGGATCAAGAGATATATTTCAAATTTTTTTTTCTTTGATCCAAATTAGATCTGAGATGTTTTAGATCTAATTTTTATTATTTTAATAATAAAATAAAATCTAAATAAATTAAATTTAATTTAATTTACCTTGATGTAGGGTAATCCTATTACCCGTTGATGATCTTGTAAGTACTGGAAGGTTCTGGATCTAGCCATTCAAGTGCCTAGCCTCTACCGGTATCCACTCAAGTTGGATTTGGAGATCCTCTTCTTCTCTATCATGTCTCCAAAAATCAGATCTGGATCTGATCTGGAGGATCTTCAAAATACCTTTCGAAGATCAGTAGTTGTCCTTTGCAGCAGCGCAGTCTTCTAGCTTTTTGTCACCTTTCTCTCATCTAGATTGCACCAACTAAGATCCCAAACTCCTTTGGGCGTGGAGAGGAGAGGGAGAAGATGGAATTGGCATGGAGGAGGAGAGGAGAGGCAGCCTTGGGGCATGGGAATTTTCAATGCTTTTTGAGTTGGGCGTAGGGTCTTATTTATAGACTATGCGTGATCCAACTCCTCTTCTTCCCAACCAATCACAACCCTTTGTGAAATCAGATCAAAATCTAATTAGTGGGAATAGAGTCCCTTGAATTTCTCCTTAGATGGTGCCTAAGACCAGTCAAACTTGATTCTTAGAAGAAGTCTAATCGAAATCCAAAAAGGAGATGGAGTCCCTATCCAACAGGGACTCCTGGGCGCCTCAAACTTGGGCACACGCCAAGGGTGGCGTGCACCCTCCTTCTTGCCAAGTTCTGGCAGGAGGACAAGCCCCCACCAGCTCTCCAATAGTTGCATGACACATGGACAGAAGTCAAAGTATCAATGGTCAACATTTGACCAGTCAAAGGTTAACTTTTGATCAAAGTCAAAGGATGAGAAATGACAGATGACCAAAAATGGCAGGTATTATCTTACAAAATAAGACAACCCTTTTCCAACCTGGACAGACTCCAATCAAACCAAGTGAAGGCATCTAATTGAGCACAAACTCCTTTGGCTCAGTCAGGACAACTATTTATGATAGTAAAAGAAGAACGTTAGGTTCAATCGAGTGCTAGCACGATTTGCTTGAACTTAATTGAATCTCATTCAGATCAATTGAACTGGATCAGTTCAATTAATGATCACCAAATTTAAACCCTTGTTTGTGTGACCCAGTTAGGTTTAGTTCTATATGGTAATGAGATATGTCATGATCTCTATCATCGACATCATCGAAATTCCTTTCAATGGATCAGAACTCTTC
>QRFJ01001846.1:100380-125499 GCA_006176705.1 Cocos nucifera | reverse complement strand
GTTCGATCTTCTGCTGGCCCAACGACTTCCACCTTGAGAAGATGGGACTTAGACTTGTAGCCAATTGGCTTTAGGACAAGTGGGAGATTGTTAGATATATGTGCCCTAGAAGCCAGAATTGGCTGACACTTGTAATACACTTCTAGGGGCAAAATTATAATTTTGACTATAATTAATAAAATGGGTTATTTTCTATCACATATGTGTATTTAGTGTCTGTGATACATCCTTTGAGTTAATGGTAATGATAATTCATATTTTCAAGAGTTGAAAATTTAAGACATGAATAATCATTATTAACTCATAAACAGCTCCCGACCATAGGATCATCACGAGGATGGTGATTGATCCGGAAGGTTGGTGTACGATCGCTTCTCTTTAGTAGATGAGTCTTGAGTCTACGGTGTGGAGACACCGGAGCGAGAGTACAGGTACTCGTTAGAGAACGAGGGCACTGAGCGTGACCACCTCGAGTAGTCATTAGGGAAGTCTACCTTCTCGTCAATGACTGACTCGATGCTGCAGTAGTGTGTCTGGTTCTTTGACCTGAGATGCATCGGCAGTTCACCTTGAGGGTGTTATAGTTTGACTACACCATTACTCGGTCTCCTAGCCATATGGAACCCTGAGGTGTATGTTGGCTATAGACATGTTCATTGTAGGAACTGGATTGCATCAAGATGGAATCTATCTACCTCGGTGGTAGAGGAGTAGCCCTATGATGATCATGAGAATCAAGTCCAGAAGCCCATGGCCATGGCAGAGTGAAATAATAGAAAGAGTTTCTATTTAGATTTTCACATTGGACTCGAATCGAATGATTACATCATATGACAGAGACTAGGGTTTGACGAGTTCACCTTAACCCTAATCTGATCGGGGCTCAAGATAGAAGAACTTAATCACACAGGTAGCTGCACCAAGAGGTTCGCATTCAGCTCTGATGGGTTGCCACCATATACTGCTAGGTGTCACTGGTGGATTTTGGGAGCAATTAGAATGATTTAGATGATCGATCATTCTAGCTGTTCGAATCAGAAGAGTTCTGATCCATCGAAAGGAGTTTCGATGATGTCGATGATAGAGATCATGACATATCCCATTACCATACAGAACTGAACCTAACTGGGTCACACAAACAAGGGTTTGAATCTGGTGATCATCAATTGAACTGATCTAGTTCAATTGATCTGAATGAGATTCAATTAGGTTCAAGGAAATCGTGCTAGCACTCGATTGAACCTAACGTTCTTCTTTTACTATCATAAATAAGTTGTCCTGACTGAGCCAAAGGAGTTTGTGCTCAATCAGAGGCCTTCATATGGTCTGACTGGAGGTTGTCCAAGTCAGAATAGGTTGTCTTATTTGTAAGACATTACCTGCCATTTTTGGTCACCTGCCATTTCTTGTTCTTTGACTTTGGTCAAAAGTCTACCTTTGACTGGTCAAACGTTGACCATTGACCCTTTGACTTTTGACCACATGTCATGCACCTATTGGAGAGCTGGTGGGGGCCTGTCCCCCTGCCAGAACCTGGCAAGGAGAAGGGCGCACGCCAAGGGTGGCGTGAGCCCAAGTAGGAGGCGCCTAGGAGTCCTTGTTGGACAAGGACTCCACCTCCCTTTTGGATTCCAATCAGAGTTCTACTAAGAATCCAGTTTGACTGGTCCTAGGCGCCCTCTAAGGAGGAATCCAGGGGTCTCTATTCCAACCAATCAGATTTAGATCTGATTTCACAAAGGGTTGTGATTGGTTGAGAGGAAGAGGAGTTGGATCACAAGAGGTCTATAAATAAGACCCTGCGCCCAACCCTAATTCAAAGTGAAAAGTGAAAGTGAATTCAATGAGATTTCCCATGCCCCAAGGCTGCCTCTCCCCTCCTTCTCCATGCCATAGTCTCTTCTCCCCTTGCTCTCCACGTCCAAAAGTGTTTTGGATTTAGTTTGGTGCGATTCAGATCAAGGAAAGGCGATCAAAAGCAAGAAGGCTGCGCTGCTGCAAAAGGACGACTGCAGATCTTCAAAAGAGTTTTGAAGATCCTCCAGATCAGATCCAGATCTGATTTTTGGAGGTGTGATAGAGAAGAAGAGGTTCTCCAGATCCAACCCGAGTGGATACCGGTAGAGGCCAGGCGCTTGCATGGCTAAGATCCAGAACCTTCCGCTGCAATCAGGATCATCTACAGGGTAATAGGATTACCCAAATCAGGTAAATTAAATTTGATTTAATTTATCTTGTTTTATTTTATTTATTAAAATAATAAGAATCAGATCTGAAACATATCAAGATCTGATTAAGATCAAGAGAAAATTTTTGAAATATATCTCTTGATCTAATTAGATCTGGACGAACCTGGACCGGGAAATCAGGATTTCCCTTCACTCTTTACCAATCATGAACCAATTTTCCTAGACACCGATAGATCAATTAGACATCCTGACTGATTTAGCTATAGATTAATTATACTACAACTTAATATAATTTTTCATAGAGGGATTTAAAAGGTCATGATGTACATACTGATTTAAATCAAACTAAATACCCAATAGCATCAAATATAATAAAATATATATATCTATTAACATGTAAAATTATTCTAGGACAACCATCATTATATAGTGAATACTCTCCACTATATCAGGGCAACCTTTACGGAATAATATATACAACATAATCTCATTATGATAAGTAAAAGAATATGATCTCATCATATAAATAATATGCAAATAAACATGCAAATAAAAAGATTATATCATATTTTTCATTTATGCCATTATATTATACGCAAAGCATTATATGATTTAACCTAATAAGGCTTGCTCTGATACCACTGATAGGATTAGGTGTATAGGGCGGAAGCATGGATTTCAAAGCAAAATTATGAAATCAAAATAAACCAAACCCAAAACCCTAGGACCATCTTATTAGCAATTAAATCATATAACATGCATTTGTAATATAAAAGAAAGTATTAGAACATACCTCTTATCGCTAAACCCTTAAATTGATCCCTGATTATCCGATAGTAGTCCGTCAGGGGTTCCACCAGGTGCCCACGTGTTCACCCTCCAACGTTGATCCACACAGAGACTTGATCAAGACATTGGCACCTCTGATTTATATAAATTAAAATTCTTGTAATAAGAACTTTAATTAAATAGGCATGACCTTCTTAATCCTTTATGTCACCTTCCTCGCCTTTCCTTATCTATCTTTCTTTTTCTTTTGTCTTCTTAATTTTTCTTCCTAATCTCTTAGTCTTAAGATGACTTCTTGACCTTATAAAGATAAGGTCTAGACAAGAGAAAGGAATAAAGAAAAAATTGGACAAAAAGAAACTCTTGTAAGAAAGAAAAGATAATGTTTTTTTCTCCCCCGGACTCTTGATGCGCACCCTTATTTATAATGTACGTAAGGATGCCAACAAAAATCTCACACCCTTTCCATATCCATTTCTCATGCCCCATCAGCCAATCTCATGCCTCATTAGTGAAAAAATGAGATATAGAGTTAGTCCAAGAGGTGCCTTAAAGTAGAAGGACTCTTTGGACTAATTCTACGTAAGTTTTTACGAAGAGTCGCAATGCATTTCATCTTTGGCACCATCCCTTTTCAAACCATTAGATCATGATACAGAAGGCCATCCAATGGGTCTAAAAAGGGATGCCCAATTCAGCAAGAAGATGGCGTGGAGATGAATCTTTGAATAGTCAAAGTCCCAAGAGACTTTGACTTGGTCCAAGAGACGTGCCAAGGAGAAGTAGGGCGAACAAGGAGACTTGGGCGGCAAGGGGTATTGGGCGACAAAGAGTCCCTTCTTATGGGCAAAAAATTTAAAAGGAAAAAGAAGTCTTTCATCCTGATAGAAAGGACTCTTCTATGCCCCATATCTTGATGTCCATGCCAATTAAAAAAAAAATTAAATGCGACATGACTAAAATGGGAAAAAGTCAAAGAAGGTAGGCGCCAACTTAATTCCCATGCGCCAAAAAGTCCTTTGCGCATGAAATACTTCCCACGCGCAAGAGAGAGACTCTTTAGTGTGTGGGATGCTGGTAGGTGGTGCCCAATCTAAAGCCCAATCAATCTAGGTTAATCCAACTCAAGACCAAATCCTATTTGGCTCAAATCAGATCTAAATTGGCCCAAATTGGAAGCTGATTCGAATCCTGGTGCTAGGGTTTGCTATATGTGCTAGCATATTCATCTTGCAAACATACTTTTATCTAATTAGACCCTTAATTAATTCTCTTTGTGTGTGATCCATTGGGTTCTACATCTAATCAGTAGTGAGTCAGGGTGTGATTTGACCTAATCTGGTTAGAACTCAACCAAACCGATTTAGGTCAAAACTAGCCAACCCAAATTGACTTAATTTAGAACACTTTCTAATTTATTGATCAAATTAAAATTTTAAATTTATTGAACCCATAAGAAATGATTGACGTCTAGCAACATATCATGACTACCCAAAAGATGTGAAATTTTGATGAAAATACAAACATATTCTTCAGTAAAATTTACCATGCAACTAGATCCTTCAATCTCCCTGCATCCAGAATATGACTCTGGGTATGGAAATATGTCAACCCCAATATCATATTCATTTCTCTATCAATCTTATGATAATGATTCATTTAATGAAATATTAGAATCCATTTCTAATTTTCATCATGCTTTGATCATAGTCTTCCTGGATCATTATTTGTAAGAAGTAGGTAGGATGCTATTTCCTCTTACCAGGAGTGATCGATTCCTTGTTAACCTACTCACAATCTTCATATATATAATTTATCATATCCAGATCATCCCGTACATAACTAAGTCATGAATGAGTATGAACCAAAATATGGATTTATATATATAAGATTCTATGGTAGTTTCAGGTCAAAGGATTACATGCACAAATTCCACTATGAGAACCATCTATTGACATGTAGATAAGACTCCATTAGATATTCTCAATTTGGATCAATTCAGTGAACTCATTCTCTAATGAGCACCCACATTCTTGTATTAGTGTCATACACAAGTTATTGTGAGACCAATCACCCTCTCATTTGAGCATACAAAGAATGTGCTAGTCTTACCGAAAAATATTGATCCCTAACTCAATGTCTCATTGACTAGGAATATTTAAATTAGGATTTTAAGATTTTAGATCTCACTAGTATGATCTCATCATAATCCTAAAATCATAGCCCTAATTTATAGGATTCATCATAATCTTAAATAAATAATAAGACACTATATATGATGAAATAAATGCCTTTTATTAAAAATGTCATTAAATGAGTCTGGAAGACAAAGAACATCCCAAAAATAAATTGGCTATAGGGCATATTCCTTTCAAGGGGCAGCCTTGGGGCATGGCTAAGAGAGAACTCTCTAAAAGTGTGGCGCAGATAGGGTTTATATAGACCCTACTATGCAATGCAGTGCCACATCATCCCGATCAATCACATTGCTTCATGCAATCAGATCTAAATCTGATTAATGGGATGACATCACCTGATCCAATCAGATGACAGCCCCATAAATTCATTCTTAGATGGTGCCTAAGACTGGTCAAAGTCTATGGCTAGGGGTCACCTAAGTAGAATCCAAGAAGCAACCTAGAGTCCCATCCATATGGGACTCCAGTCGTCCCTATCCATGGGTGCATGTCTCCTTAGGCATGCGCCCCCTCCTTTCCAATTTCTAATAAGAGAACAAGCCCCTATCTGCTCTTCAATAAGTGCATGATATATGGGCAGATGTCCAAGTGTCAAAGGTCAATGTTTGACCAAAGTCAAAGGACAAGAATTAGCAGGTGATGGAAAATGGCCGGTGTTGTCTCAAATTTATCTCATAAATTAAGAAAATCCTTTTCTGATCTGGACAAGCTTTAGTCAGACTAAGTAAAGGTACCTGAGTGAGCACATATACATTTGGCTCAGTCGAAATAAGTTTTAGTGATAGTAGAAGGAGAACGTTAGGCTTAATGGCGTGCTAGCACGATTTTCTTGACCCTAATTGAATTTAATTTAAATCAATTGAACTGGGTTAGCTCAATTGATGATATCTAGATCCAGAACCTTATTTATGTGATCTGGTTAGGTTTAGTTCTATATGGTAATGGGATATATCATGATCTCCATCATCGACATCATCGAAACTCCTTTCGATGGATCAGAACTCTTTTGATTCAGATAACTAGAACGATCGATCATCTAAATCATTCTAATTATTCCTAAAATTCATCAGTGACATCTAGTAGTATATGGTGGCAACCCATCAAAATTGAAAATAAACCTCTCAGTGCAGCTACTTGTGTGATTAAGTTCTTCTATCTTGAGCCCAATCAGATTAGTGTTAAGGTGAACTCGTTAAACCCTAATTTCTATCATATGATTTAATCATTCGATTCAAGTCCGATGTAAAAATCTTAATAGAAACTCTTTCTATTATTTCACTCTACCATGGCCATGGGCTTATGGACTTAATTCTCATGATCATCATAGGGCTGCTCCTCATCCACTAAGGTAGATAGATTTCCTCTTGGTGCAATCCAATTCGTACAATGAATCTGCTATAGCCAACATACACCTCAGGATTTTGAATGGCTAGGAGACAAGGTCATAGTGTAGTCAAACTATAACACTCCCAAGATAAACTGTCGATGCACCTCAGGTCAAAGAACCGGACACACCACTGTAGCTTTGAGTCAGTCATCGACGAGAAGGTAGACTTTCTTATGACTGCTCGAGGTGGTCATGCTTAGTACCCTCATTCTCTAATGAGTATCTGTACTCTCACTCTGATATCTCTACACCATAGACTCAAGACTCATCTACTATAAAGAAGCGATTGTACACTAACCTTTCTGATCAATCACCATCCTCATGATGATCCTACGGTCAGGAGCATTTTATGAGTTAATAAATAAAAATTCATGTCTTAAATTTTCAACTCTTGAAAATATGAATTATCATTACCATTAACTCAAGAGATGTATCACAAACACTAAATATACATTTGTGATAGAAAATAACCTATTTTATTATTTATTATCAAAATTATAATTTTGCACCTAGAAGTGTATTACAAGTGTCAGCCAATTCTGGTTTTTAGGGCACACATATCTAACAACACGCCCTCCACTTTTTGGTATGGCATGGAGATGGCACACGTCCTCCTTGGTGTGCACCCGAAGTGGAAAGGTTTTGACTTGTTCAAATTTCAGATTTGACCAGTCAAAGAGTTTTGATAGAGATCAAACTCTAAGAGAAAAGGAAGAATCCATTACGCACCAAATTTTCTTTCCTTCTCCCTACCTATTTTGTATGGCATTGTATGGAATATTTGGGGTGGAAAATATGATGTGAGTTGGCATGAAAATTTGTCAAGAAATTAGAAACAAATCAAGCAATTGGTTGCTTGATTGATTGGAACACGAAGGTGGCACAGGGCTCTATTTAAGAGACCCTGCGCCCTAGGGTTTCTAAGGATTATTGCTTCACGCCCCAAAGCCCCTCTTGCTGCCATCCCATTTTTCTCCATGCCCCTCCTCTTCTTTTTCTCCATGCCCTAAGGTTGGGCCAAGGTTGCACGAGAAGATCCAAAGGAATTGGTGCAAAGGTTTCAAGGAAAGAGACGACGTTCGTGGGACGAGCGCGCTGCCTTCATCAGTTGATTCGAAGGCTTTACAAATTAGATTTAGATCTAATTTTTGGCAATCAAATATAGAAGTAGAGCATCTCCACATCTATCCTAAGTGGACTCTGGTAGAGGCTAGGCATGTTTGTGGCTTAGTCCAGAATCCCGAGCTTCCATAGATCATCCATAGGATAATCAGATTACCCAATCAGGAATAAAGTTCAAATCTAATTTAATTCTTATTTTTAGATTTAATGCCAGATCATTAAAATTAGATCAAAGACCTCTTTAAACTAAGTAGACTCTATAAAAAAAAATTTAAAATATTTCCTACAGATTTGGTCATATCAAACCGATCTAGTGGCAGAAAAAGTAGTTTTTCCTTTAACTAGTATCGAAGCTGTATTAGTCGTTCTTCAGATCTATTTTAGATCTAATTCTTTTATAATCTATAATCTGATATTAAGAATTTTAGATATCACATCAGATGTGATTATATCTAAAATCAAAAGAATTAAAAATTTTAGATTCATATCAATCTTGTGAAGGGAAATCCTGATTTCCCGGTCCAGGTTCGTTCAGATCTGATTAGATCAAGAGATATATTTCAAAAAATTTTCTCTTGATCTTAATCAGATCTTGATATGTTTCAGATCTGATTATTATTATTTTAATAAATAAAATAAAATAAGATAAATTAAATCAAATTTAATTTACCTGATTTGGGTAATCCTATTACCCTGTAGATGATCCTGATTGCAGCGGAAGGTTCTGGATCTTAGCCACGCAAGCGCCTGGCCTCTACCGGTATCCACTTGGGTTGGATCTGGAGAACCTCTTCTTCTCTATCACACCTCCAAAAATTAGATCTGGATCTGATTTGGAGGATCTTCAAAACTCTTTTGAAGATCTGCAGTCGTCCTTTTGCAGCAGCGCAGCCTTCTTGCTTTTGATCGCCTTTCCTTGATCTGAATCGCACCAACCTAAGTCCAAAACACTTTTGGACGTGGAGAGCAAGGGGAGAAGAGAGTATGGCATGGAGAAGGAGGGGAGAGGCAGCCTTGGGGCGTGGGAAATCTTCTATTGAATTCACTTAGACTTGGAATTAGGGTTGGGCGCAGGGTCTTATTTATAGACCTCTTGTGATCCAACTCCTCTTCCTCTCAACCAATCACAACCCTTTGTGAAATCAGATCTAAATCTGATTGGTTGGAATAGAGACCCCTGGATTCCTCCTTAGAGGGCGCCTAGGACCAGTCAAACTGGATTCTTAGTAGAACTCTGATTGGAATCCAAAAGGGAGGTGGAGTCCTTGTCCAACAAGGACTCCTAGGCGCCTCCTACTTGGGCTCACGCCACCCTTGGCGTGCGCCCTTCTCCTTGCCAGGTTCTGGCAGGGGGACAGGCCCCCACCAGCTCTCCAATAGGTGCATGACATGTGGTCAAAAGTCAAAGGGTCAATGGTCAACGTTTGACCAGTCAAAGGTAGACTTTTGACCAAAGTCAAAGAACAAGAAATGGCAGGTGACCAAAAATGGCAGGTAATGTCTTACAAATAAGACAACCTATTCTGACTTGGACAACCTCCAGTCAGACCATATGAAGGCCTCTGATTGAGCACAAACTCCTTTGGCTCAGTCAGGACAACTTATTTATGATAGTAAAAGAAGAACGTTAGGTTCAATCGAGTGCTAGCACGATTTCCTTGAACCTAATTGAATCTCATTCAGATCAATTGAACTAGATCAGTTCAATTGATGATCACCAGATTCAAACCCTTGTTTGTGTGACCCAGTTAGGTTCAGTTCTGTATGGTAATGGGATATGTCATGATCTCTATCATAGACATCATCGAAACTCCTTTCGATGGATCAGAACTCTTCTGATTCGAACAGCTAGAATGATCGATCATCTAAATCATTCTAATTGCTCCCAAAATCCACCAGTGACACCTAGCAGTATATGGTGGCAACCCATCAGAGCTGAATGCGAACCTCTTGGTGCAGCTACCTGTGTGATTAAGTTCTTCTATCTTGAGCCCCGATCAGATTAGGGTTAAGGTGAACTCGTCAAACCCTAGTCTCTGTCATATGATGTAATCATTCGATTCGAGTCCAATGTGAAAATCTAAATAGAAACTCTTTCTATTATTTCACTCTACCATGGCCATGGGCTTTCTGGACTTGATTCTCATGATCATCATAGGGCTGCTCCTCTACCACCGAGGTAGATAGATTCCATCTTGATGCAATCCAGTTCCTACAATGAACATGCTATAGCCAACATACACCTCAGGGTTCCATATGGCTAGGAGACCGAGTAATGGTGTAGTCAAACTATAACACCCTCAAGGTGAACTGCCGATGCATCTCAGGTCAAAGAACCAGACACACTACTGCAGCATCGAGTCAGTCATTGACGAGAAGGTAGACTTCCCTAATGACTACTCGAGGTGGTCACGCTCAGTGCCCTCGTTCTCTAACGAGTACCTGTACTCTCGCTCCGGTGTCTCCACACCGTAGACTCAAGACTCATCTACTAAAGAGAAGCGATCGTACACCAACCTTCCGGATCAATCACCATCCTCGTGATGATCCTATGGTCGGGAGCTGTTTATGAGTTAATAATGATTATTCATGTCTTAAATTTTCAACTCTTGAAAATATGAATTATCATTACCATTAACTCAAAGGATGTATCACAGACACTAAATACACATGTGTGATAGAAAATAACCCATTTCATTAATTATAGTCAAAATTATAATTTTGCCCCTAGAAGTGTATTACAAGTGTCAGCCAATTCTGGCTTCTAGGGCACATATATCTAACAATCTCCCACTTGTCCTAAAGCCAATTGGCTACAAGTCTAAGTCCCATCTTCTCAAGGTGGGCTTCGATCTTCTGCTGGCCCAACGGCTTTGTAAGTGGGTCTGCCACATTATCTGCGGAGTTGACTCTCTTGACCTCAACGTAACCTTTCTCAAGGTAATCGCGGATGAGATGATATCGCCGTTTGCTTGGAACTCTTCCAGCACAAACAGTCTGCCAGATGTCGACTTTCGATCATCTATATCGGACATGAAGTCCGAGTCTGTGTATCCCTGGACTTGGAGTTCTCCATTACCAAAGACCAACATCATATCCTTAGTTCTTCTCAAGTACTTAAGGATACATTTCACAGAAGTCCAGTGTTCTTCACCTGGATTTGACTGATATCTGCTTGTGACACTCACAGCATGGGCTATATCAGGTCGTGTACATAGCATGGCATACATGAGGCTCCCTATTGCAGAAGCATAAGGGATCTTGCTCATGCGTTCTATTTCCTCAGGTGTGCTGGGGCACATCTTCTTGGAAAGATGAATACCATGTCTGAAGGGTATTAATCCCCTCTTAGAGTTTTCCATACTAAACCTCTTTAGTACTTCCTCTATGTACATCTTCTGTGAAAGTCCTAGCATCCTATTCGGTCTATCCCTATAGACCTTAATTCCTAGAATAAAGGATGCTTCACCTAGGTCTTTCATGGAGAATTCCTTGGACAACCACATCTTGACTGATGTCAACATGGGAATATCATTCCCAATAAGGAGGATGTCATCCACGTACAATACGAGGAAGACAACAGCGCTCCCACTGACCCTTTTGAAAACACATGGTTCCTCTTCATTTTTGATGAAACCAAACTTTTTGATCACATCATTGAAACGAGTGTTCCAGCTCCGAGATGCTTGCTTAAGTCCATATATGGACCTTTGCAGCTTGCAAACCTTGTGATCAGTATCACTGGATGTGAAACCTAGCGGCTGTTCCATATAGATATCTTCCTCAAGATATCCATTTAGGAATGCCGTTTTCACGTCCATTTGCCATATTTCATAATCGAAATAGGCTGCAACAGGCAAGCAATGTGCGGATGGATTTTAGCATAGCTACTGGGGAAAAGGTATCCTGATAGTCAATGCCTTCACGTTGACTATAACCTTTTGCCACCAGTCTAGCCTTGAATGTCTCCACATTCCCATCTGCACCAATCTTTCTCTTGAAGATCCATTTACACCCAATAGGTACTATACCTTCTGGTGGATCTACCAAGGTCCAGACTTGGTTTGAGTGCATCGAGTCAATTTCTGACTTCATTGCCTCAAGCCATTTCTCGGAGTCGATATCTGATATCGCCTCGTTGTAGGTTTTGGGATCATCACCATGAGCACCATTACCTATGAGGAACATTTCCTCTACATCCTCTGAAATAATACCTAAGTATCTTTCAGGGGGACGGGAAACTCTTTCCGATCTACGAGGTGGAGGAGGTAGTGTTCTTATTGGCTCAACCTGATTTGGTTCCACTTGGTCCTTAGCTCGTTTCTGCTTGTGAGACTTTCTCATCAAGCTTAATCTGCTTTTCCAATGCCACTATCTTGAATAAACTATTTTTCAAGAAAGATGGCATGTCGACTCACAATCACATTGTGGTCTTCTGGAATGTAGAAATAGTATCCTAATGACTCTTTAGGATATCCTATGAATCGAGCTCTAAAGGACCTAAACTCTAACTTGTCCGCTTGTTGTCTTTTGACATGAGCCGGACAACCCCAAATTCTGAGATGACTCAGACTTGGTTTCTTACCGTGCCATATCTCATACGGTGTGGTAGGAACGGTTTTAGAGGGAACCCTATTCAGTAGATAGATTGAAGTTAACAATGAATGTCCCCAAAGAAAATCAGGGAGGTCTGTGAAGCTCATCATGGATCGAACCATATCCAATAGAGTCCGATTTCTCCATTCTGAAACCCCGTTGAGTTGAGGTGTTCCTGGTGGAGTCCATTGAGAGACTATGCCATTTTCCTTAAGATAGTCTAGGAATTCCCGGCTAAGGTATTCACCTCCTCGATCTGATCGAAGAACCTTAATGGGTTTTCCAGTTTGTTTTTCTACTTCATGTCTGAATTCTTTGAACTTTTCAAAAGGCTTCAGACTTGTGTCTCATAAGATACACATACCCATACCTAGACAGATCATCGGTAAAGGTAATGAAGTAGACAAAATTGCCTCTAGCCGGCACATCAAATGGGCCGCACACATCAGTATGTACTAGGGCAAGGAGATCTGTGGCCCTCTCCCCATGTCCAACAAAAGGGAGTTTAGTCATTTTGCCTTGAAGACAAGATTCACAAGTTGGATATGACTCAAAAGTCAATGGACTCAATAGCCCATTTTTCTCCAATTTGTTAATCCTATCTTCTGCTATATGACCTAATCTCAGGTGCCATAGATATCTATCATTTGGACTATCCCTAGGTCATTTGGCATTCACGTTTTGCTCGATTGTTAGAATAGGTACATCAATATGCTGATAAAGACCATTAATAAGGAAACCATTTGCAATTTTATTTCTTTCATAAAGAATGTTACAATGGTCCTTAAAGAAGGTGATCACATAACCTTCTTGTGCTAAGCATGAAATAGAAATCAAATTCTGCTAATAATGCTAGGCAGTATGTCTAAAGCTACTGCAGGCTATTACCGCAACTAGGATCATGGCATCCTCAAGTGCATCACAGCTATCCAAGGTGGAGCATACCGATCGAGCCAGAGGTAAGTTGCAATGGCAAAAACACTTTCCTTTGCCATCGGCCTTCTTCTTCGGTTCTGCCTTCTTCTTCTTTGATCCTTCCACCTTTTGCTTTTTCACAGACTTCTTTTTCTTTCCATAAGACTTTCTTTTGGAAGAAGTCCGTTCCATAGCAAGAACTGAGCCTTTAGAACCTTTCATAGAAAGCTCAGCGGTAACCAGCATATTCATTAACTTCGGCCAAGGAATTTTGAAGTTTATGCATGTGGTAATTCATGATGAATTGCCCATATGCATCAGTCAAGGATTGCAGAATAATATCGTTCTGCAGGTCCAAGTCCAACTTCACACCGAGCTTCTCAAGCTCTTCCATGTCCTTGATCATTGTCAGACAGTGATCTTGGACTGACTGCCCATCACGCATCTTAGCCTTAAAAAGTCATTTCGTGACTTGATATTTGGCTGCGCGACTCTGTTCACCAAACATCTCCTGCAGGTGAGCCAACATTTGGCGAGCAGTCCCGATATCTTCATGTTGGCGCTGGAGCTCATCAGACATCGAGCCCAACATGTAATATCTGGCCTTATTATCTTCGTCAATCCATTTTTCCAGAGACGCTCTCTGTTCAATGGATGGACGGGCTGGTAAGGTGGGAGGGTCCTGGTCCAAAACATGGGTTAACTTCTCGAACCCAAAACAATTTTGTAGTTCCTGAGCCAATCTTTATAATTGGGTCCAGTCAGTCTATGTGTGTCCAGGATACGTGCCAATGGGTTGGACGCAGACATTTTCCTGTAGAGAGTCAAAGATTCTAGTTAGATACTGTAATTTTGACTTGACCAATTTGTTTAGGGATTTTATTTTTAAACAAATTAGCTCCCACTATTTTCTCGGATCCCTACACTCCCTCTGTAGAGATGCGAAAATCTCCATGATTAATGATTTCTAGTGGGTGGTGCGGTCTCACCAACTGACTCATCACCTCACCTAACAGTTATTGGTGATGGGTTAGCCAATGAGTGAACAACTCTTGTTCAATGATTCTCTAATCATGGTGCACCCAAACTTGGTCTCTAATTCATGAATCTCACCGTATCCGGAATATTGATCCACTCCTTAGTTAAGTCAGACCCACCATTTGCATAGACTGGGTTCCTAATTGAGTCTCTCACCGTATCCGGAATATTGAGCCCAACTCATCCTCCAGCCCATAGCATCCAATGCCTAATAGACATGGTTGCATCTTCCCGGTGCAACTGAGCCACTGTATCCAGCCGAGAACAATCAACCCCGGGAAGGGCCCGCACATCTACAATGGTGGAAGACCTCAGACTTAATCTTTTCTTAGGGAGAATTGATTCAGGTCTCATTAAACTAGACTTGGCTTAGTCATAACAATTATGACTAACCTAGTGGCATGGGTTAGCTCGGATTATTGACCACCTCAGATCAGAACTGTGTCAACAGATATGGCCAGGTAAGTGAGACCGGTGGAAGGAATATGCCATTAACTCGTACAAGAACGCATTCAGGTCGAGTAGCTTCCAATTAAAAACCAGTCGGTCGTCTGTGCCAAACTTACCTTAGACACCAAATTGTTGAGTCAGAACCAATTGGGTTAGCCTACAATCCAGACTCTAACCTCTGAGCCTAATTAGGTCTTGCTTGATCGTGACTCGATCTTGACCCAGACTTAATCCTATTAGGCTGGTCAATTTAAGCATTGTTGATCCCATCTAACCAACTCTTGATTCGGTTTGATCAACCGCTTAGACCTAATTGAGCTACCCAAGCCCGAACCCAGTATTATGAATATGTCTTAGATCTGAAATTCTCAATTTTAGACCTAATTAATATTCCATAATCTTAATTCTTAATTAAGTAGGGTTCATAAACAAAATATGCACAATAAATCCTAGGGTTTCAGGATCTAGGGTTTTGCAGAAAGTAAGTTTTGGGTTTCTGATTAAGGACGAACACGCAGCACCCCTACACATCATAAGAACACCCCATCGAATGGGAAGAGAGGGCCTTTAAACCCTTCTTCGTTCTTATGACCGGACGGCCAAGAGGAACGCCTTAATCAGGAACATGTAAATACTACAAAACAGTTTTAGATCTATATCATATATCTCATATACAAATTAGATCTAATCATGGCATATTTTGCATACATCTCATGTATCGAAATCATGCATATTTTCAGATCTAAATTATCTCATAATAATCTAAAAAATTAGATTTAAATTGATCTAATCAAAATAAATTCTAATCTAGACAATTATGTAGAACTATTCTACAACTAGTCTAGACATGCATCAATCATATCTCATATGATATTTAAAATTAAATAATTTTTATTTGCTATTTTTTAGATGTTATTATAACACTTATAATATCAAAAAATAGTAAATAAAAGATCTAAAATATGATTTAATCAGATTAAATCAAAACATGCAAGACTATTCTATAGAACTATTCTATTCTAGAACTAGTCATGCATATCTTCTAATCTTAGATCCAAATCATTTAATTTTAATTTTTTCTGAATTTCAGATCTGATCACATCTCATGTGACATCTGAAAATCACTTTATTTTTTAATTAAAATAAATTTAAAATTAGATCTAAACAATTTTAGAACCATGGCTCTGATACCAGTTGAAGGAAAATCCTGATTTCCCGGTCCAGGTTCGTTCAGATCTGATCAGATCAAGAGATATATTTCAAAAATTTTTCTCTTTGATCTATAATCAGATCTTGATATTTTAGATCTAATTCTTATTATTTTAATAAATAAAATAAAATAAGATAAATTAAATCAAATTTAATTTACCTGATTTGGGTAATCCTATTACCCTGTTGATGATCCTGATTTGCAGCGGAAGGTTCTGGATCTAGCCACGCAAGCGCCTGGCCTCTACCGGTATCCACTCGGGTTGGATCTGGAGATCCTCTTCTTCTCTATCACACCTCCAAAAATTAGATCTGGATCTGATCTGGAGGATCTTCAAAACTCCTTTTGAAGATCAGCAGTCGTCCTTTGCAGCAGCGCAGCCTTCTTGCTTTTGATCGCCTTTCTCTTTGATCTGAATCGCACCAACCAAGCTAAGTCCAAAACTCCTTTTGGACGTGGAGAGCAAGGGGAGAAGAGAGTTTGGCATGGAGAAGGAGGGGAGAGGCAGCCTTGGGGCATGGGAAATCTCTGATTCAATTCTTATCTTGGAATCTGAGTTGGGCGCAGGGTCTTATTTATAGACTAAGCTGTGATCCAACTCCTCTTCTTCCCAACCAATCACAACCCTTTGTGAAATCAGATCTAAATCTGATTGGTGGGAATAGAGTCCCCTGGATTCCTCCTTAGAGGGCGCCTAAGGACCAGTCAAAGTTGGATTCTTAGAAGAACTCTAATTGGAATCCAAAAAGGAGATGGAGTCCTTGTCCAACAAGGACTCCTAGGCGCCTCCAACTTGGGCACACGCCACCCTTGGCGTGCGCCCTTCTCCTTGCCAGGTTCTGGCAGGGGGACAGGCCCCCACCAGCTCTCCAATAGGTGCATGACATGTGGTCAAAAGTCAAAGTGTCAATGGTCAACGTTTGACCAGTCAAAGGTAGACTTTTGACCAAAGTCAAAGAACAAGAAATGGCAGGTGACCAAAAATGGCAGGTAATGTCTTACAAAATAAGACAACCTTTTCTGACTTGGACAACCTCCAGTCAGACCATATGAAGGCCTCTGATTGAGCACAAACTCCTTTGGCTCAGTCAGGACAACTTATTTATGATAGTAAAAGAAGAACGTTAGGTTCAATCGAGTGCTAGCACGATTTCCTTGAACCTAATTGAATCTCATTCAGATCAATTGAACTAGGATCAGTTCAATTGATGATCACCAGATTCAAACCCTTGTTTGTGTGACCCAGTTAGGTTCAGTTCTGTATGGTAATGGGATATGTCATGATCTCTATCATCGACATCATCGAAACTCCTTTCGATGGATCAGAACTCTTCTGATTCGAACAGCTAGAATGATCGATCATCTAAATCATTCTAATTGCTCCCAAAATCCACCAGTGACACCTAGCAGTATATGGTGGCAACCCATCAGAGCTGAATGCGAACCTCTTGGTGCAGCTACCTGTGTGATTAAGTTCTTCTATCTTGAGCCCCGATCAGATTAGGGTTAAGGTGAAACTCGTCAAACCCTAGTCTCTGTCATATGATGTAATCATTCGATTCGAGTCCAATGTGAAAATCTAAATAGAAACTCTTTCTATTATTTCACTCTGCCATGGCCATGGGCTTCTGGACTTGATTCTCATGATTATCATAGGGCTGCTCCTCTACCACCGAGGTAGATAGATTCCATCTTGATGCAATCCAGTTCCTACAATGAACATGCTATAGCCAACATACACCTCAGGGTTCCATATGGCTAGGAGACCGAGTAATGGTGTAGTCAAACTATAACACCCTCAAGGTGAACTGCGATGCGATGCATCTCAGGTCAAAGAACCAGACACACTACTGCAGCATCGAGTCAGTCATTGACGAGAAGGTAGACTTCCCTAATGACTACTCGAGGTGGTCACGCTCAGTGCCCTCGTTCTCTAACGAGTACCTGTACTCTCGCTCCGGTGTCTCCACACCGTAGACTCAAGACTCATCTACTAAAGAGAAGCGATTGTACACCAACCTTCCGGATCAATCACCATCCTCGTGATGATCCTATGGTCGGGAGCATTTTATGAGTTAATAATGATTATTCATGTCTTAAATTTTCAACTCTTGAAAATATGAATTATCATTACCATTAACTCAAAGGATGTATCACAGACACTAAATACACATGTGTGATAGAAAATAACCCATTTCATTAATTATAGTCAAAATTACAATTTTGCCCCTAGAAGTGTATTACAAGTGTCAGCCAATTCTGGCTTCTAGGGCACATATATCTAACATAAGATTCTAGACTAGAGAATTAGTAGTTTAGTGCTATTGATATGAGATCCTCTATTTTTAGATATTATAAATATTATAATTAGATCTAAAAATAAAAAATAAAATTTTTAATTTTTATATGAGATATGAATGAAGCATGCTTAGACTAATAGTAGAATAGTTCTATGATTTATCTAGAGTAGATTTTATTTTGATATGATTAATATAAAATTTATTTTTTAGATATTATATGTGATGTATCAGATCTAAAAGCATGCATTTAGGATTTAATGATTGATACATGAGATGTATATACAATATGCATGTTTAGATCTATTACTTTATATGAGATATATGTTGTAGATTTATTGTTCTGTAGTATAGTAATTATTTCTGATTAAGGTGTTCTCCTTGGCCATCCAGTCATAAGAGTAAAGTAGGATTTAAAGGCCCTCTCCTCCCATTCGATGAGATGCTCTCATGGCGTATAGGTGTGCTGCACGTTCATCCTTAATTAGAAACCAAAAATTTACTTTTTAGCAAAACCCTAGATTCTAAAATCCTAGGATTTTTGCATGTTTCTAGTTATGAACCCAAAATTAATTAAAAATTATGATTATAAAATAAATTAGATCTAAAATTATGAATTTTAATATCTAAGACATCTTTATAAATTTGGGTTCGAGCTTGGGTAGCTCAATTAGGTCTAGCAGTTGATCAAACTGAAATAAAAGTTGGTTAGGTGGAATCAAAGAAAGCTTAGATTTGATCAGCCTAATAAGATTAAGTCTGGATCAAGGTCGAATCACATTGAGATATGACTCAATCAAGTCAAGATCTGATTTGGCTCTATGGTTCAAACCTGGATTATAAGCTAACTCGATTGGTTCTGATTCGATAATTTGGTGTCGAAGGTAAGTCTAAGAGATAGATCGACTACTTTTTAATTGAGAGCTAATTGATTTGAATGCATTCTTATCGAGTTAATGGCATATTCCTTCCATCGGTCTCACTTACCTGGCCATTTATGTCGATTCAGTTCTGATTAGAGGTGGCTAACGATTCGAGCCAACCCATGCCACTAGGTTAGTCATAATTGTTATGACTAAGTTAAGTCTAGTTTAAAGAGACCTAAATCAAATCTTCCTAAAAAAATTAAGTCTAAGATCTTCCACCATTGTAAATGTGCATGTTAGATATATGTGCCCTGAAAGTAGAATTGGCTGACACTTGTAATACACTTCTAAGGGCAAAATTGTAATTTTAACTATAAATAATAAAATAGGTTTTTTTCTATCATATATGTGTATTTAGTGTCTGTGATACATCCTTTGAGTTAATGGTAATGATAATTCTTATTTTCAAGAGTTGAAAATTTAAGACAAGAATTTTCATTATTAACTCATAAAATGCTCTTGACCGTAGGCTCATCATGAGGATGATGATTGATTCAGAAGGTTAGTGTATAATTGCTTCTTTTATAGTAGATGAGTCTTGAGTCTATGGTGTAGAGACACCAGAGCGAGAGTACAGGTACTCGTTAGAGAACGAGGGCACTGAGCGTGACCACCTCGAGTAGTCATAAGGAAGTCTACCTTCTCATCGATGACTGACTCGAAGCTGTAGTGGTGTGTCTGGTTCTTTGACCTGAGGTGCATCGACAGTTCACCTTGAGGGTGTTATAGTTTGACTACACCATGACTCGGTCTCCTAGCCATTCGAAATCCTGAGGTGTATGTTGGCTATAGCATGTTCATTGTAGGAATTGGATTGCACCAAGATGGAATCTATCTACCTCGGTGGATGAGGAGCAGCCCTATGATGATCATGAGAATCAAGTCCATAAGCCCATGGCCATGGTAGAGAGTGAAATAATAGAAAGAGTTTCTATTAAGGTTTTCACATCGGACTTGAATCGAATGATTAAATCATATGATAGAAATTAGGGTTTGACGAGTTCACCTTAACCCTAATCTGATCGGAGGCTCAAGATAGAAGAACTTAATCACACAAGTAGCTGCACCAAGAGGTTCATTTTTAGTTTTGATGGGTTGCCACCATATACTGCTAGGTGTCACTGGTGGATTTTGGGAGCAATTAGAATGATTTAGATGATCGATCATTCTAGTTGTCTGAATCAGAAGAGTTCTGATCCATCGAAAGGAGTTTCGATGATGTCGATGATGGAGATCATGACATATCCCATTACCATATAGAACTGAACCTAACTAGGATCACACAAATAAGGATTTGAATCTGGATATCATCAATTGGACTAACCCAGTTCAATTGATTTGAATTAGATTCAATTAGGTTCAAGAAAATCATGCTAGCACACGATTGAGCCTAACATTCTCCTTTTTCTATCATTAAAAGTTATCTCGACTGAGCCAAATGAGTTTGTGCTCACTCAGGTACCTTTACCTGGTCTGACTGGAGCTTGTCCAGGTTAGAAAAGGGTTGTCTTAATTTATGAGATAAATTTGAGACAACACCTACCATTTTCCATCACCTGCTAATTCTTGTCCTTTGACTTTGGTCAAACATTGACCTTTGACCCTTGGACATCTGCCCATGTGTCATGCACTTATTGGAGAGCAGATAGGAGGCTTGTCCCCTTACTAAAAATTGAAAAGGAAGGGGTGCATGCCTAGGATGGCGTGCGCCCATGGATAGGGATGCCTGGAGTCCCATACGGATGGGACTCCAGGTTGCTTCTTGGATTCAAACTAGGTGACCCTCACCTATAGACTTTGACCAGTCTTAGGCACCATCTAAGGATGAACCTATGGGTCTCTCATCTGATTGGATCAGGTGATGTCATCCCATCAATCATCAATCAGATTTAGATCTGATTGTAATGAAGCAACGTGATTGGCCGGGGTGATGTGGCACTGCATGGCGCAGTAGCAGAGTCTATATAAAAGACCTATCTATCGCCCACTTTTCATAGACTTCTCTTCCTAGCCACACCCCAAGGCTGCCCCTCTCCCTCCTCCATGCCACCATCTGGCCCTCTCTCTCCTCTCCACGCCCAAGGTAAGTTGGGCCTTCAGATTAGTGCGAGTCAGGCAAGGAAAGGTTGACAAAAAAGGAAGAAGGCAGTACTGCTGTATAGACGACGGGTGATCTTCAAAAGATGTTTTGAAGATCCTCCAAATCAGATCTAGATCTAATTTTTGGAGAAAGGAAATAGAAGGAGAAGATCTCTAGATCCAGCCCGAGTGGATATTGGTAGAGGCCAGGCACTTATGTGGCTAGATCCAAAACCTTAAAGCTTCCGCAGGATCATCAACGGGTAATCAGATTACCCAAGATCAAGGTAAAAATTAATTTAGAATTTAATTTAATTTTAATTTTCTTAATTATCAGATTATAAATTAGATCTAAAAAAGTGTCAGATCTAATCTAGATCTAAGAAAAAATTTTTGAAATATGCCTCTCGATCCAATCAGATCTGAACAAACCTGATCCAAAAAATCAGGATTTTCCTTCAACTGATATCAGAGCCAGGTTCTTATTAAATTTATTTAGATCTAATTTAATTTATTTTTGATTAATTAGTGATTTTAGATATCACATGAGATGTGATTAGATCTAAAATTAGAAAAATTAAAAAAGAATTAAAATTAAATTAATTTAGATCTAATATGTATGAGATACATAACTAGACTAGGAATAGAATTGTTCTATGTATAGTCTAGTTTGAATCATAATTTTTATTTGAATTAAATTATAATTTTTAGATCTATTTAATTTTTATTTTTTGATATTATAAATGTTATAATCAGATCTAAAAATAAAAAATAAAATAAATTTAATTTATTCATATGAGATATGATAGTTGCATGTTTAGACTAGTTGTAGAATAGTTCTACAAATAGGTCTAGATTAAATTTTATTTGATAAGATCAAATTTAAATTTAATTTTTTAGATGATTATGAGATAATTTAGATCTAAAAAATATGCATGCATGATATATGTGATATATACAAAACATGTTTTAATTAGATCTATTTTATATATGAGATATATGCTTAGATCTAATTAGTTTTTGTAGATTAGTTATTTTTCTGATTAAGGCATTCTCCTTGGCCGTCCGGTCATAAGAACAAAGTAGGGCTTAAAGACCCTCTCCTCCCATTCGATGGGGTGTTCTTATGATGTGTAGGGGTGCTGCGCGTTCGTCCTTAATCAGAAATTAAAAACTTACTTTTTGCAAAACTCTAGATCCTGAAATCCTAGGATCTTTTTATATGTTTTGTTTTTGAATCCTAACTTAATTAAGAATTAAGTTTATGAAATATCAATTAGGTCTAAAATTAGAAATTTTAGATCTAAGACATATTCATAAATCTGGGTTCGAGCTTGGGTAGCTCAATTAGGTCTAGCGGTTGATCAAATCGAATCAAGAGTTGGTTTGATGGGATCAACAATGCTTAAATTGACCAGCATAATAGGATTAAGTCTGTGTCAAGATCGAGTCACATGAGTGATCGATCAAGCTAAGACCTAATTAGGCTCAGTGATTAGAGTCTGGATTGTAGGCTAACCTGATTGATTTTGTCTCAACAATTTGGTGTCTTAGGTAAGTTTGGCAGATACGATCAACTGGTTTTTAATTGGGAGCTACTCGACCCAAATGCATTCTTGTCGAGTTAATGGCATATCCCTTCCACCAGTCTCACTTACCTGGCCATGTTTGTTGACTCAGTTCTGATCTAAGTTGGTCAATAATCCGAGCTAACCCATGCCACAAGGTTAGTCATAATGGTTATGACTATGACAAGTCTAGTTTAATGAGATCTAAATCAAATCTTCCTAAGAAAAGATTAAGTCTAAGATCTTCCACCATTGTAGATGTGCGAGCCCTTTCTGAGGTTGATTATTCTCAGCTGGTTATAGTGGCTTAGTTGCATTGGGAAGATGCAACCATGTCTATTAGGCATCGGATGCTACGGGCTGGAGGATGAATTGGGCTCAATATTCTGGATACGGTGAGAGACTCAATTAGAAATCCAGTCTATGCAAATGGTGGGTCTGACTTAACTAAAGAGTGGATCAATATTTCGGTCGTGGTGAGATTAATGAATTAGAGACCAAGTTTGGGTGCACCATGATTAGAGAATCATTGAATAAGAGTTGTTCACCCATTGGCTAACCCATCACCAATAACTGTTAGGTGAGGTGATGTATAAGTCGGTGGGACCGCACATCCACTAGATATCAGTAATCGTGGGAGATTTTTGCATCTCTACAGAGGGAGTATAGGGATCCAAGAAAATAGTGGAAGCTAATTTATTTAAAAATAAAATCCCTAAATAAATTGGTTAAGTCTTAATTACAATATCTAACTAGAAACTTTGACTCTCTATAGAAAAATGTCTGCATCCAACCCACTAGCATGAATCCTGGACACCCATAGACTGACCAAACCAAATTATAAGGATTGGCTCCAAAATTTCTAAATTATTTTGGATTCTGAGAAGTTAACTCATGTATTGGACTAGGACCCTCCCACATTACCAGCTCATTCATCCGCTGAACAGAGAGCAACTCTGGTTAAGTGGACTGATGAAGATAATAAGGTCAGATACTACATGTTGGGCTCGAATGTCTAATGAGCTAGCAGACACCAAAAAGTTTATTGTTTTATTTTGATGGAATCCCACATATGCTGCTAGGTGTCACTGGTGGATTTTGGAGCAATTAGAATGGTTTAGATGATCAATTTTCTAAGTTGTTCTGAATCAAAGAGTTCTGATCTCATCGAAGGAGTTCTGATGATATCATATGGAATCATGACGTATCCCATTACATACAGAACTAAACCTAACTGGGCACACAAACAAGGATTGAATCTGGATATCTCAATTGACTAACCAGTATCAATTATTGAATAAATTCAAATTAGATTCAAGAAAATCATCTAGCAACACGATTGAGCCTAACATTCTCCTTTTCTATCATAAAAGTTTTCTCATTGAGCTAAATGAGTTTGTGCTCACTCAGCACCTTTTACCTGGTTTGATTGAGCTTGTCCAAAGTTAGAAAAGTTGTCTTAATTTATAGACAAAATTTGAAGACATACTTGATATTTTTCCTCACCTACTAGTTCTTATACTTAACTTGGCTAAAAGTGACCTTTGACTCTTGACATCTGCCCATGCGTCAAGCACTTATTGAAGAGCAATAGGGCTTGTCCCCTCTCTGAAAATTAGAATGAAGGGGGTGCATGCCATAGGGATGCTGGAGTCCCATACGGATGGGACTCAGGTTGCTTCTTGGTTTCTACTTAGTGGCCTTTAGGTATCTACTTTACCAGTCTTAGGCACCACTAAGAATGAACCTATGGATCTCTCATCTGATTGGATTAGATGATTCATCCCATCAAGCAAATTTAGATCTGATTGTACGAAGACAACGTAATTGACCGGGTGATGCACTACATGGCGCAGCACGAGTCTATAAAGACCCTACTGCGCTCACTTTTGAGAACTCCTTTTCCAAGCCATGCCCCAAGGCTGCCCCTCTTCCTTCTCCATGCCACCATCTAGCCCACTCTCTCCTCTCCATGCCCAAGGAAGTTGGGCCTTCAGATTAGTGCGAGTCAGGCAAGGAAAGGTTATGAAAAAAGGAGAAAGATCACTGTAGTAAGACGACGGTATCTTCAAAAAGGTATTTGAAGATATTCCAAATCAGATCCAGATCTAATTTTTGGAGAAAAGAAATAAAAAGAGAAGATCTCCAGATCCATTCCGAGTGGATACCAGTAGAGGCTAGGCGCTTGCGTGGCTAGATCCAGAACCTCAAAGCTTTCATAGGATCATCAATGGATAATTGGATTACCCAAGATCAAGGTAAAAATTTATTCAAAATTAATTTAGTTTAATTTTTTTTAATTATCAGATTATATATCAGATCTAAAAAAGTGTCAATCTGATCTAGATTGAGAGA
>QRFJ01001846.1:36942-100370 GCA_006176705.1 Cocos nucifera | reverse complement strand
AGAAAGCAGCACTGTAGTAGAGACGACGGGTGATCTTCAAAAGGTATTTTGAAGATATTCCAAATCAGATCCAGATCTAATTTTTGGAGAAAAGAAATAAAAAGAGAAGATCTCCAGATCCAGTCCGAGTGGATACCAGTAGAGGCTAGGCGCTTGCGTGGCTAGATCCAGAACCTCAAAGCTTTCATAGGATCATCAATGGATAATTGGATTACCCAAGATCAAGGTAAAAATTTATTCAAAATTAATTTAGTTTTATTTTTTTTAATTATCAGATTATATATCAGATCTAAAAAAGTGTCAGATCTGATCTAGATCTGAGAGAAAATTTTTGAAATATATCTCTTGATCCATTCAGATATGAACAAACCTGACCTGAGAAATCAGGATTTTCCTTCAGTGTGGGCCCTTCCTAGGGTTGATTGTTCTCGTCTAGATACAATGATTTAGTTGCACCAAAAAGATGCAATCATGTCTATTAGGCATTGGATGCTATGGGTTGGCAGATGGGTTGGGCTCAATATTTTGGATATGGTGAGAGATCCAATCAAAAATCCAATTCATACAAATAGTGGGTCAGACTTAACTAAGGAATGGAGCAATATTTTGGGCACGATGAGCTTCATGAATTAGAGACCAACTTTGGATGCATCGTGATTAGAAAATCATTGGACAAGAGTTGTCAACTCATCATTTGATCCATCATCAATAACTGTTAGATGAGGTGGTGAGCCAATTGGTGGGACCGCACCATCCACTAGAAATAATTGATCGTGGAGATATTTGCATCTCCGCCAAGGGAGTGTAGTGATCCATGTAAATAGTGGGAGCCAAATTTATTTAAAAATAAAATCTCTAAATAAATTGGTTAAGTCTAATTACAAAATCTAACTAAAAACTTTGATTCTCTATAAAAAAATGTCTACATCCAACCCACTAGCCGTATCTTGGACACCCATAGGCTAACCAGACCCAACTACAAGGATTGGCTTCAGAACTTCAAAACTATTTTGGGTTCTGAGAAGTTGACTCATGTTTTCAAATAGGATCTTTCCACTTTACTTGCCCATCCATTCGCTGAATAGAGAGCATCTCTAGACAAGTGGATGGATGAAGATAACAAAGCCAGGTATTACATTTTGGGCTCAATGTCTGATGATCTCCAGCACCAATATGAAGACATAAAGACTAGTCGCCAAATGTTGTCTCACCTATAAGAATTGTTTGGTGAACAGAGTCACGTAGCCAAATATCAAGTCACTAAGAGACTTTTTAAGGCTCAAATGCGTGATCGATAGTCGGTTGAAGATCATTATCTGATGATGATTAAGGACCTAGAGGAGCTTGAGAAGCTTGGTGTCAAGTTGGACAAGGACCTATAGATCAATATAATTCTACAATCCTTGACTGATGCGTATAGGCAGTTCATCATGAACTACCATATGCATGAACATCAAAATACCTTAGCTGAACTTATGAATATGCTAGTTACTGCTGAGCTTTTCATGAAAGGTTCAAAAAGCTCAGTGCTTGCTGTGGAGAGGACTTCTTTCAAAAGAAAATCTTTTGGGAAGAAGAAGAAGACCGTGAAAAAGCAAAAGGTGAAAGATGGGAAGAAGAAGAAAGAGCTGAAGAAGAAGGCCATTAATAAAAGAAAGTGTTTCTATTGTAATTCTGACGGCCATTGAAATCGAAACTATCCTTTATACCTAGCCATCTTGAAGAATGAGAAGGAGGCAGATCCTTCTAGAGGTATGCTCATGATCGAATCTAACTTAACGATTTCTTCTACATCCAGTTGGATGCTTGACTCTGGATCTAGTGCTCATTTGTGCATTTTCATGTAGGATCTTGAGGAGAGCAAGAGGCTGAGGGATGGTGAGATGATCCTGTGCATCGAAAATGGAGCAAGAGTTGCTACTATGGTCGTGGGAAGCTGTCCTCTTCAGCTACCATCTGATTTAGATTTGATTCTTAGGGACTGTTATTTTATGCCTGCGGCAAGCAGAAATTTGATTTTTATTTTTTTTTTAGCACATGAAGGTTACGTTATTAACTTTCTTAAGGACCGTTGTACTATTCTTTTTGAAAGAAAAAAAAATTACAAGTGGATCTTAATTAATGATCTTTATCAGTTGCATATCGCTGTATCTATATTAAATGTTGAGCAAAACATGAATGCCATAGGACTAAAGTGACCTAGGGATAGTCTAAATGATAAGTATCTATGGCACCTTAGGCTAGGTCATATAGCGAAAGACAGGGTTAACAAATTAGAAAAATCCAGACTGTTGAGTCCGTTAACTTTCAAGTCATATCCGATTTATGAATCATGCCTTCATGCTAAAATGATCAAGCTTCCTTTTGTAGGACTTAGGGAAAGAGCCATAAACCTTCTTGCCCTGGTACACACAGATTTGTGCGGTCCATTTGATGTGCCGATCAAAGATAATTATGTCTACTTCATCACATTTATCGATAATCTGTCTCAGTATGGGTTTGTGTATTTGATATGACACAAGTCTGAAGCATTTGAAAAGTTTAAAGAATTCAGACATAAATTAGAAAAGCAAACTAAAAAATCCATTAAGATTCTTCAATCAGATCGAGGAGGTGAATATCTTAGTTGAAAATTCCTAGACTGTCTTAAGAAAAATGGCATAGTCTCTCAATGGACACCACCTGGAATGCCTCAACTCAATAGGATTTTAGAACAGAGGAATCAAACCCTATTAGATATAGTTCGATCCATAATGAGCTTCAAGGACCTTCCTGATTTTCTTTGGGGACATAGTCTAATGACCGCAATTTACCTATTAAATAAGGTTTTCTCTAAAACTGTTCCTACCATACTGTATGAGATATGGCATGATAAGAAATCAAGTCTGAGTCATCTCAAAATTTAGGATTGTCCGACTCATGTCAAGAGATAGCATGCAAACAAGTTAGAGTCTAGGTCATTTAGAGCTCGTTTTATAAGATATCCTAAAGAGTCCTTAGGATATTATTTCTATCTTTGGGAAGATCATAATGTGATTGTGAGTCGACATGCCATCTTTCTTGAAAAATAGTTTATTCAAGATGATGGCATCGAAAGATAGATAATGCTCGAGGAGAATGTCTTCCAAGAGCAACAAGCTAAGGAACCTATGGAACCTAATCAGATTAAGCAAGTCCAATCACAACCTCCTTCACCTCATAGATTAAATAGGATTTTCCATCCTATTGAAAAATACTTAGGCATTATTTCAGAAGATATAGAAGAAATGTTCCTCATGGAAAATGGGGCTCATGGTGATGATCCCAAAACCTATGATGAGATGATATCAGATATCGACTATGAGAAATGGTTAGAGGTAATGAAGTTAGAGATTGATTCAGTGCGATCAAACCAAGTCTGGATCTTGGTAGATCCACCTGAAGGTATTGTACCTATTAGGTGCAAATGGATCTACAAGAGAAAAATAGGTATAGATGGAAATGTGGAGACATTCAAGACTAGGTTAGTGGTGAAAGGGTATAGTCAGCATGAAGGCATTGACTGTCAAGATACCTTCTTGCTAGTAGCCATGCTTAAATCCATCCACACACTACTTGCTATTGCAGCATATTTCAATTATGAAATATAGTAGATGGACGTGAAAACGACATTCTTAAATAGATATCTTGAGAAAGATATCTATATGGAACAACCGCTAGGTTTCACATCTAGTGATGCTGATCAGAAGATTTGCAAGCTGCAAAGGTCCATCTATGGACTTAAGCAAGCATCTCAGAGCTGGAATGCTCATTTTAATGATGTAATCAAATCATTTAAATTCATCAAAAATGAGAAAAAGCCCTATGTGTTCAAAAAGATCGGTGGGAGTGCTATTATCTTTTTTGTACTGTACGTGGATGATATCCTCCTTATTGGAAATGATATTTCTATGTTGACTATGGTCAAAATGTGGTTATCAAAAGAGTTCTCTATGAAAGATCTAGAAGAGGCATCCTTTATTCTAGAAATTAAGGTCTATAGGGATAGACCGAATAGGATGTTGGGTCTCTCATAGAAGATGTACATAGAGGAGGTGCTGAAGAGGTTCAGCATGAAAAACTCGAAGAGGATTGGTACCCTTCAGACATGATATTCATCTCTCCAATAAGATGTATCCTAGCACACCTGAGGAGATCGAATGCATGAGCAAGATCTCTTATGCTTCTGCAATAGGGAGCCTCATGTATGCCATGCTATGTACATGACCTGATATAGCCCATGCTATGAGTATCACAAGCAGGTATCAGTCAAATCCAGATGAAGAGCACTGGACTTCTATGAAGTGTATCCTTAAGTACTTGAGTAAGGATACGTTCTTGGTCTTTGATAATGGAGAACTCAAGGTCCAGGGATATGCAAACTGAGACTTTATGTCTAATATAGATGATCGATAGTCGACATCTAGCAGTCTATTTATGTGTAATGATGGTGCTATCAGCTGGAAGAGTTTCAAGCAGATCATGATAGCTGATTTCACCATAAAAGCAAAGTACATCGCTGCATCGAAAGCTACAAAAGAGGCATTCTAGTATAAGAAGTTCACCGTAGAGCTTGAAGTGATGCCATCGGATGTCGTCTCTCTATACTACGATAATAATGGCACCATAGCTTTAGCTAAGGAGCCGAGGTCTCATCAGAAATTCAAGCACATCGAACGGTGATTCCATCTCATCCGCGATTACCTCAAGAAAGGTTATGTCGAGGTTAAGAGAGTCGACTCCATGAAAAACATGATTGATCTACTAATGAAGCCTTTAGGCCAGCAGAAGATCAAAGTCCACCTTGAGAAGATGGGACTTAGATTTGCAACCAATTAGCTTTAGGTCAAGTGGGAGTTTGCTAGATGTGTGCCCTAGAAGCTAGATTGGCTGACACTTGTAATACACTTCTAAGGATAATTTTATAATTTTGACTATAAGTTAATAAAAAAATTATTTTTAATAATAGTGTGTATTTAAAAGTGTCTGTGATACATTTTTTGAGTTAATGGTAATGATAATTCATATTTTCAAAAGTTAAAAATTTAAGACATGAATTTTTATAATTAACTCATATACTGCTCCCGATCTTAGGATCATCACGAGGATGATAATCGATCCACAAGGTTGGTGTATAATCATTTTCTTAGGATAGATGAGTCTTGAGTCTACAATATGGAGACAACGAAGCGAGAGTACAAGTACACATTAGAGAATAAGGATACTGAGCATGACCACCTCGAGCAGTCATAAAAAAGTCTACCTTCTCATCGATGACTGGCTCGATGCTGCAGTTATGTGTCAGATTCATTGACCTGAGGTGCATCGATAGTTCACCTTGAGTGTGTTATTATTTTGACTGCACCATAACTCTATCTCCTGGCCATTCAGAATCCTAAGTTGTATGTTGGCTATAGCATATTTATTGCAAGAACTAGATTGCACCAAGATGGGATCTATCAACCTCGGTAGTGGAGGAGTAGTCCTATGATGATCATGAGATCGAGTTCTTAAGCCCATGGCCATGGCAATGTGATATAATATAAAGAGTTTTCTATTAGGGTTTCACACATCAAACTCAAATTAAATGATTCATTTATACGATGGATGTTGGGTTTTGACGAGTTTACCTTAAACACTAATATTGTCGGGACTCATTATAGTAGAATCAATTCACATAGATAGCTGCACCGAGAGGTTTGCTTTCAATTCTGATGGATTGCCACCATATGCTACTAGGTGTGACTAGTGGATTTTGGGAGCAATTAGAATGATTCTGATGATCGATCATTCTAATTGTATGAATCAAAAAAGTTTTGATCCATCGAAAGGTATTTCGATGATGTCAATTATGGAGATCATGACATATCTCATTACTATATAGAATTGAATCTAATTGGATCACACATACAAGAGTTTGAGTTTGGTTGTAATCAAATAGATAGAGTCAATTTAATTGATTTGGATTAGAACCGATTAGGTTCAAGAAAATCATGCTAGCACATGATTGAACCTAACATTCTTCTTTTGTAGTCTTTCTAGTTTGTCTCAACTAAAATTCTGACTAAAACTTGTCTGTGTCAGAATAAGGTTGTCTAAATTCATCAGATAATTTTAGGACAACACCTGTCATTTTTGGTCACCTACTTTTTCTATCGCACACCAAGGTCAAATGTTGACCCTGTTGTAAGAAAGAAGGGATCAAGGGCGCACACACCCTAGAGATTTCCTAAGGGCATGCGCCCCCCACATTTTGGTACGATATGGAGAGGGCACATGACCTTGTAGGTGTGCACCCAAAGTGGATAGGTTTTGACTTGGTCAAATTTTAGATTTGACCAGTCAAAGAGTTTTGATAGAGATCAAACTCTAAGAGAGAAGGAAGAATCCATTATGCACTGAAGTTCCTTTCCTTCTCCCTATCTATTTTGTACAACATTATATGGAATATTTGGGGCAGCAAATTTGATGTGAGTTGGCATGAAAATTTGTCAAGAAATCAAAAACAAATCAAGCAATTGGTTGCTTGATTGATTGGAACACCGAGGTGGCGTAGGGCACTATTAAACAGACCCTGCACCCTAGGGTTTCTAAGGATTAATGCTCCATGCCCCAAAGCCCCTCTTGCTGTCATCCCCTCTTTCTCCACACCCCTCCTCTTCTTCTTCTCCATGCCCAAAGGTTGGGCCAAGGTCCCAAGAGAAGATCCAAAGGAATTGGCATAAAGATTTCAATGAAAGAGACGACATTTGTGAGACGAGCGCACTACCTTCATTAGTTGATTCGAAGGATTTACAAATCAGATTTAGATCTAATTTTTGATAATCAGATTTAGAAGGAGAGCACCTCTAGATCCAACTTGAGTGGACTCCAGTAGAGCCTAGGCACGTGCATGGCTTAATCCAAAACCCTAAGCTTTTGTAGATCATCAATAGGATAATCAGATTATCCAATCAGGTACAAAATTCATATATGATTTAGTTCTTATTTTTAAATTTAATATTAGATCATTAAAATTAGATGAGAGAACTCCCTGATCTAATTAGACTCTATAGGAAAATTTTTGAAATATTTTTTATGGATCTGGTTAGATCAAATTGATCTTATGATGGAAAAAATAGTTTTTTCTTCATGTGAAAATGACATTCTTAAATGAATATCCTGAGAAAGATATCTATAAGGAACAACGACTAGGTTTCTCATCTAGTGATGCTAATCATAAGATCTATGAGTTGCAAAGGTCTATTTATGGACTTAAGAAAGTATTTCGGAGCTGGAATTCTCATTTTAATGATGTGACCAAATTGTTTGTATTGGTGCAAAATTTGGTTGCCGTCGGAGAAGTGCGGGAGTCAGAGAAGACGAGGTCACCGTCGGTGACCTACAAAACAAGTCTTGTCCAGAGCCTGGGATGGTGGCTCCGATAAGATCCTTCGATGGTCAAGTTAGCTTTTTTGGCCAACAGAAATGAAGTACTCAGTCAAGAAAGCTGCAATGTTTCGGAAGAGAGAGGAGAGCCTGGAGAAAATGTATATGGAGGGTCCCTTTTATAGACGGAGCCTATAACAAACTGATAGAGACAGCCATAACTGTCGAGTAGTGGGTCGCTCGGGGCCACATGGAGTTTGTTACGGAGGATAGTGTCTGTTGTCACAAGGTGCCAGTCCGTTTAAGATTTGATAGTAAAAATTTGGAGGGGTGGGCATCGATTGGTGATGACCTTTGAGCTATATCAATTCTAGAGGTGTTCGAATTTCTCTAAGGTAGTTCGGCAATGGGTCGATTCATGCTGTGTACGGGACTAGACTCGTGCGGAGACCTTCCTAAATGACTGTGGGAAGTCCGCAAGAGGTTCAGCCATTGGAGAAGTCTAGAAGGAGTTTGATCACTGGAGGAGTCTGGAAGGAGTTCAGCTGCTGGAGGATTTCACAAGGGGTTCGACCGTTGGAGGAGTCTGGAAGGAATTCCACTATTGGAGGAGTCTGAAAGAAGTTTGGCTACTGGAGGAGTCCGCAAGGGGTTCGACCGCTGGAGGAGTCCTCAAGGAGTTCGGCCCCTAGAGGAGTCCAAAAGGGGTTCTACCGCTGGTGGAGTCCGGAAGGAGTTCAGCTGTTGGAGGAGTCCAAAAGGGGTTCGACTGCTGGATAAGTCCGAAAGAGGTTTGGCCGCTAGAAAAGTCTTAAGAGAAAGAATTTTCGATCGAAGCTCTTTTGTGATTACCAGTTACATTAGGTTAAGCATCAGACTGGACTTCGATGGGAGCGGGGCTTAACCCCAACAATAGTCCCCCTACTCATGAGTTTGAAATTTGAAGAAAGGGAGAAAAAAGGCAATGGTTAAAGTTCAATCTCGGGTTTTCATGCTTGTCAGGATGAAATGTTTCAGTATTTACCATGCTGGAACCAAAACTTTCTAAGTCTGAAATGAGTCCAAAAAGATGGCCCTTCGAATCTTCCACCAAAACTCTACCCTAGGTACAGTGCCATAAAGACTCCGCCCATCGCCGCTCCTCTATCATGATGAGTGGGACATGCAGCACATGCTGACGGACCGAGGTCAATCCATAATCATAACTACTTTGGATTACCTCTGATATTTATGGCCTTCTCCTATTATTTGGAAGTCATTCCTACCCAAGTATTCTTCTTCCTTCGGCTCTCATTCTCTTTCTTCCCAAGGGTCTCATCCTTCTCTCACCTTCTTAAGCTCCGAACATCCTTTTGATTGATCCTCATCGCGTCCATCGTTCTTTTGTCCTTCCTGGATAGTTTAGGTCAGTTTCCTAATCCTTCTCTTACGTTATTCGTGTTTATTACTTCTGGCTCCTTGCTTTTCTAATTTTTTTTTTGGACGGGGGTAGGGGGGTTTCTCGAGATTTATCTCGATCGGAATGTCTTCCAAAACCTTCCACTCCATCGATTCCCGGGGCTCGTCCAGATCGACCTTCATTGATTCTACACCCCTGACCGAGGTAGAACCCAGAAACATGTCCCGCTCGTCTTTTGCTCCAGACACCATCCCATCCATCTTTATCCTAGATGATTTTTCTCTGATTCGAATCTAATAAGGAATTCCTCCAGAATATGACTTTGAACTCTCCAACTCCGACGATTGGGTCAGTTCTCCTTCGATCGGTCAATTTTGTTTGTACTTAGAAGCTTTGCACACCAGGCTCAGACTCTCGCTGCCCCCATTCAGTCACCCTCTTTCAATTTTTAAACATCCCCTTCACATCTATCGTACTGAACTCCTTTTGGTTCGTCATAAGTTTCCTCTCCCTCTATCGATTGACTGAAGTCCAGCTGACCATTTCGCTTTTTAAGAATTTCTATACCTTCAAGCGCCATCCTTCCATGAAGAATTGGTAGTACTTTTTCCCCTAGGTCGACAAGAAGGGATTATTGAAAGGTTCCCCTTCTTCCATTCACAACTAGAAGGAATAGTTCTTTTTTGTACATTGCCCCCCTAGGTCGACAAGAAGGGATTATTGAAAGGTTCCCCTTCTTTCATTTACAACTAGAAGGAATAGTTCTTTTCTGTACATTCCCGACCTTGCCATTAGGTCTTCCTTCATGGGGTTATATTAGAGAGTCAGTTCACCAAGCTCGTAGCTTAAATGGAGCCGACCTTGATTCCTCCGATAAACTTAAGGTGTATCGAGCTCCTCTTCTTCCCGACCTTCTAAAGGAATAGACCTTGTTCAACCTGGGTCTGAGTCCCCGCGATCCTACTGGTACATCTTTTGATTTTTGAATCCACATGGTTTCGGGCACGTGTATTGTCACTGACCACTTTCCTTTTCCTGCTACAAAGATGGATGCACAAGCTGCCAAGATGCTTACCAAAGGGCTCTTCACCAAGAAAAGGAAAGGGAAGGCGCAAGATGATGGCTCAAAGAGGATGAAGGTCAGTGTTTCTAGCTCTAGAGTCCCCACCTCCACTGTCGCTATGTTCGAGGTCATCATCGATGCCGAGATTGCCCCAACTGCCAAGGTTGACACCACTAGCATGGGCCTGATGCCATCCATGCCCTCAGGTCCCTCCAGTGGGGATCAGGTTTCGAAGCTCCCTGTCAAGAAAGGGACAGGAGAGGAAAGAAAAAAGAAAGCCGTTGCGAAGATGTCTTGCAAGGCTCGCTTAGGCAGACTGAATGGTGATGACAACAAATGAGGGGAGGATCCCTTCGACAATCCAAAGATCATCCAGGATCTTGCTGATAGGTTTGCCATTCCCAAGGTGGTGGACCAAATGGCCGACATGGACCTACGGTAGCTCATCTAGAGTTCTCTCAAAACCATCCTCAAGATGATGGCTCCATTGCTCGAGTCTTTCTTTTCTCTTCTGCACTTTTCTTCTTCTCTCCTTCTTTTTTTTTTCTTTTAACACTAATCATTTGTTGCAGTCGGATCACCAGACGCTCGCTCACATCAAGAGGGTGCGTTGTTAGGAGGCAAAGGCACAGAAGGCCTAGGAGGACCTTCGAGTCGAGGTCCGTCATCTTCAAGAGAGGGTCGATGAGGTCGAACATCTTGCCGAGGAGAAGGCGGTGGACATTGAAAGTCTTCAAGATGCGCTCCGCAAAGAGGAGTTTGCCTTGACCAGACTAAAGGCTGCACTAGCCCTGAAGGAGGAGAGGAGGAAGGAAGCCGAAAATAGGATCACCGAACTGGAAACCCAAATGGCGAAGTCGATCTCAGAGGCAATGACTCGGGATGTGGAAGAGTTCATGACCTCTCCCAAGATGTGGAACCTGAACATCAAGTTCAGTTAGGATGCGTTTATCAAGAATTTTGAGCTCTGTGAAGGCAGGATAGCCCAAAGGTTCTCTGAGCTCGACCTCAGCTTTTTGGAGGAGGAGGAAGCTGACCTGGAGGAGGGACCGTCTAATGCTGTAGTTAACCTTTTCTTCGATGAGCCCACTTTTGGCCCATCTGAACCAACCACAGAGGTGCCCAAACTAGTTCGAGAACCTGAGGTGGCCGAGAGCGATCCAGCTCCGCCCTTCGAGGTTGAGATCCTCGAGTAGTTGTATATTTTTTTTTATATACCTTGTAGTCAAAAGTTTTGATTAAATGAAGTGAATTTCTTTTATACCCTTGATCGCTTTTCATATTTCGAATGTAGTCTCCGACCAACGCTGATCCACTGCCTCAGGGGGTTTCGATAAAGCCCTTGATAAAGAACTTGAGAAAGGAAGTTCATCTTCTAAGGAAGAAGTTGAAGAAGATGGAGGACGACCTTGGAGCCTCATGAAAGAATGCTTCTGAGGTGACCAAAGAGGTCACTCGCCTACGAGGCTTGCATATGAAGGATGTGGTGAGCTTCAATATCTGGAAGAGTAGCTTTGAGAAGGAGATCGCCGAACTCAATAGAAATGCCAGCGATAAGTTCTAGGCACTAACAGCAAAGATCAGCTCTCTTGAAGCTTACCTGAAGGAGGTCGAGAAAAATATCCATCTTCTAGAAGAAAGCTCACCGTGGTCTACTGACAAGGCCTGATACGACTGGAATTAGTCAATAAAGTTTTTTCAGCTTTAGAAGCAGCTGCAAGATACTGAGGACTGGCATAATAGCTACCGAGTGATCTGGGTGGAGAAGATGTTCAGGCTTGAAGGCGAGCTCAAGGTTGCCAGAGATGAGGCAGCTCATCTTCGAAAGTGACTGCACAATAATCGGAGAGCTAGCATGAGTGGAGAGTTGGAGGAGATTGCCTCCTTGAAGAGGACCATTGGTGAGCTTTCAGAGGTGGTTGGGGTGGAGCAGGCCAATGTTCAATGGCTGAAGCTTTAGCTCACCTATGAACATCGGGCTGTCGAGGACATGGAGGCTAAGTCTAAAGTTTTAAGGAGAAAGCGGCAAGAGCTTGAAGATAAGTTTTAGCTCGCCAACAAAATATATATAGATGGTCTCTTCCAGAAGAAGGAGCTCAAGGAGGAGATCCTTAGGCTAAAGCAAGCCTTGGTGATGGTCGGAGCCGACAGCCCAAAGTTCAAAGAATCTGGTTCACCTTAGAGCTTTGACCTCTTCCCCCTCCTTTTTTTTTTCTTTCAGTGTAATCATCCTTGTCGGCCTATGCTTTGCTTGTAATGAACACATTTTTGTAATGAAATAATACATTTTTTGCTATTTTCATTTCGCATGAACTTGAGGCCTATTTGCAGCCTTACCTTCTTTACCTCATTTTTCTTTCTGTCGTTTTCTTATGAAATGCTTATTGTGGGCGCTTAGATTGTTGTGGACACTGGGCTTATTGTAGATGTTGAACTAGGACCTCTTTTGAAAATCAGGATAAGGTTCTGTCTTTCACACTTGATGTTGTCAGGTTGTCATGAAAAAATACATGTAAGGATTCTCTACCAAACTTCTTTCTTCTCCACGTCTTTGGTCTACGAGATTCTGACTTTTGCTCATGTTAGGATGAGGCTTTCCTTTTATTCTTAACATAGCTTACGAGGGTGCGTTAGGATCGTCAGTAGGATCTCTCCCTCCATCCTATCTTATATCGATGAGGTCGTCGACTCTGCTCACATTTGGATGAGGTTCTCCTCCTATTCTTAATGTGGCTTGTGGGGTGTATTTGGGCCATTGACAGGATCTCTCCCCCCATCCCATCTTAAATGGATGAGGTCTTCAACTTTGCTCACGTTAGGATGAGGTTCTCCTCCTATTCCTAACAGGCTATAGGGGCACATTAGGTTCGTTGTCGGGGCCTCTTCCCTCCACTCATCTAAAATGAATGAGATCTTCGACTTTGCTCACATTAGGATGAGGTTCTCCTCCTATTCCTAATGGACTGTAGGGGTACATTAGGGCCGTCGTCAGAGCCTCTCCCCTCATCTCATCTAAAATGAATGAGGCCTTCGACTTTACTCGCATTGGGATGAGGTTCTTCTCCTATTCCTAACGGACTGTAGGGGTACATTAGGGCTGTTGTCGGGATCTCTCTCCTCATCTCATCTAAAATCAGCGAGGCCTTCGACTTTGCTCACGTTAGGATGAGGTTCTCCTCCTATTCCAAATGGGTTGTAGGGCACATTAGGGCCATTGTCAGGGCCTCTTCCCTCATCTCGTCTAAAATGAACGAGGTCTTCGACTTTGCTCATGTTAGGATGAGGTTCTTCTCCTATTCCTAATGGACTGTAGGGGCACATTAGGGCCATTGTCAGAGCCTCTCTCCTCATCTCATCTAAAATGAATGAGGTCTTCAACTTTGCTCATGTTAGGATGAGGTTCTCCTCTTGTTCCTAATGGACTGTAGGGGCACATTTGGATAGTTGTCAAGGCCTCTCCCCTCATCTCGTCTAAAATAAACGAGGCCTTCGATTTTGCTCATGTTAGGATGAGGTTCTCCTCCTATTCCTATCATGGCCGTATTTGTCATGAGATTAGGTTCATGGGGTAGTCCCCCTTTATCATCGGTATAGAATAAAGATTAGGATGTTGAAGTAAGGGGATTTCACTATAATCATATTATCAATAATACATTCACAAATTTTCCAAATTTTATGGTCGAAGTAGGTCTACCCCCCTGAGTTCCTTCAAGTACTACATTCTGGGTCGGATGACTTTCATGACCTCGTTGGATCCTTTCCAATTTGGGGCAAGCATCCCCTGGCTCTGAGATTGAGAGATGGCAGCTCGTCGAAGCACTAAGTACCCCACTTTGAACATTTTACCTCTGAGTCTGGAGTTATAGTATCGGGCCACCCTTCGTCTGTAAGCCACCATCCAAACTTGGGCTTCCTCTCTTTTTTCTTCTAGTAGGTCGAGGTTGGCTCTAAGATGCTGTAGGTTATGCTGCTTGTTGAATGCCACTACCCACATCGATGGAAGCTTAAGTTCGATCGAGATGACTGTCTCTATTCCAAAAGCTATGGCGAATGGTGCTTCTCCATTTGGTAGCCTTTGGGTAGTGTGGTATGCCCATAGAACATGATATAGTTCATCCGCCCAGGTCCCTCCTGCTCTTTCAAGTCTTGTCTTGATGCCTTGCAATAGGATCTAGTTGGTCACTTCAGCTTTTCTATTTACCTATGGGTGAGCTACCGACGTAAAGTGATAGGAGATGTTTAGATCTTCACAAAACATAGCGAACCTCGTCCCAGCGAACTGTCACCCATTATCTATTATGAGAGTTTGGAGCAAACCAAATCGACAGACGATTGACTTTCAGACAAAGTCTTGTACCTTATCTTTGGTAATTTTTGCTAGTGGTTCGGCTTCGACCCATTTGGTAAAGTAGTCGATCGCAACCTGGATCCATTGTCTGGATGCCATTGGGAAAGGGCTAAGTATATCCATTCCCCACTGTGCAAATGGCCAAGGTGTGCTTAGTGGAGTAAGCTCGAAGGCTGGCTATCTTTGTATATTTGTATTTCTCTGACAGCGGTCGCATTTCTTGACATACTTCACAAAGTCATGGTACGAGGTCGACCAATTGTACCCATGTTGAAGTAGTCTTTGTGATAGGGATCTGGCTCCTACATGACTTCTATAAATTCTCTCATGTACTTTCCATAATGCGAAGTCAGCCTCTGAAGGTAGGAGACATCTCAACAGTGGTAGCGAATATGATCTTTTATACAACTTGCCCTCATACAAAACATACCGGAAGGCTTGATTCTTAAGTTTTCGAGCTTCTTTTAGATCATGAGGAAGAACTCCCACTTTGAGATAGGCAACTAACGGATCAATCCAACTCGGCTCAAGCTTCATCTGCATAACAAGCTATAATTTCTCTGAGCTTGGATATTTTAGAGTTTCAAAAAATATTTCTTTGGACAGTTCGACTGGGGCAAAAGTGGCCAATTTAGAGAGAAGATCGGCTCTTATATTTTCTGCCCTCAGAATCTGTCGAATGTCAAAACTATCAAAGCTCGGAGTCAAATCCTTTACTTGCTTAAGGTATTTCATCATACTTTCCTCCCATGCTTCATAGTTGCTACTAACTTGGCCGACCACTAATTAGGAATCACTATAGACTTGAAGCTGATCTACTTTTAGCTCTCTTGCTATTTTTAACCTAGCGATTAGTGCTTCATATTCGGCCCCATTATTAGTTTCAGAAAATTCGAAGTGTAGCGCATATTCGACGATGACTCCCTCGGGGTTGACTAAGACCAAACCTGCACCTGCTCTAGTGGAGTTGGACGAACCATCCACGTATAAGGTCCAAAAACCTTTAGAAAGGTCGGCACTCTCTTCGAGGAGGCTCGGTTGCAACCATAAGATGCCAATCTCATTCTGTTCAAGCTCGGCTTCATCTGAAATGGTACATTCTACTACAAAATCTACCAATATCTGAGCTTTGATTGATGGTCGGGGTTCGTAATTAATGTCAAACTCCATGAGCTTGATTGCCCATTTCATGATTCTTTCAGAAGCATCCATTCAATGAAGGACTGCTTTTATTGGTTGATCCATGAGGACCATTATGGTGTGACCCTGAAAGTAAGATCGGAGTCTCCTGGTAGTAATTAGAAGAGAGTAAGTCAATTTTTCTAACTCAGAGTACCTGATGTCTGCATCCCTCAAGATCTGGCTTACGTAGTAGACTGGTCACTACATCTTCGCTTCATCCTTGATCAGGACTTCTGCCAAGGCTACCGGAGAGACTGCTAGGTGCAAAAATAATTCTTCTCTGGATTCAGACCTAGCCAGCAATGGGGATGAGTTGAGATAGTTTTCAAGCTTCTCAAATGCCCATTGGCACTCCATCATCCAGCAGAAGTTCTTTGCTTGCTTGAGAACATGGAAGAAGGGCATGCATCGCTCGGCCAATCTCGAGATGAAGCGATTTAGGAATGCCACTTTTTCAGTTAGACGCTGAACTTTTTTGATTATTTTTAGAGCAGTCATCTCTTGAATAGCTTGGATTTTCTTTGGATTTGCTTCGATCTTGCACCTTGATACTATAAACCTTAGAAACTTCTTCGATGTGGTTTATTCAACTTTTTGAAGTCTATACATATCCTCCACTTGCCATTGGCCTTCTTGACAAGAACCACATTAGAGACCCAAGTCGGATAGCTAATTTCTCAAATAAATCTGATGTTGAGAAGTTTGTCAACTTCTTTTGCTATTGCCTTCTGCCTTTCTGGTGCACGGTCCCAAACTTTTTCTTTCACAGGTCAATACTTGGGATCGACGGCTAGCCAATGTTACATAACCTCGAAATCAGTCCCAGGCATATTCGTCAGAACCCAGGTAAAGATGTTAGCATTCTTCCATAAAAAGGCGATGAGCTGCTCCCGAATTTTATCTTTCAGATTGGAGCCAATTTGCATCGTATGCTCCGCATTCCCATCATTCAGTGGGACGATCACAAGATATTCTAGGAGCATGCCCTGTTCATTGGCAAGGTCATCGCAGACATCAAGCTAGTCAACTGGTCAGGGGTCAAGTCGAGTGCCATTTTGTAAGGCGATGGAGTAGCAAAGCTGGGCTAATGCTTGATCCCCTCTAATTTCACCTATTCCATTATTTGTTGGAAATTTTATTTTCTAGTAATAGGTCGATACTATAGCTCATAGTGCATTTAGACCAGATCGATCGAGGATTGCATTGTAAGCGGAGGGGACTTTTACCACCAAAATATCGACCCATGCCTTGGTCTGCTTTGGATACTGTCCTATAGTCATGGCTAGACTTATCATTCCCTCCATTGGCATAGCATCGCCAGTGAAGCCAACCAATGGGGAGCTCATGGGTCCCAGGTGATTATTGGGTATAGATATTTTAAAGAAAGCATCATAGTACAGAACGTCAGCGAAACTTTCATTATCCATCAAAATGCGATGTACATTATAATCAGCAATGTTTAAAGAGATTACAACCACATCATTGTGCGGAAACTTGATTCCTTGAGCATCCTCATCAGTGAAAGCGATGGGCTCTTCAGTTCTTTGCCTCTTCCTAGGCTTGGGTGAGCTGCTAGCCTCCCCTTGCCGAAGTCTTCCAGAGATGGTGTTAATGATGCCGATCGGGGGCCGATCTTCTCACTGCTTCTCACCCCTCGATGGTTCTGATGGTGGGGGTGCTCTTGATCGATGCTCTCATCCTTTTGATCGACGTTGCAGGAACCGACCAAGCCTACCGCACCTAATGAGCTCCTCGATCTCATCTTGAAGCTGGATACACTCTTCTATATCATGATCGTGATCGTGATGGTAGAGGCAAAACTTGCTAGGATTGTGTTTACCGGGGTGGGTGTGCATCCTTTTCGATCGTGGTATTTGCTTCCTAATCTCCATCAGTACTTGAGTTTTTGGAGCATTGAGAGGGGCGTAGTTATGAAATTTTTTGAAGGAAGAGCTCCATCGCACCCTTCTATTCGGGTTTCTTCACCTCTAGGCATGGGTAGGGGTTCGGGCCTGCTTACACTATGGATGAGTTTAGGAGCATGGCTGAGCTCTGCTTGGTTTCCCTCTAGTTGTGGGCACATTTGGTTCACCCGCTTGCCGCTCCTGGGTGGCTTCATTATCCCTGACCTTAAAGGCCTCTTCAACTCGGGCATAATCTTCAGCCCGAGCCAGCATATCCACAAAGTCTCTGGGGTACTTCTCTAGGAAGAACAATAAATCATTCTTTTGAAATCCATCCTTGAGTGTGGCCTTCGTAACAAACCAGTCCAAGTTTTGGACCTCGAATGCAGCAGCATTAAACTGGGTGACATAAGCCCGAATAGATTTTTCCTCCTTCTACTTGATATTCATCAAAAAATTTGAACCTTGGTTGGGACGTCGACTGCTAACGAAATGAGTCACAAACTGATGGCTCATTTGATTGAAGAAAAAGATGGTACCTGACTTAAGTACCAAGTACCAATTTTTGAAGGCTTCCTTGAGGGTGCACGGAAAAGCCCGACACAAAATGGCATCTGACGTGCCATGGAGCAACATCATTATCCAGAAGGCCTTTAGATGGTTGATCAGATTGGTGGTTCCATCATAACTCTCAAACTACAGGAGCTTGAAGTTCGGTGGGATTGGTTCCTGCATAATATTCTAAGAAAAAAGAGGGTCAGTGCAAATATCATTACCATGGGAGGGGGGAGCATGACGGAGTTCTTTGATTCGTCGGCTCATTTCTTGGAGCCTTTAATCTAGGAGATCTTCATGATCGTTGATCTCTAAGATTTTCTAGTGGAATGGGGGCAAAGCTCCCCTCGAGGTCGAGTCATGGTCCGAGCAAGGGCTCTCCACCCTCTACTTTCCCTTTTTGGATGTCACTGACCAGCTAGCCCAAGTCGGGCATCTCCAGATCGGATCATGGGATTTTGGAGAAGCTTTCTCCAGCCGAATTAGCACTAGAGCAAGTTGATGCATTGCCTGCACCACCTCCGTCAGACTGCAAACCTGCTGGACCAGTAGGTTGAATTGCTCTCCATCCACCATGGCTGTAGGTGGAGCATGAGTTGCCGGAGCTGAAGCGGGAATGGGTAGATCTGGATGGAATCTGACTATAAAGGCCATTGACTGTCGGGTCGAAGCTTTTCTAGTGGGGTATTTTTTCCAGGAAGAACTCTAGAGAGGAAGAAGAGAGATCGCTGCTGAGCACTCCTTTAAGAATAAGAAAATCTCAGGAACAGAGACCCCTTCCTTTAGTGCTAATCTCCTTGGTGCAAAATCTGGTTGCCATCGGAGAAGTACTGAAGTCAGAGAAGATGAAGTCACTATTGATGATCTGCAAAATAAGTCTCATCCAGAGCCCGAGGTGGTGGCTCCGACAAGATCCTTCGATGATCTAGTTAGCTTTTTCGGCTAAAAGAAATGGAGTGCTTAGTCAAGAAAGTTGCAGTGTTTCGGAAGGGAGAAGAGATCCTGGAGAAAACATATCTGAAAGATTCATTTTATAGATGGAGCCTATAACAAACTGATAGTGACAGTCGTAACCGTCGGGTAGTGCGCCATTCGAGACAATGTGGAGTTTGTTATGGAGGATAGTGCCTGTTATTGTGAGGTGCCAGTCTATTTGAGATTTGATTGTAAAAGTTTGGAGGGATGGGCATTGGTTGGTGATGACCTTTGAGCTATATCAATTCTAGAGGAGTTCGAATTCCTCTAAGGTAGTTCGGGTGTTGGTCAGTTCATGCCAGGTATGGGACCAGACTTGTGCAGAGACCTTTCTGAATGACTGTAGGGAGTTCGAAAGGGTTTCGACTACTGAAGGAGTTTGGAAGGAGTTCGACTATTGGAGGAGTCCGCAAGGGATTTGGCCGCTGCAGAAATTCAAAAGAAGTTCGACTGCTGGAGGAGTTCGCAAGGGGTTCGATCGCTGGAGGAGTCCGAAAGAAGTTCGACTGCTGGAGGAGTCCAAAAGGGGTTCGATTGCTGGAGAAGTCCCAAGAGGAAGAATGTTTTATCGAAGCTTTTTTATGATTACCAATTACATTAGGCTAAGTATCAGACTGAACTTCGGTAGGAGTGGGGTTTATCCCCAACAATAGTCCTCCTACTCTCGAGTACCCCAACAATAGTCCTCCTACTCTCGAGTTTGAAATTTGAAGGAAGGAAGAAAAATGGCGATGGTCGAAGTCTGGTCCCGGGTTCCCATGCTTGTCAAGATGAGACATTTTGGTATTTATCGTGCTGGCACTGAAACATTCTAAGTCTGAAATGAGTCCAAAAAGATGGCTCTTCGAATCTTCCACCAAAACTCTGCCCCAGGTGCGGTGCCATAAAGACTCTGCCCGTCGCCGCTCCTCTATCATGATGAGTGGGACACGTGACACACACTAACCAACCAAAGTCGATCTACAATTATAACTGCTTCGAGTTATCTCTAGCTATTTAAGGCCATCTCCTATTATTTAGAAGTCATTCCTGCTCGAGTCTTCTTCTTCCTTCAGCCCCCGTTTGCCTTTTTCCTGAGGGTCTCATCCTTCTCTCACCTTCCTGAGCTCCAAACATCCTTTCGATTAATCCTCATCACGTCCATCATTCTTTCATCCTCGCTGGACAGTTTAGGTTAGTTTTCTAACCCTTCTCTTAGGTTATTCATGCTTATCACTTCTAGCTCCTTGCTTTCTTGATTGCGATAATTGATCCTATTGGTGTGAAATTTGGTTGCTATTGGAGAAGTGCTAGAGTCGAAGAAGACGAGGTTGCTGCTGGTGACCAGCAAAATAAGTCTCGTCCAAAGCCCGGGGTGGTGGCTCTGGCAAGACCCTCCGATGGTCAAGTTAGCTTTTTTAGCCAACAAAAATGGAGTGCTCAGTCAAGAAAGTTATAAAGTTTTGGGAGGGAGAAGATAGCCTAAAGGAAACATATCTAGAGGGTCTCTTTTATAGACGGAGCCTGTAACAAACTGATAGTGATAGTCGTAACTATCGGGAGTGGGCCGCTCAAGGCCACGTGAAGTCTGTTATCGAGGATAGTGTCTGTTGTCGTGAGGTGCCAGTTTGTTTGATATTTGATAGTAAAAGTTTGGAGGGATGGGCATCCATTGGTGATGACCTTTGAGCTATATTAATTCTAAAGTTTGGATTCCTCTAAGGTAGTCCGGATGTGGGTTGGTTCATGTCGTGTATAGGACCGAACTCGTGTGGAGACCTTCCTGAATGATTGTGGACAGTCTGAAAGGGGTTTGACCACTGAAGGAGTCCGAAAGAAGTTTGGCTACTAGAGGAGTCCATAAGGGGTTCGACCATTGGAGGAGTCCTCAAGGAGTTTGGTAGCTGGAGTCCAAAAGTGATTCAGCTACTGAAGGAGTTTGTAAGAAGTTCGATCGCTGGAGGAGTCCGCAAGGAGTTCGACCACTAGAGGAGTCTAGAAGGATTCCGACCACTGGAGGAGTCTAGAAGGAGTTTGGCTACTGGAGGAGTCCGAAAGGGGTTCAATTGATGGAGGAGACCAAAATGGGTTCGACTACTAGAGATGTCCCAAGAGGAAGAATTTTCGATCGAAGCGCTTCTATGATTACCAGTTACATTAGGCTAAGCATCATACTAGAATTCAGTGGGAGCAGGGTTTATCGCCAACAATAGTCCCGCTACTCCCGAGTTCAAAATTTGAAGGAATGGAGGAAAAAGGCGATGGTCGAAGTCTGGTCCCGAGTTTCCGCGCTTGTTAGGATGAGATATTTTGATATTTACCATGCTGGCACTGAAACTTTCTAAGTCTGAAATAAGTCCAAAAAGATGGTCCTTTGAATCTCCCACCAAAACTCTGCCCCAGGTATGGCACCATAAAGAATCCACCCATCATTGCTCCTCTGTCATGATGAGTGGGACATGTGGCGCACGCTGACTGACCGAAGTTGATCCGCAATCATAACTGCTTTGGGTTACGACTAGCTATTTAAGGCCTTCTCCAATTATTTGGAAGTCATTCCTGCACGAGTCTTCTTCTTGCCGAGGGTCTCATCCTTCTCTTGCCCTCCTAAGCTCCAGACACCCTTTTGATTAATCCTCATCGCATCCATCATCCTTTCATCCTTCTTGGATAGTTTAGGTCAGTTTCCTAACCCTTCTCTTAGGTTATTCATGCTTATCACTTCTAGCTCTTTTCTTTCCTAATTTTTTTTTTTGGGAGGGAGGGTTTCTCTAGGTTTATCTTAATCCGAATGTCTTTTGAAACCTTCCACTCCATCGATTCATGGGGCTCGTCCAGACCGACCTTCTTTGATTCTGCACCCTTGGCTCAGGTTGAACCCAGGAACATGTCCCGCTCGTCTTTTGCTCCAGACACCATCTCATTCGTCCTTACCCCAGACGATCTTTCTCTAATCCGAATCTAATATGGAATCCCTATAGAATAGGACCTTGAGCTCCCCAGCTCTGACGATCGGGTCAATTCTCCTCCGACCAGCCAATTTTGTTTATACTTGGAAGCTTTGCGTGCTAGGCTTAGACTCCCGCTGCCCCCATTCATAGTCGTCCTCTTTCGATTTTTAAACATCCCCTTTGCATTTGTCGTACGAACTCCTTTTGGTTCGTCATAGATTTTCTCTCCCTCTATCGATTGACCGAAGTCCAACCGACCATTTCGCTTTTTAGAAATTTCTATACCTTTAAGCGCCATCCTTGCACGAAGGATTGATGGTACTTTCCCCCTAGGTCGGCAAGAAGTGGTTATTGAAAGGTGCTACAAGAAGGACCCTCTATTCTTGAGGTTTCCTTATTCTTAAAGGAGTGCTTAGCAGCGATCTCTCTTCTTCCTCTCCAGAGTTCTTCCTAGAAAAAATGCACCCCAAGAAAGCTTCGACTCGATGGTCAACAGCCTCTACAGTTAGATCCCATCCAGATCTATCCGCTCTCACTTTAGCTCCGATAACTCAAGCTCCACCTGCAGCCATGGTGGATATGGTGCAATTCAACCTGCTGGTCCAGTAGGTTCACGGTCTCATAGAGGTGGCGCAGGCCATGCATCGATAGGCACCGACATCAATTCGACTGGAACAGGCTTCTTCGGAGCCCCATGATCCGATCTGAGAATGGCCGACATGGGCTAGCTGGTCGGTGACCTTCGAAAAGGGGAAGCAGAGGGTGGAGAGCCCTTGCTCGGACCATGACTCGACCTTAGGGGTAGCTTTGCCTCCATTCCACTAGAAAATTCTGAAGATCAATAATCATGAAGATCTCTTGGATCAAAGGCTCCAAAAAATGAGCCGACAAATCGAAGAACTCCGTCATGCTCTCTCCTCCAATGGTAACGTTATTTGCACTAACCCTCCTTTTTCTCAGAAGATTATATAGGAACCAATCCTGCCAGACTTCAAGCTCCCATAGTTTGAGAGTTATGATGGGATCACCAATCCGATCGATTGTCTGGAGGTCTTTTGGATAATGATGCTGCTCCATGGCATTCCAGATGTTATTTTATGCCGAGCTTTTCTGTCCATCCTCAAGGGAGCCACCAGAAATTGATACTCAACACTTAAGTCGGGTACCATCTTTTCTTCGATCAAATGAGCCATTAGTTTATGACTCATTTCGTTAGCAGCCAACATCCCCACTGAGGTTCGGATTCCCTAATGAATATCAAGCAGAAGGAGGAAAAATCTATGCGGGCTTATGTCATTCGATTTAATGTTGCTGCATTGGAGGTCCGAAACCTGGATCAGTCTGTTGCAATTGCTACACTCAAGGGCGGCCTTCAAAAGAATGGTTTGCTATTCTTCCTAGAGAAAAAGTATCCTAGGGACTTTGCCGATATGCTGGCTCAGGCTGAAGGTTATGCCCGAGTTGAAGAGGCCTTTAAGGCTAGGGTTAATGAAGCCGCTCAGGAGTGGTAGGCAGGTGAACCAAATGTGCCCACGACTGAAGAAAAATTGAGCAAAGCTCGGCCACGCTCCTAAACTCCTCCAGAGCATAAGTGGGCCTGAACCCCTACTCGAGCACAGAAGCGAAGAAGCTCAGATAGAAGGGCGTGATGGAGCTCTCCCTTTAAAAAATTTCACAACTACGCCCCTCTCAATGCTCCAAAAACCCAAGTACTGTTGAAGATCAGGGAGCAACTACCGAGATCGAAAAGGATGCGCACTCATCCTGGCAAACATAATCCTAGGAAGTTCTGCCTCTACCATCACGATCACGATCACGATACAGAAGAGTGCATCCAACACTAAGACGAGATCGAGAAGCTCATCAGGTGTGGTAGGCTTGGTTGGTTCCTGTGACGTCGGTCGGAAGGATGAGAGGATCGATCGAGAGCATCCCTACCACCAGAACCATCGAGGGGAGAGGAGCAGCAAGAAGATCGGCCCCCGATCAGTATCATTAACACCATCTATGGGAAACTTCGGCGAGGGGAGGCTAACGGTCACCCAAGCCTGGGAAGAGGTGAAGAACTGAAGAGCCCATCCCTTTCACCGATGAGGATGCTCAAGGAATCCAGTTCCCACACAATGATGCGGTTGTAATCTTTTTGAATATTGCTGATTATGTTGTACGCTACATTTTAATAGATAATGGAAGTTCCACTGATGTTCCATACTATGATGCTTTCTTTAAAATGTCCGTACCAGATAATCACTTGGGACCCATAAGCTCTCCATTGATCGGCTTCACTAGCGACGCTATGCTATTGGAGGGAATGATAACTCTAGCCATGATTGCAGGATAGTATCCAAAGCAAGCCAAGGCATGGGTCAACTTTTCGATGGTAAAAGTTCTCTCTGCTTATAATGCAATCCTCGATCGACCTGGTCTGAATGCACTACGAGCCATAGTGTCGACCTATTATCTAAAAATAAAATTTCCAATAAATAATGGAATAAGTGAAATCAGAGGCAATCAAGCATTAGCCCGGCACTGCTACTCCATCACTCTACAAAATGGCACTCGACTTGACCCCAGCCCAGTTAACGGGCTTGATGTCCGCAATGACCTTGCCAAGGAATGGGGCGAGCCCCTAGAAGATCTTGTGATCGTTCACCTGAATGACAGGAACGTGGAGCATACGGTGCAAATTGACTCCAATCTGGAAGATGTAGTTCGAGAGCAGCTCATCATCTTTCTATGAAGGAATGCCGATGTCTTCATCTAGGTTTTGGTAGATATGCATGGGATTGATGCCGAGATTATGGAACATTGGCTGACCGTCGATCACAGGAATCAACTAGTGAAAGAAAGAGTTCGGAGCCATGCACCAAAAGGGTAGAAGGCAATAGCAGAAGAAGTTGATAAGCTTTTTAATGCTGAATTTATTCGAGAAATCAGCTATCCGACTTGGGTCTCTAACATGGTCCTAGTTAAGAAGGCCAACAGCAAGTGGAAGATGTGTATAGACTTAAAAATGCTAAACAAAGATTGCCCAAAAGATAGCTACCCTCTACCCATGATTGATCAACTGGTAGATACAACTTCAAGCCACGAGCTCCTCACCTTCATGGACGTCTTTTCCAGCTATAACCAAATATGGATGGCACCGAAGGATGAGAAGAAAACTACTTTTGTTATCAATCGTGGTCTTTACTGTTATAGGATTATGCCTTTTGGACTCAAGAATGTAGGGGCAACATACCAGCGCCTGGTCAATAAGATCTTCAAGGAATAGATCGGCCGCAACATGAAGGTGTATATGGATGACATGCTCGTCAAAAGCCGAGATTCAATAAACCACATCACTAACCTCGAAGAGACCTTCAGTGCACTCAAGAAGTATAAGATGAAGCTGAACTTGACCAAGTGCGCCTATGGTGTGACCTCGAAAAAGTTTCTGGGGTTTATGGTGTCAAGGTGCAGGATCGAAGCAAATTCAGAGAAAATTCAAGATATTCAGGAGATGACTGCTCCAAAAATAATCAAAAAAGTTCAGTGCCTGACTGAAAAAGTAGCATTCCTAAATAGCTTCATCTCGAGATCAGTCAAGCGATGCATCCCCTTCTTCCAAGTTCTCAAACAACCAAAGAACTTCTACTGGACGATGGAGTGCCAACAGGCATTTGAGAAGCTCAAAAACTAACTCGACTCACCCCCACTACTAGCTAAGTCTGAACCCAGAGAAGAATCATTCTTGCACCTAGAAATCTCCCAGGCGGCCTTGGCAGCAGTCCTGGTTAAGGAGGAAGCGAAGATGCAGCGATCAGTCTACTACATAAGTTGGGTCCTGAGAAATGCAGAGACTAGGTACTCTATATTAGAAAAATTGATTTACTCTCTTCTAATTGCTGCTAGGAGATTTTGATCTTACTTTTAGGGACACACCATAACGGTCCTTACAGATCAATCAATAAAAGCAATCTATTAAATGGATGCTATCGAAAGAATTATGAAATGGGCAATCGAGCTCATGGAGTTTGACATCAATAATCAACCCAGGCCATCGATCAAAGCTCAGATATTGGTAGATTTTGTAGTAGAATATACCATTCTAGATGAAGTCGAGCATGAATAGAATAAGACTAGCATCCCATGGTTGCAATCGAGCCTGCCCAAAGAGAGTGCCGACCTTTTCGAAGGTTTTTGGGCTCTATACGTGGATGGTTCGTCCAACTCCACTGGAGCAGGCACGAGGTTGGTCTTAGTCAACCTCGAGGGAGTCGTTATCGAATACACACTATGCTTCGAATTCCCATCATTGGGTTAAAAATAGCAAGAGTGTTAAAAGTAGATCAACTTCAAATCTACAGTGATTCCCAATTAGTGGTCGGCCATGTTAGTAGCAACTATGAAGCATAAGTGGAAAGTATGATGAAATACCTTGAGAAAGTAAAGGATTTGACTCTGGCCTTTGATAGTTTTGGCATTCGATAGATTCCAAGGGTAGAAAATACAAGAGCTGACCTCCTTACAAAATTAGCCACTTTAGCTCCAACCAAACTATCCAAAGTATTTTTTGAAACTCTAAAATGCCCAAGTTCAGAGGAATCATAGCTTGTTATGCAAATGGAGCTCGAGTCGGGTTGGATTGACCTATTAGTTGCCTATCTCAAAGAGGGAGTTCTTCCTCATGATCCAAAAGAAGCTTAAAAACTTAGGAATCAAGCCTTTTGGTACATTTTGTATGAGGACAAGTTGTATAAAAGATCGTATTCGCTATCGCTGTTGAGATGTCTCCGACCTTTAGAGGCTGATTTTGCATTATGGGAAGTGCACGAGTGAATTTATGGAAGTCATGTAGGAGCCAGATTCCTATCACAAAGACTACTTTGGCAAGGATACTATTGACCAACCTTGTACCGCAACTCCATGGAGTGTGTCAAAAAATATGACCGCTGTCAGAGAAATGAAAATATACAAAGATAGTCAGTCTGCGTGCTTACTCCACTAAGCACACCTTGGCCATTTGCGTAGTGAAAAATGGATATACTTGGACCTTTTCCAATGGCATCCGGACAGCGAAAGTTCCTCCTAGTTGCAATCGACTACTTTACCAAATGGGTCGAAGCCAAACCACTAGCAAAAATTACTGAGGCCAAGGTACAGGACTTCATCTTGAAGTCAATCGTCTATCGGTTTGGTCTGCTCTAAACTCTCATAATAGATAATAGGTGATAGTTCGCTAGGACAAGGTTCGCTGAGTTCTATGAAGATCTAAACATCTTCCATCACTTCACATCGGTAGCTCATCCATAGGCAAATGGGAAAGTTGAAGTGACCTACCGAAAACTATTGCAAGGCATCAAGACATAACTTGAAGAGCAAGAGGGACCTAGGCGGACGAACTCTATCATGTTCTGTGGGCATACCGCACTATCCAAAGGCTGCTGATTGGAGAAACACCATTCATCTTAGCTTTTGAAATAGAGGCAATCATCCTGATCAAACTTAAGCTTCCATCAACGTGGGTAGTGGCTTTCAACGAGCAGCATAACTCGTAGGACCTCAGAGCCAACCTCAACCTACTAGAAGAAAAAAGAGAGGAAGCCTAGGTTCGGATGGTGGCTTACAGATGAAGGATGGCCCGATATTATAACTCCAGAGTCAGAGATAAAATATTTAGAGTGGGAGAATTAATGCTTCAGCAAGCCACCATCTCTCAGCCTCAGAGCTAGGGGAAGCTTGCCCCAAATTAGGAAGGACCCTACGAGGTCACGGAAGTCGTTCGACCCGAGATGTACTACTTGAAGAAACTCGGAAGGGGGCAAACCAACCTTGATGATGAAATTCAAAAAATGAACAAATGTATTATCGATGATTTGATTATAATGAAGTCTCCTTACTTCAACACCCTAATCTTTGTTGTATACCGGTGATAAAGGGGGACTACCCTCCAAACCTAATCTCACAACAAATATGGCCATGTTAGAAATAGGAGGAGAACCTCATCCTAACATGAGCAAAGTCGAAAGCTTCATTCATTTTAGATGAGATGAGTGGAGAGGCCCTGACAATGGCCCTAATGTGCCCCTATAGTCCATTAAAAATAGGAGGAGAACCTTATTTTAACATAAGCAAAGTCGAAGACCTCATTCATTTTAGAGAAGATGAGGGGAGAGGCCCTGACAATGGTCTTAATGTGTTCCTATAGCCCGTTAGAAATAGGAAGAGAACCTCATCCTAACGTGAGCAAAGTCGAAGACCTCGTTCATTTTAGACAAGATGAGAGAAGAGGCCCTGACAGCGGCCCTAATGTGCCCCTACAATCCGATAGGAATAGGAGCAGAACCTCATCCTAACATGAGTAAAGTTAAAGATCTCGTTCATTTTAGATGAGATGAGAGAAGAGGCTCTGACAACGGCCCTAATGTGCCCCTACAGTCCGTTAGGAATAGGAGGAGAACCTCATCCCAATGCGAGCAAAGTTGAAGACCTCATTCATTTTAGACGAGATGAGGAAAGAGGCCCTGACAATGGTCCTAATGTACCCCTACAGTCCATTAAGAATAGGAGAAGAACCTTATCCTAATATAAGCAAAGTGGAAGATCTCATTCATTTTAGATAAGTGGAGGGAAGAGGCCCCGACAATGGACCTAATGTGCCCCTACAGTCTGTTAAGAACAGGAGGAGAACCTCATCCTAACATGAGCAAAGTCAAAAACCTCATTCATTTTAGATGAGAGGAGGGGAGAGGCCCTGACAATGGCCCTAATGTACCCCTACATCCTATTAGGAATAGGATGAGAACTTCATCCTAACATGAGCAAAGTCGAAGACCTTATCCATTTAAGATGGAATGAGGGGAGAGGTCCTATCAATAGCCCATATATGCCCCCACAAGCCACGTTAGGAATAGGAGGAGAATCTCATCCTAACATGAGCAAAGTTGACGATCTCATCGATATAAGATAGGATGGAGGGAGAGACCCTACCAACGATCCTAGCACACCTCTATAAGCTATGTTAAGAATAGAAGGAAAGCCTCCTCCTTACATTAGCAAAAGTCGAAACATCATAGACCAAAGACGTGGAGAAGGAAGAAGCTTGGTGGAGAATCCTTACACATATTTTTCCATGACAACTTGACTACGTCAAATGTGAAAGACAAAACCTTATCCTAGTTTGCAAAAGAGATCCTTGTTCGACATCCACAACAAACCCAGCATCCACAACGAGCTTGATGCCCACAACAAGCATTTCATAAGAAAATGATAGATAGAAAAATGAGGTAAAGAAGGTAAGGCCATAAATAGGCCTCAGGTTCATGCGAAACAAAAATAATAAAAAATATATTATTTCCTTAGAAAAACTAGTTCATTACAAGCAAAGCATAGGCCGACAAGGCCGATTACACTAAAAAAAATAGAGAGGTGGAAGTGGCCGAAGCTCTAAGGCAAACCGAATTCTTCAAACTTCGGGCTACTGGCTTCAGCCATCACTAAGGCCTGCTTTAGTCTAAGGATCTCCTTCTCGAGCTCCTTCTTCTGGAAGACACCATCTACATACATTCTATTGGTGAGCTAAAACCTACCCTCAAGCTCTCGCCGCAATCTCCTTAAAACTTTAAACTCGACCTCTGTATCCTTGACAGCCTGATGTTCATAGATGAGCTGAAGCTTCAGCCGTTGAACCTTGGCCCGCTCCACCCTAACCACCTCTAAAAGCTCACCAATGGTCCTCTTCAAGGAGGCAATCTCCTTTGACTCACCACTTATGCTGGCTCTCTGATTATTGTGTAGTCGCTTCCAAAGATGAGCTGCCTCATCTTTAACAACCTTGAGCTTGCCTTCAAGCCTGGACATCTTTTCCATCCTGGTCACTCGATAGCTATTATGCCAGTCCTCAGTATCTTGCAGCTGCTTCTGAAGTTGAGAAAACTTTATTGACCAGTCCCAGTCATACCGGGCCTTGTCGGTAGACCACAGCGAGCTCCCTTCTAGAAGATGGATCATTTCCCTGACCTCCTTTCGGTCAGCTTTAAAAGAGTTGATCTTCATTGTCAGTGCCCAGGATTTATCGCTGGCATTTTTTTTGAGTTCGACGATCTCCTTCTCGAAGTTGTCCTTTCGGATACTGAAGCTTACCGCTTCCTTCATATGCAAGCCTCAGAGGTGAGTGACATCTTTGATCACCTCAGAAGTATTCTTTCGTGAGGCTCGAAGGTCATCCTCTATCTTCTTCAACTTCTTCCTTAGAAGATGAACTTCCTTCCTCAGGTTCTTTATCAAGGGCTTTATCGAAACCCCCTGAGGCAGTGGAGCAGCATTGGTGGGAGACTGCACTCAAAATATGAAAAGCGCTCAAGGATATAAAATAAATTTACTTCATTTAATCAAAATATTTAGTACAAGACATAAAAAAAAATGTACAACTACTCAAGGATCTCAACCTCGGATGGCGGAGCCTGATCACTCTCGGCCGTCTTAGGTTTTCGAACTAGTTTGGGCACCTCTATGGTAGGTTCAGACGGGCCAGAAGTGAACTCATCGAAGGAAAGGTCGACTATAGCATTAGACGGTCCCACCTCCATGTCATCTTCCTCCTCCTCCAAAAAGTTGAGGTCGAGCTTGAGGAACCTTCAAGCTACCCTACCTTCGCAGAGCTCAAAACACTTGATAAACACTTCCTGGCCAAACTCGATGTTTAGGTTTTGTATCTCGAGAGAAGTCTTGAACTCTTCCATGGCTCAGATCATTGCCTTTGAGATCGACTTTGCCATTTGGGTCTCCAGCTCAATGACCCTATTTTCGACCTCTTCCTTCTCTCCTCCTTCAGGGCTAATGTGGCCTTTAGTCCGATCGAGGTGAACTCCTCTTTGTGGAGCACATCCTAAAGACTTTCGATGTCTGCCGCCTTCTCCTCGATAAGATGCTCAACCTTGTCGACCCTCTCTTGAAGATGGTGGACCTTGGCTTGAATGTCCTCCTGGGCCTTCTGTGCCTCCACCTCTTGATGACGTGCCCTCTTGATATGCGTGAGCATCTGGTGATCCAACTGCAACAAACAATTGGTGTTAAAAAAAAAAAGAAAAAGGAGAAAAGAAGAAAAGTGCAGAAGAAAAAAGAAAGAGTCGAGCAATGGAGCAATCATCTTTAGGATGGTTCTGAGAGAACTCCAAATGAGCTGCCGTGGATCCAGGTCGGCCATCTGGTCCACCACCTGGGGGCATGGCAAACCTGTCGGCAAGATCCTGGATGATCTTTGGGTTGTCGAAGGGATCCTTCCCTCATTCATTTTCATCGCCATCCGATCCGCCTAAGCGAGCCTTGCAGGACGTCTTCGCGATGGCTTTCTATTTTCTTCCCCCTCTTGTCCCTTTCTTGATAGGAGCTCCAAAACCTGATCCCCGCTAGAGGGCTTGAAGGCATGGAAGGCATCGAGCCTATGCTAGTGGTGTCAACATTGGCAATTGGGGCAATCTCGATGCCGACGATGACCTTGGATGCAGCGACAATGGAGGCGGGGACTCCAGAGCTGGATACACCGACCTTCGCCCTCTTTGAGCCATCATCTTGCACCTTCCCTTTCCTTTTCCTAGTGAAGAGCCCTTTGGTAAGCATCTTGGCAGCTTGTGCGTCCATGTCTGTAGCATGAAAAGAAGAGCGATAAGTGATAATACAGGTGTGCAAAACCATGTGGATTCAAAAATCAAAATATGTAAAAGCAGGATCGCATGGACTCAGAACTGGGTCCGTTCCTTTAGAAGGCAGGGAAGAACAGGAGCTCGGTACACCTTTAGTTTATCAAAGGAATCAAGGTCGGCTCCATCTAAGTTAGGAGCTCGACGAACTGACTCTCTAATATAACCTCATGAAGGAAGACCTAATGGCAAGGTTGGGCAATGTACAAAAAAGAACTTTACCTTCTAGTTGTGAACGAAAGAAGGGGCACCTTTCAATAACCCCTTCTTGCCGATCTGAGGAGAAAAGTACCACCAATCCTTCACTAAAGGATGGCACTTGAAGGTATAGAAATTTCTAAAAAGCAAAATGGTCGGCTGAACTTCGGTCAATCGATAGAGGAAAAGGAAACCTATGATGAGCTGAAAGGAGTTCGGTGCGATAGATACAAAGAAGATGTTTAAAAATTGAAAGAGTGCGACTATGAATGGGGGCAGCGGAAGTCTGAGTCCGACGTACAAAGCTTCAAAGTACAAACAAAACAGGCCAATCGGAGGAGAACTAACCCGGTCGTCAGAGCTGGTGAGTTCAAGGTCATATTCTAGAGGGATTTTGTATTGGATTTGGATCAGAGAAAGATCATCCAGGGTAAGGATGGACAGGATGGTGTCTGGAGCAAAAGATGAGCAGGTCATGTTCTTGGGTTCTACCTCGATCGGGGTACAAAATCAAAGAAGGTTGATCCGAACAAGCCCCATGAACCGATGGAGTGGGAGGTTTTGGAAGACATTCGGATCTAGATAAATCCCAAGAAACCCCCCCCCCCCCCAAAAAAAAAAAAAAAAATCAGGAAAGCAAGGAGCTAGAAGTGATAAGGATGAATAACCTAAGAGAAGGGTTAGAAGATTGACCTAAACTATCTAGGGAGGATGAAAGGATAATGGACACGATGAGGATCAATCAAAAGGGAGTTTGGAGCTTAGGAAGGCGAGAGAAGGATGAGACCCTCAGAAAAAAGGCTAACGAGGGCCGAAGAAAGAAGAAGACTCGGGTAGGAATGACTTTCGAATAATAGGAGAAGGTCTTAAATAGCCAGAAGTAACCCAAAGCAGTTATGATTGTAGATTGACTTTGGTCGGTCAGCGTGCGCCGCATGTCCTACTCATCATAATAGAGGAGCGGCGATGGGTGGTCTTTATGGCTCCATACTTGGGGTAGAATTTCGGTGGAAGATTTGAAGGGCCATCTTTTTTAACTCATTTTGGATAGAAAGTTTCAATGCCAGCATGAAAAACACCAAAACGTCTCGTCCTGACAAGCGTGAAAACCTAGGACTAGACTTCGGTCATTGTCTTTTTTCATCCTTCAAATTTCAAACTCGAGAGTAGGGGGACTATTATTGGGGATAAATCCCACTCCCGTCGAAGTCCAGCTTGATGCTTAGCCTAATGTAACTGATAATCATAGAAGAGCTTCGATAAAAAATTCTTCCTTTTGGAACTTCTCCAATGGTCGAACCCATTTCGGACTCCTCCAGTAGCCGAACCCTTTTCAGACTCCTCCAGCAGCCGAACTTCTTCCAGACTTCTCCAGCGGTCGAATCCCTTTCGGACTCCTCCAATAGCTAAACCCCTTTTGGACTCCTCCAGCAGTCGAACTTCTTTCGGACTCCTTCAGTAGTTGAACTCCTTTCGGATCCCTCCAGCAGTCGAACTCCTTTCAGACTTCTCCAACGGCCAAACTTCCTGTAATCATTCAGGAAGGTCTCCACACGAGTCTGATCCCATACACGGCATGAACCAACCCATACCCAGACTATCTTAAAGGAGTCCTAACTCCTCTAGAATTGATATAGCTCAAAGGTCCTCACCAACTGACGTCCACCCCTCCAAACTTTTACTATCAAATCTCAAACGGACTGTCACCTCACGATAATAAATACTATCCTCCATAACAAACTCCACGTGGCTCCAAGTGGCCCACTATCCGATAGTTACGGATGTCACTATCAATTTGTTACAGGCTCCATCTATAAAATGGATCCTCTAAATATGTTTTCTCTAGGCTCTCTTCTTCCACTCGAAACTTTGCAACTTTCTTGATTGAGCACTCCATTTCTGTTGGCCAAAAAAGCTAACTTGACCATTAGAGGGTCTTGCCAGAGCCACCACCCTGGGCTTTGGATGAGACTTATTTTGCAGGTCACTGGCAGTGACCTCGTCTTCTCCGACTCCAGCACTTCTCTGGCGATAATTAGATTTCATACCAATAGGATTAATCTAGTTATCATCGGAGAAGTGCTGGAGTCAGAGAAGACAAGATTGCCATGGGTGACCTACAAAATAGGTCTCATTCAAAGCCTGGGGTGGTGGCTCCGACAAGACCCTTCGACGGTCAAGTTATCTTTTTCGACAAACAAAAATGGAGTGCTCAGTCAAGAAAGTTACAGAGTTTTGGAAGGAAGAGGAGAGCCTAGAGAAAACATATCTAGAGGGTTCCTTTTATAGATGGAGTCTCTAACAAATTGATAGTGACAGTCATAACTATCGAATAGTGGGTCGCTCGAGGTCATGTGGAATTTGTTACGGAGGATAGTGTCTATTGTCGTGAGGTGCCAGTCCGTTTGAGATTTGATAGTAAAAGTTCAGAGGAGTGGGTGTCGATTGATGATGACCTTTGAGCTATATCAATTCTAGAGGAGTACGGATTTCTCTAAGGTAGTTCGGATGTGGGTCGGTTCATACCATGTATGGGATCGAACTCATGTGGAGATCTTCCTGAATGACTGCGGGGAGTCTGAAAGGGGTTTGGCCATTGGAGGAGTCTGAAAGGGATTCGACCGCTAGAGTAGTCTAGAAGGAGTTCGACTACTGGAGGAGTCCGAAAGAAGTTCAGCTGCTGGAGGAGTCCGCAAGGGGTTCAGCTGTTGGAGAAGTCCAAAAGGAGTTTGACTACTGGAGGAGTCCGTAAGGGATTCGATCGTTGGAGGAGTTCGAAAGAAGTTCGACTGCTGGAGGAGTCCAAAAGTAGTTTGGCTACTAGAGGAGTCCGCAAGGGGTTCAGTTGCTTGAGGAGTCCGCAAGGAGTTCAGCTGCTAGAGGAGTCTAGAAGGGATTCGACCGCTGGAGAAGTTCAAAAGAAGTTCGACTGTTGGAGGAGTCCGAAAGGAGTTCGGCTGTTGGAGGAGTCCAAAAGAGGTTCGATCATTGGAAAAGTTCCAAAAGAAAGAATTTTCAATCGAAGCTCTTCTATGAATATCAATTACATTAGGCTAAGCATCAGATAGGACTTCGGTGGGAGTGGGGTTTATCTCCAATAATAGTCCACCTACTCCTGAGTTCAAAATTTGAAGGAAGAAAGGAAAAAGATGACGATCAAAGTTCGGTCCTGGGTTCCCGCACTTGTCAGGATGAGATATTTTGGTATTTACCATGCTGGCACCAAAATATTCTAAGTATGAAATGAGTCTGAAAAGATGGCCCTTCGAATCTCCCACCGAAACTCTACCCTAGGTACGGTGCCATAAAGACTCCGTCCGTCGCTGCTCCTCTGTCATGATGAGTGGAACACGCGGCGCACGCAGATCGACCGAAGTCGATCCATAATCATAACTACTTCGGATTGCCTCTAGCTATTTAAGGCCTTGTTCTATAACTCAGAAGTCATTCCTACCTAAGTCTTCTTCTTCCTTCGGCCCCCGTTCACCTTCTTCTAGAGAGCCTCATCCTTCTCTCACCTTCTTAAGCTCCGGACACCCTTTCGATTGATCCTCATTGCATCCATCATACATTCATCCTCTCTGAATAGCTTAGGTCAGTTTTCTAACCTTATTCTTAGGTTATTCATGCTTATCACTTCTAGCTCCTTACTTTTCTTTTTTTTTTTGTCGGAGGGAGGGGGGGGGTTCTCGGAATTTATCTTGATCTAAGTGTCTTCCAAAACCTCCCACTCCATCGGTTCGTGGGGCTTGTCCAGATCGACCTTCTTTAATTCTGCACCCCTAGCCATGGTAGAACCTAGGAACATGTCCTGCTCATCTTTTGCTCCAGACATCATCCCATCCATCCTTATCCCGGACGATCTTTCTCTAATCTGAATCCAATATGGAATCCCTCCACAATATGATCTTGAACTCTCCAGCTCTGATGACCAGGTTCGTTCTCCTCCGACCAACCGATTTTGTTTGTACTTAGAAGCTTTACGCTCCGGGCTCAGACTCCAGCTGCCCCCATTCGTAGTCGCCCTCTTTCAATTTTTAAACATCCCCTTTGCATCTGTCGTATCAAACTTCTTTTGGTTTGTCATAGGTTTTCTCTTCCTCTATCAATTGATCAAAGTCTAGTCGACCATTTCGCTTTTTAAAAATTTTTATACCTTCAAGCGCCATCCTTCCATGAAGGATTGGTGGTACTTTTTCCCCCAGATCGGCAGGAAGGGGTTATTGAAAGGTGCTCCTTCTTCCATTCACAATTGAAAGAAAAAGTTCTTTTTCGTACATTGTCCAACCTTGGCATTAGGTCTTCCTTCATGGGGTTATATTAGAGGATCAGTTCATCAAGCTCCTAGCTTAAATGGAGCCAACCTTGATTCTTCCGATAAACTCAAGGTGTACCGAGCTCCTCTTCTTCCCGACCTTCTAAAGGAATAGACCTTGTTCAACTTGGGTCTGAGTCCCCACAATCCTGCTAGTACATTAGGCTAAGCATCAGATAGAACTTTGGTGGGAGCCGGATTTATCCACAACAATAGTCCCCCTACTGTTGAGTTCGAAATTTGAAGGAAGAGAGGAAAAAGGCGACGACCGAAGTCCGATCCTGGGTTTTCGTGCTTGTCAGGATGAGACATTTCGATGTATTTACCGTGCTAGCACCGAAATATTCTAAGTCTGAAATGAGTCTAAAAAGATGGCCCTTCGAATCTTCTATCAAAACTCTACCCTAGGTACGGTGCCATAAAGACTCCACCAGTCGTCGCTCGTCTATCATGATGACTGGGATAAGCAGCGCACGCTAATCAATCGAAGTCGATCCATAATCATAACTGCTTCAGATTGCCTCTAGCTATTTAAGGCCTTCTCCTATTATTTGAAAGTCATTCCTGCCTGAGTTCTTCTTCCTTCGGCCCTCGTTCACCTTCTTCCCAAGAGTCTCATCATTTTCACACCTTCTTAAGCTTCGGATACCCTTTCGATTGATCCTCATTGCATCCATCATACTTTCATCCTTTTTGGATATTTTGGGTCAATTTCCTAACCTTTCTCTTTGGTTATTTGTTATCACTTCTGGCTCCTTGCTTTCCTAATTTTATTATTTTTTAGGGGGGGGCATTTCTCGGTGTTTATGTCGATCTGAATGTCTTCCAAAAACTACCACTCCATCGGTTCGTGGGGCTCATCCAAATCGACCTTCTTTGATTCTGCACCCCTGGTCTAGGTAGAACCCAGGAACATGTTCCACTCATCTTTTGCTTCGGACACCATCCCATCCATCCTTACCCTCGATGATCTTTCTCTGATCCAAATCCAATATAGAATCCAATCAAAATATGATGTTGAACTCACCAGCTCCGACGACCGGGTCAGTTCTCCTCTAATCGGTCGGTTTTGTTTGTACTTTGAAGCTTTGCACGTCGGGCTCAAACTCCTGCTGCCCCCATTCATAGTCGCACTCTTCCAATTTTTAAACATCCCCTTCACATCTATCATACCGAACTCCTTTTGGTTCATCATAGATTTTCTCTCCCTCTATCCGTTGACTGAAGTCCAGCCGACCATTTTGCTTTTTAAGAATTTCTATACCTTCAAGTGCCATTCTTCAGTGAAGGATTGGTGGTACTTTTTCCCTCAGGTCGGTAAGAAGGGGTTATTGAAAGGTGCCCCTTCATTCGTTCACAACTGGAAGGAAAAGTTTTTTTTTGTACATTGCCCGACCTAGCCATTAGGTCTTCCTTCATGGGGTTATATTAGAGAGTCAGTTCGTTGAGCTCCTAGCTTAGATGGAGCCGATCTTGAATTCTTCGATAAACTCAAGGTGTACCGAGCTCCTATTCTTCTCCACCTTCTAAATGAATAGATCTTGTTTCACCTGGGTCTGAGTCCCCACGATCCTTCTTGTACATATTTTGATTTTCGAATCCACATGGTTTCGTGCATGTGTATTGTCACTTACCACTCTTCTTTTCATGCTACAAAGATGGACACACAAGCTTCCAAGATGCTTACCAAAGGGCCCTTAACCAAGAAGAGGAAAGGGAAGGTGCAAGATGATGGCTCAAAGAGGATGAAGATCGATGTTTCATGCTTCGGAGTCCCCGCCTCCACTATCGCTGCGTCCGAGGTCATCGTCGGTATCGAGATTGCCCCAACTACCGAGGTTGACACCACTAGCACGGGCCTGGTGCCTTCCATGCCCTCAGGTCCCTCCAGCGGGGATCGGGTCTCGGAGCTTTCTATCAAGAAAGGGATATGAGAGGAAAGAAAAAAGAAAGCCATTGTGAAGACATCCTATAAGGCTCGCTTAGACGGACCGGATGACAACAACAACGAACGAGGGGAGGATCCCTTTGACAACCCGAAAATCATCCAAGATCTTGCCGACAAGTTTGCCATGCCCGAGGTGGTGGACCAGATGGTCCACATGGACCCACGACAGCTCATCTGGAGTTCTCTCGGAACCATCCTCAAGGTGACTGCTCCATTGCTCGACTCTTTCTTTTCTCTTCTGCACTTTTCTTTTTCTCTCCTTCTTCTCTTTTTTTTCTCTTTTAACACTAATCGTTTGTTGCAGTTGGATCACTAGATGCTTGCTCACATCAAGAGGGCATGTCGTCAGGAGGCAGAGGCATAGAAGGCCCAAGAGAACCTTCAAGCCGAGTTCTACCATCTTCAAGAGAGGGTCGACGAGGTCGAGCTTCTTGTCAAGGAGAAGATGGTGGGCATCGAAAGTCTTTAGGATGCACTCCACAAAGAGAAGTTCCCCTCGATCGGACTAAAGGCCACACTGGCCGTGGAGGAGGAGAGGAGGAATGAAGCCAAAAATAGGGTCACCAAACTGGAGACCCAAATGGTGAAGTCAATATTGGAGGTAATGACCCAGGCCATGGAAGAGTTAAAGACCTCTCTCGAGATGTAGAACCTGAATGTTGAGTTTGGCCAGAAATCATTTATTAAGGATTTCAAGCTCTGCAAAGGTAGGCTAGCCCGAAGGTTCTCTAAGATTGACCTTAGCTTTCTGGAGGAGGAAGACGACATGAAGGTGGGACCATCTAATGCTGTAGTCGACCTTTCCTTCGATGAGCCCTCTTTTGGCTCGTCTGAACCTATCGCAGAGGTGCCCAAAATAGTTCGAGAACCTGAGGTGGCCAAGAGCAATCTGGCTCCACTCTTCGAGGTTGAGATCCTCGAGTAGTTGTACATTTTTTTTTGTCTTGTACTCAAAAGTTTTGATTAAATGAAGTAAATTTTTTTCATACCCTTGAGCACTTTTCGTATTTCGAATGTAGTCTCCTACCAATGCTGATCCACTGCCTCAGTGAGTTCTGATAAAGCCCTTGATAAAGAACCTGAGGAAGAAAGTTCATCTTCTGAGGAAGAAGTCGAAGAAGATGGAGGACGATCTTCGAGCCTCATGAAAGAATGCTTCTGAGGTGACCAAATAGGTCACTCACCTTCGAGGCTTGCATATGAAGGAAGCAGTGAACTTTAGTATCTGGAAGGGTAGCTTCGAGAAGGAGATCACTGAACTTAAAAGAAATGCCAGCATCAAGTCCTAGGCACTGACAGTGAAAATCAGCTCTCTTGAAGCTGATCTGAAAGAGGTCGGGTAAAAGATTCATCTTCTAGAATGGAGCTCACTGTAGTCTATGAACAAGGATCAGTATGACTGGAGCTGGTCAATAAAGTTTTGCCAGCTTCAGAAGTAGCTACAAGATACTGAGGACTAGCATAATAGCTATCAAGTGACTTGGGCGGAGAAGATGTCCAGGCTTAAAGGCAAGCTCAATGTTGTCAAAGATGAGGCAGCTCATCTTTGAAAATGACTGCATAATAATCAAAAAGCCAGTGCGAGTGGTGAGATGGGAAATATTGTCCTCTTGAAGAAGACCGTTGGTGAGCTTTCAGAGGCGATTAGGGTGGAGCAAGCCGAGGTTTAATGGCTGAAGCTTCAGCTCACCTGTGAACATCAAGCTGTCGAGGATGCGAAGGCCGGGTCTGAAGTTTTAAGAAGACAATGGTGAGAGCTTGAGGGTAAGTTTTAGCTCACCAATAGAATGTATGTAGATGGTCTCTTCCAGAAGAAGGAGCTCGATGAGGAGATCCTTAGGCTAAAGCAGGCCTTGGTGATGGCCAGAGCCAGCAGCCCGAAGTCTGAAGAATCTGCATTGCCTTAGAGCTTCGGCCTCTTCCCCCTCCATTTTTTTTCTTTTAGTGTAATTGTCCTTGTCGACCTATGCTTGGCCTTCTCGGCCTATGCTTTGCTTGTAATGAACTCATTTTTGTAATGCAATAATACATTTTTTCCTATTTTTATTTCATGTGAACCTGAGGCCTACTTGCGACCTTACCTTCTTTACCTCATTTTTCTCTCTATTGTTTTCTTATAAAATGCTTGTTGTGGGTGTCGAGCTTGTTGTGGACGCTAGGCTTATTCTGGACATCGAACTAGGATCTCTTTTGCAAACCAAGATAAGGTTCTACCTTTCGCACTTGACGTAGTCAGGTTGTCATGGAAAAATACGTGTAAGAATTCTTCACCAAGCTTCTTCCTTCTCCACGTCTTTGGCCTACGAGGTTTCAACTTTTGCTCATGTTAGGATGAGACTTTTCTTCTATTCTTAACATGGCTTACGGAGGTGTGTTAGGGTCGTTGGTAGGATCTCACCCTCCATCCTGTCTTATATCGATGAGGTTGTCGACTCTGCTAACATTAGGATGAGGTTTTTCTCCTGCTTCTAACATGGCTTATGGGGGTGTATTTGGGCTACTGATAGGATCTCCCCCCCATCCCATCTTAAATGGACGAGGTCTTCGACTTTGCTCACATTAGGATGAGGTTCTCCTCCTATTCCTAACAAGCTGTAGGGGCACGTTAGGACCATTGTTGGAGCCTCTTTCCTCCTCTCGTCTAAAATGAATGAGGTCTTCAACTTTAAAAATGTTAGGATGAGATTCTTTTCCTATTCCTAATGGGCTATAGGGGCACATTAGGGCAATTGTCAAGGCCTCTCCCCTCATCTCGTCTAAATAAACAAGACCTTCGACTTTGCTCGCGTTAGGATGAGGTTCTCTTCCTATTCCAAACGGACTGTAGGGACACATTAGGGCCATTGTCAGGGTCTCTCTCCTCATCTTGTCTAAAATGAATAAGGTCTTCAATTTTGCTCACATTAGGATGAGGTTCCCCTTCTATTCCTATCGGGCTGTAGGAGCACATTACAGCTGTTGTCAGGATCTCTTCCCTCATCTTGTCTAAAATGAATGAGGTCTTCGACTATGCTCATGTTAGGATGAGGTTCTCCTCCTGTTTCTAACGGGCTGTAGGGACACATTAAGGCCATTGTCAGGGCCTCTCCCCTCATCTCGTCTAAAATGAATGAGGTCTTCAACTTTGCTTATGTTAGGAATGAGGTTCTCCTCCTGTTCCTAATGGACTGTAGGGGCACATTAGGGCTATTATCAGGGCCTCTCCCCTCATCTCATCTAAAATGAATGAGGCCTTCAACTTTGCTCATGTTAGGATGAGGTTCTCCTCCTATTCCTAATGTGGCTGTATTTATCATGAGATTAGGTTCGAAGGGGTAGTCCCCCTTTATCATCGATATACAACAAATAGTAGGGTGTTGAAGTAAGAGGATTTCATTATAACCAAATCATCGATAATACATTTGCAGATATTTTGAATTCCATGGTTGAGGTAGGTCTGCACCCCCCCCCCCGAGTTCCTTCAAGTAGTATGTCCTAGGTTGGACGACTTTCGTAACCTCGTAGGGTCGTTCCTAATTTAGGGCAAGCTTCCTCTGACTCTGAGGCTGAGAGATGAAAGCTCACTGAAGTACTAAGTCTCCCATTCTGAACATTTTACCTCTGACTCTAGAGTCATAGTATCGGGCCACCCTTCGCCTATAAGCCACCATCCAAACTTGGACTTTCTCTCTTTTTTTCTAGTAAGTCGAGGTCGGCTCTGAGGTCTTACAAGTTATGCTGCTCATTGAAAGCCACTACCCATGCCAATGGAAGCTTATGTTCGATTGGGATGACTACCTCTATTTCAAAAGCTAAGAAGAATGGTGTTTCTCTAGTTGGCGGCCTTTGGGTAGTGTGGTATGCCCACAGAAAATAATAGAGTTCGTCCGCCAAGGTCCCTCTTGCTCTTTCGAGTCTTGTCTTGATGCCTTACAATAGGATCCGATTAGTCACTTCAACTTTTCCATTTGCCTATGGGTAAGCTACCAATGTAGAGTGATGGAAGATGTTTAGATATTCACAGAACTCAGCAAACCTCATCTCAGCAAACTATCACTCATTATCTATTATGAGAGTTTGAGGCAGACCAAACCGATAAATGATTGACTTTCAGATGAAGTCCTATACCTTGGCCTCAGTAGTTTTTGCTAGTGCTTCGGCTTCGACCCATTTGGTGAAGTAGTCAATCGCAACTAGGAGAAACTTTCATTGTCCGTATGCCATTGAAAAAGGATCAAGTATATCCATTTTCCACTGCACAAATGGCCAAGGTGTGCTTAGTGAAGTAAGCTCGGAGGCCGGCTGTCTTTGTATATTTGTATTTCTCTAACAGTGGTCACTTTTCTTGGCATACTCCATAGAGTGTGGTACAAGGTCGGCCAGTAGTACCCTTGCCGAAGTAGTCTTTGTGATAGGGATTTGGCTCCTACATGACTTCCCTAAATTTCGTCATACACTTTCCATAATACGATGTTGGCCTCAGAAGGTCAGAGACATCTCAACAGTAGTAGCAAATACGACCTTTTATACAACTTATCTTCATACAAAATGTACCAAGAGGCTTGATTCCTGAGTTTTTGAGCTTCTTTCGGATCATGAGGAAGAATTCCATCTTTGAGATAGGCAACTAACGGATCAATCCAGCTCAGCTCGAGCTCCATCTACATAACAAGCTATGATTCCTCTGAGCTTGGACATTTTAGATTTTTAAAAAATACTTCTTTGGACAGTTCGGCTAGGGCTAAAGTGGCCAATTTAGAGAGAAGATCGGCTCTTGTATTTTCTATCCTCGAAATCTGTCGAATGCCAAAACTATCGAAAGCTAGAGTCAAATCCTTTACTTTCTCAAGGTATTTCATTATACTTTCCTCACGTGCTTCATAGTTGCCACTAACTTAGCCGACTACTAATTAGGAATCACTGTAGACTTGAAGCCGATCTACTTTTAACTCTCTTCCTATTTTTAACCTAGCGATCAGTGCTTCATATTCAACCCCATTATTACTTGTAGGAAATTTGAAGCATAGTGTGTATTCGACGATGACTCCCTCAGGGTTGACTAAGACCGACCCCATGCTTGCTCCAGCAGAGTTGGACGAACCATCCACGTATAGGGTCCAAAAATCTTCAGAAAGGTCGACACTATCTTCAGGGAGGATCAGTTGCAACCACGGGATGCCGATCTCATTCTGTTCAAGCTTGGCTTCATCTGGAATGGTACATTCTACTATAAAATTTGCCAATATCTATGCTTTGATCGATGGTCGAGGTCAGTAATTGATGTCAAACTCCGTAAGCTTAATTGCCCATTTTGCAATTCTTTCAGAAGCATCCGTTTGATAAAAAACTGCTTTTATTGGTTGATCCGTGAGGACCATTATGATGTATCCCTGAAAGTAAGTTCAAAGTCTCCTGACAGCAATTAGAAGAGAGTAAATTAATTTTTCTAACTGAGAGTACTTGATCTCTGCATCCCTCAGGATCCCGCTTACGTAGTAGACTAGTCGCTGCATCTTCGCTTCCTACTTGACCAGGATTGCTGCCAAGGTCACCGAAAAGACTGCTAGGTGCAAGAACAATTCTTCTCTGGATTTAGGCTTAGCCAGCAGTGGGGGTGAGCAGAGGTAGTTTTTAAGCTTCTCAAATGCTCATTGGTACTCGATCATCCAGCAGAAGTTCTTTGGTTGCTCGAGAACTTGAAAGAAGGGCATGCATCGCTCAACCAATCTCAAGAAGAAGCGATTTAGGGATGCCACTTTTTCAAATAGGTGCTGAACTTTTTTGATTATTTTTGGAGCAGTCATCTCTTGAATAGCTTGGATTTTCTCTAGATTTGCTTTTTCAAGGTCACACCAAATGCTTACTTGATCAGGTTCAACTTCATCTTATACTTCTTTAGTGCACTGAAGGTCTCTTCGAGGTCAGCGATGTGATTTATTGAAGCTCGATTTTTGACGAGCATGTCATCCACATACACGTCCATGTTGAAGATCTTGTTGATTAGGTGCTGGTATGTTGTCCCTGCATTCTTGAGTCTAAAATGCATAACCTTGTAATAGTAAAGACCACGATCAGTAACAAAAGTAGTTTTCTCCTCGTCCTCCGGTGCTATCCATATTTGGTTATAGCCAAAAAAAAGTATCCATGAAGGTGAGGAGCTCATGGCCCGAGGTTGCATCTACCAGTTGATCAATCCTGGGTAGAGGGTAGTAATCTTTTGAGTAGGCTTTGTTCAGCTTTTTGAAGTCTATACACATCCTCCACTTACCGTTGGCCTTCTTGACTAGGACCATGGTAGCGACCCAAGTCGGATAGATGATTTTTCGAATAAATCCAACGTTGAGAAGCTTATCGACTTCTTCTACTATGGCCTTCTACCTTTTTGGTGCATGGGCCCAAACTTTTTCTTTCACTGGTCAATGCTTAGGATCGATGGCCAGTCGATGTTCCATAACCTCGGTGTCAATCCTAGGCATATCCATCAAAACCTAGGTGAAGACATCAGCATTCCTCCATAAAAAGGCGATGAACTGCTTCCGAACTTCATCTTCTAGATTGGAGCCAATTTGCATCATATGCTCCATGTTCCCGTCATCCAGGAGGATGGTCACAAGATCTTCTAGTAGCTTGCCCCATTCTTCGGTAAGGTCATCGCAGACATCAAGCTCATCTACTGGGCAGGGGTCAAGTCGAGTGCCATTTTGTAAAGAGATGGAGTAGCAGTGCCAGGCTAATGCTTGATTGCCTTTGATTTCACCAATTCCATTATTTGTTGGGAATTTTATTTTCAGATAAAAGGTCGACACTATGGCTCATAGTGCATTCAGACCAGATCGACCGAGGATTGCATTGTAAGTGGAGGGGGCTTTTACCACCAAAAAGTCGATCCATGCCTTGGCCTACTTTGGATACTATCCTACAGTCATGGCTAGAGTTATCATTCCCTCCATCGGCACAGCATCGCCAGTGAAGCTGACCAACGGAAAGTTCATGGGTCCTAGGCGATTATTGGGTATGGACATTATAAAAAAAGCATCATAGTACAGAACGTCAGCAAAACTTTCATTATCTATCAAAACATGGCGTATATCATAATCAGTAATGTTCAAAGAGATTACAACCGCATCATTATGCGGAAACTAGATTTCTTGAGCGTCCTTGTCGGTGAAAGTAATGGGCTCTTCAGTTCTTCACCTCTTTTTGGGCTTGGGTGACCCGCTAGCCTCCCTTCACCGAAGTCCTACAAAGATGGTGTTAATGATGCCGATCGAAGGCCGATCTTCTTGCTGCTCCTCTCCCCTCGGTGGTTCTAGCAGTGGGGGTGCTCTCGACCGATCCTCTCATCCTTTCGATCGACATCGTCGGAACCAGCCAAGCCTACCATGCCTGATGAGCTCCTCGATCTCGTCTTGGAGCTTGATGCACTCTTCTATATCATGACCGTGATCGTGATGGTAGAGGCAGAACTTGCTAGGAATACATTTATCGGGGTGACTACGCATTTTTTTCGATCTTGGTAGTTGCTTCCTAATCTCCATCAATACTTGGGTTTTTGGAGCATTGAGAAGGACGTAGTTATGAAATTTTTTGAAGGAAGAGCTCCATCATGCCCTTCTATCCAGGCTTCCTTCCCTTTGGCCCCGGGTAGGGGTTCGGGCCCGCTTACGCTCTGGAGGAGTTCGGGAGTGTGGCAGACGTCTACTCGATTTCTCTCCAACTGTGGGAACATTTGGTTTACCCACCTATCGCTCCTAGGTGGCTTCATTATCCCTGGCCTTAAAGGCCTCTACAGTTCAGGTATAACCTTCAGCCCGAGCTAGCATATCGGCAAAGTCTCTAGGGTACTTCTTCTCTTGGTAGAATAGCGAATCATTCTTTTAAAGGCCATCCTTGAGTGCGGCCATTGTAACAGATGGGTCAAGGTTCCAGACCTTCAATGCAGCAACATTAAATCAGATGATATAATTCTGGATAGATTTTCCCACCTTCTGCTTGATATTCATCAAAAAATTCAAACCTCAGCGGAGACGTCGGTTGCTAACGAAATGTGCCACAAACTGATGGCTCATTTGATCGAAGAAAAAGATGGTACCTAGCTTAAGTGCCGAGTACCAATTTCTGGCGACTTTCTTGAGGGTGGATGGGAAAGCCCATCACAAAATGGCATCTAGCGCACCATGGAGCAGCATTATTATTCGGAAGGCCTCTAGATAGTCGGATCGGTGGTTCCATCGTAACTCTCAAACTATAGGAGCTTGAAGTTCGGCAGGATTGGTTCCTGCATAATCTTCTAAAAAAAAGGAGGATCAGTGCAAACATCATTATCGTGAGAGGAGGGAGCATGATGGAGTTCCTTAATTCATCGACTTATTTTCTGGAGCCTTTGATCCAAGAGATCTTCACGATCGTTGATCTCCAAAATTTTTTGATGGAATGGGAGCAAAGCTCCCCCAGGGTCGAGTCATGGTCCGAGCAAGGGTTCTCCACCCTCTACTTTCCCTTTTTAGAGGTCACCGATCGGCTAGCCCAAGTCGGCCATCCACAAACCGAATCATGGGGTTTCGGAGAAGTCTGCTCCAATCGAATTGGCATCAAAGCCTATCGATGCATGATCTGCACCACCTCCATGAGACCGTGAACCAATTGGACCAGTAGGTTGAACTACTCTAAATCCACCATGGTTGCAGGTGGAGCTTGAGTTGTTGGAGTTGAAGCGAGAGTGGATAGATTTAGATGGGATCTGACTGTAGAGGTCGTTAACCGTCAGGTCGAAGCTTTCTTGGTGGGGCATTTTTTCATGAAGAACTCTAGAGAGGAAGAAGAGAGATCGCTACTAAGCACTCCTTTAAGAATGAGAAAACCTCAGAAATAGAGGCCCCTTCCTCTAGCACCAATCCTGTTGATGCAAAATCTGATTGCCATCAGAGAAATGCTGGAGTTCAAGAAGATGAGGTCACCATCGGTGACCTGCAAAATAAGTCTCGTCTAGAGCCCGGGGTGGTGGCTCCAGTAAGATCCTCACACAGTCAAGTTAGCTTTTTCAACCAACAGAAATGTAGTGCTCAGTCAAGAAAGTTACAAAGTTTCAGGAGCGACAAGAGAGCCTCGAGAAAATGTATCTAAAGGGTTCTTTTTATAGATGGAGCCTGATAGGAATGCGATGTTATCGTTAAGACACCATGTTTATCAGTTTAATCCGACTTCTTAAAATCATTGAAAATACGTAGATAACAGTGAGTCGAGTCAAATCCATAGGGAAGGTAGTGTTTTTAGATTTGAAATCTTTGATTTTTTTGAAAAGAAAAAGAAAAGAATTTTAGTTTTTGGAATTAGGAGTGAAGTTGGAAGATTAAAAATTAAAAAATGCAGAAATTTAAACTTGGTACTAAGATCTACTAATTAGATCTTAGCATCTACTTGCAATAAAATAAAAAGTAATAATTAAAGCATAGAAATTAAATTGAAATAAAAATAAAAAGCAAAAAATTAAAGTGCAAAAAAATAAAATTTTTATTAATTAAAATTTCAAAATTTAAATACATAGAATTTAAAAAGAATAAAATAGCCTGATCTCTGATCTTGGATCGGCATTGGCAGAAAGATGGTGTAGAAGCTCGGCTCTTCTTCTCGACACCCGTTGCTTTGAAGCAGCCTCTAACCCATAGCCTGGGTTCACCCTATACCAAAGCTTCACCTTGATCGGAGATGTTGATTTTTGGAGGCCTAGGGTCCTTTTTATAGTGCTAGGAGGGCTGGAAAGTTTGCTTCTGGGCAATGTGGGACTAATGGCCTTTGCAATCGTCAAAATATAAAAGAATTTGAGTAAAATTTGAATCAAAATAGCTCTGATACATCTTTGATAAATCTGATAAAATTCAGCCATTCAACAGGAATCCAACGGTCCAAAAATCATTAAAATCGGATGCCTATTGGCCCAGATCAAGTCGGATTAATTTTTGGCCGTTGGATCGCGCTTGATGGAGGAAATCTGGCCGCAAATCACGTGCCTGAGAGTTTGATCACTGTCGGGAGCTTTCTAGACCATCGGATCATCGCCTGGATCGAGCGCTGCCATCGATGGTGATCCGCGTGATGTCTGCAGCTGAATCAAATCCGGAAGCAACCACAGCCGTCCGATCCTGACCGCAAACAACCACAGCCATCCGATCGCGCAATCACTGTTCCCATGGACCGTATGGACCGGCCGCACCGCACACCGCAACCAATCAGTGCCTCTGTTGCCGAGCAAAAAGGCTAAATTACCCTTGTGAGCCATGATAAATTTTTGTAGACCCTTTAGGGGTCTAGGTCCACCACGTGGCAAGCTCTGATTCGTCGGATTTTGCTGAGCTGGCGGTCCACGCCTGGATCGTGGACCGGCTGATGGCTTCAATGGCTGAGTCGGCTTTGATGGCTTGGCTTGGCTTGGTGGCTCGGCTTGCGGAGCCGGCTGAGCCGTTTTCTTTTTTTATTTAATTTTTATTTATTTTATATCTTTAAAAATTCATATCTTTTCTGTTTTAGCTCCATTTTATTTGAAATTTATTTCATTATGATCAAAAAAATAAGCTCTTTCCATTGATAATAAAACTTTATTTTTTAATTTTTATTATTTTTTATTATTTTTTAATTAATTTTTTAATTAATAAAAATATTAATTTCTCAAAAGTTATATATAAATTGATTAATAATTCTTAAAAATTAATATAAATTAATTAATAAATTAATACTTTTATTGGTGAATTTATGATGCTTATCAGAGCCTGTAACAAACTGATAGTGACAGCCGTAACTGTCGGGTAGTGGGCCACTCGGGGCCACATGGAGTTTGTTATGAAGGATAGTATCTATTGTCATGAGGTGCCAGTCTGTTTGAGATTTGATGGTAAAAGTTCGAAGGGGTGGGCATTGGTTGGTAATGACCTTTAAGCTATATCAATTTTAGAGGATTTTAGATTCCTCTAAGGTAATCTGGGTGTGGGTCAGTTCATGTCATGTAGGAGATCGAACTCGTGCGGAGACCTTCCTGAATGACTTTGGAGAGTTCGAAAGGGGTTCGATCACTGGAGGAGTCCAAAAGGAGTTCGACCGCTGGAGAAGTCCAAAAGAAATTCGACTATTGGAGGAGTCCGTAAGGGGGTTTGATCGCTGGAGGAGTTCGAAAGGAGCTTGAATGCTAGAGGAGTCCGAAAGAAGTTCGGTTGCTAGAGGAGTCCGCAAGGGGTTCAGTCATGGTGGAGTTTGGAAGGAGTTTGGTTGTTGGAGGAGTTCGGACGGAGTTCGATCGCTGTAGGAGTTTGGAAGGGGTTCGACCACTGGAGAAGTCCAAAAGCAGCTCGACTACTAGAGGAGTCCAAAAGAAGTTCGGCTACTGGAGGAGTCCGGAAGGGGTTCAACTGCTGGAGGAGTCCGAAAGGGGTTCAACCGCTGGAGGAGTCCCAAGAGGAAGAATTCTCGATCGAAGCTCTTCTATGATTACCAGTTACATTAGGCTAAGCATCAGACTGAACTTCGACGGAAGTAGGGTTTATCCCCAATAATCTCCAAGCTCTTTTCTTCCTCCTAAAATTCTATAACTTTCTTAACTGAGCACTCCATTTCTATTGGCCATAAAAGCTAACTTGACCGTCAGAGGGTCTTACCGGAGCCACCACCGCAGGCTCTGGATGAGACTTATTTTGCAGGTCATCGATGGTGACCTTGTCTTCTTCGACTCTAGCATTTCTCCGACGGCAACTAGATTTTGCACCAATAGTTTGGATTCATCAAAAATGAGGAGGAGCCTTCTGTGTTCAAAAAGATCAGTAGGAGCGCTATTATCTTTCTTGAATTGTACGTAGATGACATCCTCCTTATTGAGTATGATATTTCCATATAGACTATGGTCAAAATGTGGTTATCAAAGAGTTCTCTATGAAAGACCTAGGAGATGCATTCTTTATTCTGAGAATTAAGGTCTATAGGAATAGACCGAATAGGATGCTGGGTCTCTCACAGAAGATGTACATAGAGGTGGTGCTGAAGAGGTTTAGCATTGAAAACTCCAAGAAGGGATTAATACCCTTCAAACATGGTATTTATCTCTCCAAGAAGATGTGCCCTAGCACACCTAAGGAGACTAAACACATCAGCAAGATCCCTTATGCTTCTATAATAGGGAGCCTCATGTATGCCATGCTATGTACACGACCTAATATAGCCCATGCTGTGAGTGTAACAAGCAGGTATCAGTCGAATCCAGGTAAAGAGCACTGGACTTCTATCGAGTGTATCATGAAATACTTGAGAAGGACTAAGGATATGTTCTTGATCTTCAATAATGGAGAACTCCAGGTCCAGAATTATATAGACTCAGACTTTATGTCTGATATAAATGATCGAAAGTTAACATCTGGCAATCTATTTATTTGCAATGGTGGTGCTATCAGCTGAAAGAGTTTCAAGCAAACCATAATAGCGGATTCCACCATAGAAGCAGAGTATATTGCTGCATCGGAAGCTACAAAGGAGATGTTCTGGTATAAGAAGTTCGCCGCAGAGCTCGGAGTGATGCCATCGAATGTCATCGCTCTGTACTGTAATAATAATGGCACCATAGATTTAGCTAAGAAGTCGAGGTCTCACCAAAAATCCAAGCACATCAGGCAGTGATTCCATCTCATCCATGATTACATTGAGAAAAGTTACGTTAAGATCAAGAGAGTCGACTCCATGGACAACATGGTAGATCCACTAACGAAGTCTTTAGGCCGACAGAAGATCGAAGCCCATCTTGAGAAGATGGAACTAAGATTTATAGCCAATTAGCTCTAGGTCAAGTGAGAGTTTGTTAAATATATATCATAGAAGCTAAATTCGCTGACACTTGTAATACACTTCTAAAAATAATTTTATAATTATGATTATAAATTAATAAATAAATTATTTTCTATCATAGTGTATATTTAAAAGTATCTGTGGTACATCCTTTGATTTAATAGTAATGACAATTCATATTTTCAAGAGTTAAAAATTTAAGATCTGAATTTTGATAATTAACTCATAAACTGCTCGTGACCATAGGATCGTCACGAGGATGGTAATCGATCCAGAAGGTTGGTGTACGATCACATCCTTAGGATAGATGAGTCTTGAGTCTATGATGTGAAGACACCAAAGTGAGAGTATAGATACTCGTTAAAGAACGAGGGCACTAAGCATGACCATATCGAGCAGTCATAAGGAAGTCTTCCTTTTCGTCGATGACTGGCTCGATGCTACAGTTGTGTGTCAGGTTCTTTGACCTGATGAGCATTGATAGTTCATCTTGAGTGTGTTATAGTTTGACTGCACCATAACTCGATCTCCTAGCCATTCAAAATCCTGAGGTGTATGTTGGCTATAGCATGTACATTGTAGGAACTAGATTGCACCAAGACGGGATCTATCAACCTCGTTAGTGGAGTAGTTCTATGATGATCATGAGATCGAGTCCTTAAGCCCATGGCCATGGCAATGTGATATAATAGAAAAGAGTTTTCTATTAGGTTTTCATATCGGACTCAAATTGAATGATTCATTCATATGATGGATGCTTGGTTTTGACGAGTTTACCTTAAACCCTAATCCTGTCGGGACTCATGATAGTAGAATCAATTCACATAGATAGCTACATTGAGAGGTTCATTTTTAATTCTAATGGATTGCCACCATATGCTTCTAGGTGTCACTGGTGGATTTTGGTAGCAATTAGAATGGTCTTGATGATCGATCATTCCAATTGTTTGAATCAGAAAAGTTCTGGTCCATCGAAATGTATTTCGATGATGTCAATGACAGAGATCATGATATATCTCATTATCATATGAAATTGAACCTAACTGGATCACACATACAAGGGTTTGAATCTGATTGTGATCAATTAGACTGAGTCAATTCAATTGATTTAGATTAGATCCGATTAGGTTCAAGAAAATCATGCTAGCACATGATTGAACCTAACATTCTCCTTTCGTAGTCATTTTGGTTCGTCTCAATAGAAACCCTGGATAAAACTTGTCCAGCTTAGAATAGGATTGTCTAAATTCATTAGACGATCTTAGGACAATACCTGCCATTTTTGGTCACCTATCTTTTCTGTTGCACACCAGGGTCAAAGGTTGACCCTATTGTAAGAAAAAAGGGATCAGGGGTGCATGCCCCTTGGACATTTTTTAGGGGCATGCACCCCCATTTCTTGCTGTGGCATGGAGAGGGTGCACATCCCCCTAGGTGTGCACCCAAAATGGATAGGCTTTGACTTGGTCAAATTTTAGATTTGACCAGTCAAAGAGGTTTGATAGAGATCAAACTCTAAGAGAGAAGGAAGAGTCCATCATGCACCAAACTTCCTTTCCTTCTCCATACTTATTTTGTATAGTATTTTATAGAATATTTGGGGTGGCAATTCTGATGTGAGTTGGCATAAAAAATTATCAAGAAATCAGAAATAAATTAAGTAATTGGTTGCTTTATTGATTGGAACACTGAGGTGGCGCAGGGCTCTATTTAATAGACCCTGCGCCCTAGGTTTTCTTATGCTTTATGCTCCATGCCCAAAGCCCCCATATGTAGTCATCCCCTCTTTCTCCAAGCCCCTGCTCTTCTTCTTCTCCACACCCAACGGTTGGGTCAAGGTTCCAAGAGAAGGTCCATAGAAATTAGTGCGAAGGTTTTAAGGAATGAGATGACGTTCGTAAGATGAGCACGCTACCTTGATCAGTTGATTTGAAGGTTTTACAAAATCACATTTAGATCTAATTTTTGGCAATCAGATCTAGAAGGAGAGCACTTCTAGATCCAACCTGAGTAGACTCTAGTAGAGGGCAGGCACGTGCGTGGCTTAATCTAGAATGATGAGCTTTCATAGATCATCGACAGGATAATCAGATTATCCAATCAGGTACAAAGTCTATATCTAATTTAATTATTAATTTTAGATTTAATATCAAATCATTCAAATTAAATTAGAGAACTCTATGATTTGATTAGACTTTATAGAAAAATTTTTAAAATATTTTCTATAGATCTAATCAAATCAGATCGATCTTGTGGCGGAAAAAGCAGTTTTTCCTTCACCTTCATAAAAAATTTGTTAGATAATCATACTTTGATCGATGTCAGCATGAGAATATCATTTTCAATCAGAGAATATCATCCATGTACAATATGAAAAAAATAACAGTGCTCCCACTGACCTTCTCGAACATACTTGATTTCTTCTCATTCTTGATGAAACCAAATGATTTGATTACATCAAGCATTCCAACTCCGAGACGCTTGCTTAAGTTCATAGATGGATCTTTGCAACTTGCAGATCTTTTATGATCACCATCACTAGATGAGAAATTAGGCGGCTATTCCATATAGATATCTTTCTTAACATATCCATTTATGAACTCTATTTTTCATGTCCATCTACCATATTTCATAATCAAAATATGTTGCAATGGCAAGCAATGTGCGGATGGATGGCCACTGGGAGAAGGTATCTTGATACCCTTATGCCACTAGTCTTGTCTTGAATGTCTCCACATTCTTATCTGCACATGTTTTTCTCTTGAAGATTCATTTACACCCAATAGGTACAATAACTTCAGATGGATCTACTGAAGGAATCAGATCTAGGGTTTCTAGGCTAGATCTTGAAAGTTTTTCAAGATCAGACAATGGAAGACTAAAATTAATCAAAATTAATTTTAAATTTTAAAAAATATCCTAGATCTAAGATCTATTACATGATCATGGAATGTTATTAAATCAAAAATTAAAATCTAAAGAAGAAACTAAAATATGTTGATCACATCAACATGTATATACACTATATCTAATGTAGGTATGTAAAATAGATCAGATCTATTACCTATGCAAATTAGATATTCTAACTTACTGAACTGGGCTTGAGGATGATGTTGCAAGCCGCACATGCATTCAACCTCTAGGAGCCTATTGAGAAACATGCAGGATTTCATGAATAGATTTCAAAACTTTTTTGAAATATAGAGCAGCAGAAGATAGATTAAACTATTTAATCTACAACATGCATATAATCAAATTACAAAATCCTACATCAAGGATCTATAACATGTTATGATGCAAATATAAATCAAAAATTAATTTAATCATATGTGGTATTGATCATATCAATACCTAGATCTAGAACAATTCTAGATCTAACCCTAGATCGCATCTAGGTCACCAAGAGATCAGATCTCTTATCTTTACGTTGGTCGAGAACTTCACGACTGAATCTGTTGTTGCCTTTAGAGCAACACAAGCATCTAACCTCTACAAGTGATCCACACGAACCTGCAACACAGATCGAAGGTTCGTCGAACAAAGATCCACTCAAAGTGCTAGCTTCTCGTGGATCACTCCTGATGATTAATCAAATATATATTCTTCGGATCTCTTGGATAGTCCAAGAGATGAAGAACATGAGGAGGAATAAGGGAGGAATCCAACTCTTGGATCTTCCATAAATCAAAAAAATAAAAATCAAGGAAAAATAAATCCTAAGAGAAGATAAATCTTCTCCTTCAGGACATCCACGGTTGATGTCCTAAAAATATCTCTATGCTAGGACAAGAGGAGACATTCTTCTCTAGAATTTTTTTTAAATTTCTAGATCTAAGATTTTTGATTTTATTCATACAAAAATTCCATAAAAATTGAAGAGGAAAGGTTCTCCAAGAAACCCTAAGAGAAGACCTTTCTTCTCTTCTCCTTTTCTCATCAGGACATGATCAGATCATGTCCAAAAAAATAACACCATGCTGCAACAACTTGGAGCACTCATCCACATACCCAAATCCTCTCTCTCTCTTAGATTTTTATTATATAAAAATTATAAATAAAATAAAAAAAGAGACACATAAAAAAAAATATAAGAGAAGATAATCTTCTCTTACCTTGTCTCTTCAACACATCAACTTTTGATGTCTTAATTGAAGGCTCATCTCCATGAATCTTGGTTCCACAACTCCTCCACACATTCTTCTATTTTTCTTCTAATTTTTAATAATTTTTCTAGGATTTTTCATATCCTAAAAATAACTCATAAGAGGCGTTCACCTTTTATTATAAGACTAGGTCAAAACCTAGTCAAAGGAGGACTTCTATGGGGCGTCCAACTCTTGGACGCCCCTCCCTTGATTTTTGGCATGTGAAATGGAAAATAAACACCCAAAAAAAAGAGAGAAGGGGCAAAAATCAAAAGGAGGGTGTGGGTAGAGGTGGCACACAAGGGAGAAAGAAGTTTGGTCAAAAGGGGACTCTTGCAGGAAGGAAAGAAATCCCAACTCTTTCTTGTTTTGACCAAGTCATAACAAAATCCCAAAAAAATTGATATGTGGGCATGGATACTCCTCTTTGGCATGGTATTTCATGTAGAAAAAATTAGGAATTAAAATAATGGGCGTGGGGTCTTAGGTGCATGAGAAAGAGAGAGAGTCCCAGTCCAACTAGGACTCCTCTTGTTGACTAGGTCAAAATAGTTTTGAACCCAATTTAAATCTCATTTAAATAAGATCAAATGCAACCTAATTAAGGGTGAACCTAGACTAACTAGGATCTTAATTAAATTAGATTAAATCAAGATTTAAATCTGATTTAAATGCTAAGTCAATTTGGTGCACCCAAATCCTAGTCAAATAAGGAATTATTCTTTCTTGCAATTGGCTTATCCAATAAATCAACTAAACTTAATCTAATTAAATTCAAACTAATTATAATTAAATCTAATTCAATTAGACTTGATCTTAGCCTGATTGTTCAATCAAATTGAGCCAATTAGTAATTCAATTGCTAATCAATCCTCCTGCAATACTTGCATTAGGTCAAACATCAATCGCATTGAATGTTTGACCTCGAAATGATTCTCAATCATCGATTAACCATCTGATCAGGTTACAAGCTCTAATGTGTATGACCCCATAGGTTCAAACCTAAGTCAGTAGCATAGAAACTAATTTCTATACCAATCAAAGTTACCATCTAGCAATAGTTCCCGACATCCAGATAGGTCAAATGTATGCAAAGCAACATTCTTAGAATCCTAGCCCATGGTTACCGTATAATTCATCCCTATGACTAATAATGCTCAAGATAACTTTGAGTATGCTATCAAACACATATACAAGTCATCTCTATTATGGGTCAAAATTTAGCAAATCCCATGACACCTTACAAGAATTACCCAGGCCCAGGTTTTGCTAAATTGAAACACAACAAGTCATTCTCTTCCTGAAGTTAATCATAAGTGGTCAATTCCATCTTGACTCACATACCAACTTTACAAGTACTTGAATGTACCCAAAAATCTTTCGAACCTATATAGAAATACAGGCAGCTCGGTACTAAAGTATAGTGAGTTGCTTGCAAGTCACTATGGTGATCTCAAGTTGGAGGGACACTTATACCCATTGGTCTTAGCTAGCTACTCTTGACACTAGAGTGCTACATTAGTCACGTTTAGTGTAGATGTACTCCTACATCTCATCTAGATGCCATACCAGTGTCTCCACACCACTTAGTTATGAGGATAATCAATGCATATGGCATACAGCGATCTACACTCGATAAGTTATCATCCTTTTTAATAACTTATCATTAAGTCATGAGTAATTTAAGAACCATCCGATAAATCCTTCTTTATCAATTGATTGTAGTTCTAAGAACTTCATCATAATTTAAGAGTTTATTTAAGAAAGATAGAACTTTTATGATGAACTAGCCAAATAACTATTATTATTAGATAATTCATATACTAATTCCAATCATCTACTACTTAGATGATTGGCTTTAGGACACATTTTCCAACAACTCCTACTTGAACTAAAGCCAATCAGAATGATATCAAATATCCTATCTTCCACTTGAGTTCGTAGAACTCCTTAGTTTCAAGGCCTTAGCAAATGGGTCGATCAAGTTCTTCTTTTCTATCGATCTTCTAAAGATCGATGTCACCCTTATCAAAAATCAAAGGTGATAGCAATGCAGAATATGCTGGTTCTTTGGTTCTTTAATCTAAGCTATGGCTCCAGTTCTATGATAGGACAGGACCATCGATGGATGGTGCCACTCACAACCTACCAATGAACCTTAGCAACTATACAGCTTACATGGCAGTATCATATGCCATTATGTCTCTAAATCACTAACTGAATAGGCTTAAGTATCCTACTTGGAACCTTTCCAATAGATTGCTCCTACAATTAGAGTATAAGCCGACATTCTCTAGTTATCATCTTATTCTGATTGAAATTAAAACATCCACATATTTTGAGTCAGTACTTCCATATTTGAGTCACTAGATCTTAGTATTTTCTAAATACTTAAAGATTGTCTATACAATATTCTAGTGGCTCTCACTTTGATTAGATTGGTATCTGCTAACTACCTCTAGTGAGTATACCATGTCTGATCATGTATATGGAGAAATAAGATAACAGCTAAACCTTTATTCTTTGCAATGCTGGGATGTCATTCTTGATTAAGAGAATTTCATCCATAGACAACACAAGGAATAATACTATAGAATATTTTATTCAATTATAAGTGCAGAATTTATCTTTGTTCATAACAAAGGCATACGTTCAAAATGTATGTTCTAATTCTGAGGTAATACCCAAATGGGCTTTATGGTCTTTACCTTCCCGTCTGCGCTACTCTAATCCTTTTGAAAATCCATTCACACCCAATGGATTTTATCCCTTCAGGTGAATCAACTAGTGTCCATACACTATTGATTTTCATAGACTTCAATTTGGATCATGTGGCTCCAGATCATTGCATTGTATCCCTATAGGTGATCGGATCCTTATTATTCTCATTAAGTTCAACAGAATCACCATCCCAAACCTAGATATTGAAGTATCTATCCAACTGATGTAGTACTCTACCGGATCTCCTTAAAGGTGATACTTTAATGGGCTCCATATTTGATCTGATCAAATCTGGTTCTATAGGTTTACTAGATTATGTCGGTTCTTTTCTACCAGTTAAACTTTTTCAAGTTCAACTTGATAGGCATCAGTTCCTTCTTTAAGAAACTCTTTTTCCGAAAGGAATGCCCTACTGCTGATGAACATCTTATGTTCTTTAGCATAGTAGAATTAATAACCCTTAAATACTTATTGGATCAGGATTCAAGTTTATCTATGTGCAAATATATGATGTAGGCCGATCAACGCCAAATTCGAAAGTATGAGAGTTTAGGTCTACGCTCGATCCATATCCCATATGGAATCTATGTGACAAATTTACTTAAAATCTTTTCCAGAGTAAAACTAGTAGCCATAAGAGTACAATCCTGAAATAGGCAGACAAGTGAACCCTGTAGTGGATTGAACCATGTCTAACAAAGTTCAATTTCTTCTTTCAGGTACACTATGTTCCAAAAAGAAATTCACTTGAGAGAGGATCCAATTCTCTCCTAGATATGTCAAAAACTCACTGAATAAGTATTCACCTCCTCGATCTGATCGAAGAGTTCTAATATTTTTTCAGTTTATATTTTTATTTTATTATTGAATCATTTGAACATTTCAAATAATTTTGGCTAGATGCACCCACGCCTAGATAGGTCATCAGTAATGAAATATTAGTATCTTCCTTTGGCACTTAAGTTCATAAGTCCACATACATCATTATGTATGAGACTTAGAATTTTATCGGCTTCTTCATCTTTTTCAGTAAAATATGACTTTATCATCTTTCCAAAAATACAAGATTCATAGGTCATCAATGATTTATTAGATATGTGTGCCCCAGAAGCTAGATTGATTGACACTTGTAATACAATTCTAAGGGTAAAATTATAATTTTAACTATAAATAATAAAATGGATTATTTTTTATCATAGTGTATATTTGAAAGTGTCTGTGATACATTCCTTGAGTTAACGATAATGATAGTTCATATTTTCAAGAGTTAAAAATTTAAGACATGAATTTTTATTATTAACTCATAAAATGCTTCCGACCATAGGATCATCATAAGGATGGTGATTGATCCAGAAGGTTGGTGTATGATTGCTTCTTTTGGATAGATGAGTCTTAAATCTACGATATAGAGATACCAAAGTGAGAGTATAGATACTCGTTAGAGAATAAGGATACTGATCGTGACCACCTCAAGTAGTCATGAGGAAGTCTACCTTCTCGTCGATGATTGGCTCGAAGCTACAGTAGTGTGTCTGATTCTTTGATCTGAGGTGCATCGATAGTTCACCTTGAGGATGTTATAGCTTAACTACACCATAACTCGATCTCCTAGAATTCAAAATTTTGAGTTGTATGTTGGCTATAGCATGTTCATTATAGAAATTGGATTGCACCAATAGGAGATCTATCTACCTTGGTAGATGAGGAGCAGCCCTATGATGATCATGAGAATCAAGTCCACAAGCCCATGGCCATAGCAGAGTGAAATAATAGAAAAAGTTTCTATTAGAATTTTCACATTGGACTTGAATCGAATAATTAATTCGTATGATGGAAATTAGGGTTTGATGATACCACCTTAATCCTAATCCGATCGGAGCTCAAGATAGAGGAACTTAATCACACAGATAACTACACCGAAAGGTTCATTTTTAGTTCTGATGGATTGCCACCATATGCTGCTAGGTGTCACTGATAGATTTTGGGAGCAATTAGAATGATTTGGATGATTGATCATCCTAGTTGTTTGAATCAAAAAAATTCTAATCCATTGTAAGATGTTTCGATGATGTCGATGATAGAGATCGCGACATATCCCATTACTATATGGAACTGAACCTAACTGGGTCATATAAACAAGGGTTTGGGTCTGGATATCATCAATTAGATTAATCCAGTTCAATTGATTTAAATAAGAGTTAATTAGATTCAAGAAAATCATGCTAGTAGATGATTGAGCCTAATGTTCTCCTTTAACAATCATTAAAGCTTGCTCAATTAAGTCTTGCAATTGCTCTCTTCTCTATTGTTTTAGTCTACTCGCATTGGTTCGAGCGAGAACAAGAAAGAGGTGATGCACCATCCTTGCTGCTTTGTACATTGACTACTACACTTATTAGATTAATATTAGCCGCCTATCCCGGAATAGACTGGGATGGAATAGAAAGAACATGAAGTGCTATAGGGTCGGTTTGTTTTTTGGGGGTGGGCCTAAGTGGTGCTCATCAGTCGGGACAACGTCAATGAACGAAAGTGGTGCTCATCAGTTCACCAAAGATACTTTTAACTATATACCACATTTTTATGGGTTCCAGTTGAGGGAGAAGTTGCTGTATGAGGTCCAGTGACACCATAGTCTCATCAACATTTCAGACTCTATGCGTAGCCTAAAAAGAATATTGACAACTATGTTAGATCTATTAGTGATAAGCACTACTATGGCATTTCTGACACGATATGCGCATCGTGGTGGAAAAATATGGGTATTTTTATTTATTTCCCGACAAACCTGTGACAGTAAGACCTACGGAAAGACGTATGGGTTCGGGGAAGGGATCCCCGGGTATTCTTGTTAAACCAGGTCGAAACATTCAGCTGTCGACGGACAAACTTTGCTAGAACGTCGACCGGGATGGCCAGGCCCCGGTTCCCAGGGTTAGGGTATTCCCTATGTTGAGCCTACTCAGATCAGAACTAAACTTTTTTATCTCTTTCGCCTATCGGCCGGCCGGCTTTAAGCAACCTTCGCATTTCCTGCTGAGATCCCAAGTCTCCAAGTGGGCCCTCTTGGCCACCCACGACCTTGGCTTTTTAGAGAATCCCGCTCCTGTGTCGTAGGACTTGTAGCTCGGCAGTCCACCGGGTAGGTTTGTTTATCCTTCAAGTTTCGAGTGTCTTCTTGGATAGTTATAGCGGCCCATACGATTGAAGGCGCCCAGAGAGTCCCTGTTGGACAGGGACACCATCTGCCTTTCATTAGGAGAGTACCTAGGGACTAGTCCTCCTGCTAAAAAGTAGATAAGAAGAGGCACATGCCGAGGGAGGCATGCACCCCACGAGGATAAAAGATGGAGTTCCATACAGATGGGACTCCATGTTGCTTCAGGGGATTAAACTATGTGGCGCCAAGAAGTCTTATTTGACCCAATCTTGGCACCACCTAAGGAGAGTTTTGAGGACTTTTCATCTGATTAGATTAGATGATGTCATCCATCAATCAAATTTAGATCTGATTGTACAAAGGGCCGTGATTGGCCAGGATGATGTGGCATTGCATGGCGCAGTAGGATCTATATAAACCCTGTCTGCACCTAGAATTGAACTCTTCTGCCCTTAGCCAATGCCACATAGCCCCTCTTCCTCCTTCTCCATGCCATCCTCTAGTCCTCTCTCTCCACTCCATGCCCAAGGGCTTTTGGGAATGAACAAGATGCGATACAAGCAAGTGAAAGGCACCAAGAAAGGAAGAAGGCAGCACTACTGCAAGAGACAACGGTTGTTCTTCAAAAGTAGTTTTGAAGACCTTCAAGATCAGATCTGGATCTAATTTTTGGAGAATTGATTGAGAAGGAGAAGATCTTCAGATCCTGCCCATGTGGATTCCAGTAGAGGTCAGGCACTTGCATCGCTACATCCAAAACCTTAGGCAAACATCGGGATCATCATAGGGTAATTAGATTACCCAAAATAAAAGTATAATTAACTTAGATTTAATTTTTATTTTTATTTTTATTATCAAATTAATAAGATTAGATTAGAAGAGTCTCATATCTGATTAGGATCTTGAAGAAAAATTTTTTGAAATATTCCTCCTGATCCAATCAGATCTGAACGAACCTGACCTGGAAAATAGGTTTTTTCCTTCAACTAGTATCAGAGTCAGGTTCCATAATTCATTAGATCTAATTTTAATTTATTTTTGATCTAATAATTAGATGATTATAATTGTCACATTAGATGTAATTAGATCTAAAATCAAAAAATTAAAAATTAAATAATCAAGATCTAAGATGTATGAGATGCATGACTAGACTAGGAATAGAAATGTTCTATGTGTAGTCTAGTATGATCATAATTTTAATTTAATTAATTATAATTTTTAGATCTATTTATTTATTATTTTTTGATATTATAAATATTATAATAAGATCTAAAAAATAGAAAATAAATTTATTTAATTTGTTCATATGAGATATGATAGATGCATGTCTAGACTAGTTGTAGAATAGTTCTACATAATTATCTAGATTAGAATTTATTTTGATATGATCAATTTAAATCTAATTTTTTAGATATTTATGAGATAATTTAGATCTAAAAATATGCATGATATGATACATGAGATGTATGCAAAATATGCCATTATGTTAGATCTAATTTTTATATATGAGATATATGATGTAGATCTAACTAGTTTTGTAGATTTACCATGTTCTGATTAAGGCATTCCCCTTGGCCGTCCGGTCATAAGAATGAAGTAAGGATTTAAAGGCCCTCTCCTTCCCATTCGATGGGATGTTCTTATGATGTGTAGGGGTGCTGCGCATTCGTCCTTAATCAAAAATCAAAACTTACTTTCTGCAAAATCCTAGATCCTGAAATCCTAGGATTTTATTGTGCATATTTTATTTATGAACCCTAAACTTAATTAAGAATTAAGATTATGAAATATTAATTAGGTCTAAAATTAAGAATTTTAGATCTAAGACATATTCATAATACTTGGGTTCGGGCTTGGGTAGCTCAATTAGGTCTAAGCGGTTGATCAAACCGAATCAAGAGTTGGTTAGATGGGATCAAGAATGCTTAAATTGACCAGCCTAATAGGATTAAGTCTGGATCAAGATCGAGTCACATGATCAATCAAGAAGATCTAATTAGGCTCAATAATTAGAGTCTGGATTGTAGGCTAACCCAATTGGTTCTGGCTCAACAATTTGGTGTCTAAGGTAAGTTTGGCACATACGACCGACTGATTTTTAATTGAAAGCTACTCGACCTGAATGCATTCTTGTACGAGTTAATGGCATATCCCTTCCACCGGTCTCACTTACCTGGCCATATCTGTTGACACAGTTCCTGATCTGAGGTGGTCAATAATCCGAGCTAACCCATGCCACTAGGTTAGTCATAATTGTTATGACTATGCCAAGTCTAGTTTAATGAGACCTAAATCAATTCTCCCTAAGAAAAGATTAAGTCTGAGGTCTTCCACCATTGTAGATGTGCGGGCCCTTCCCGGGTTGATTGTTCTCGGCTGGATCACAGTGGCTCAGTTGCACTGGAAAAGATGCAACCATGTCTATTAGGCATTGGATGCTATGGGCTGGAGGATGAGTTGGGCTCAATATTCTGGATACGGTGAGAGACTCCAATTAGGAATCCAGTCTATGCAAATGGTGGGTCTGACTTAACTAAGGAGTGGATCAATATTCCAGATACGGTGAGATTCATGAATTAGAGATCCAAGTTTGGGTGCACCATGATTAGAGAATCATTGAACAAGAGTTGTTCACTCATTGGCTAACCCATCATCAATAACTGTTAGGTGAGGTGATGAGTCAGTTGGTGAGACCTGCACCACCCACTAGAAATCTGTAATTAT